>BRKX01000016.1:44360000-44960000 GCA_026008535.1 Perilla frutescens
AAAAAAAAGAACACAAGGAAATTGAAGTGATGGCTTATGGCTTAAGCCATAATTTAATTATTAAAGAAAAAGAAAAAAAAACAAGAAGTTACATTAGAGAGATATAGCTAGAGACGTACAAAATGTCTATCTAGCCAGTTTAACTCTTTTTGCAGTGTGAAGCTCTGTAAAACAACCGTATTTTTTTTATTGTAATGCTAAACAATTGTCATGCCAAACAAGGGTCATGTTAGTGCTAAAATAAGTCATGACAGTGCTAAAAAAAGTCTTGACAGTGCTAAAATAGGGAATGACAATGCTAAAACCCTAAATTGAAAAATATACGCGTGAATCACATATACATTGAAATTTCCGATTTTACCCTTACTAAGATTCAGGGACAGCGAAGTTGGTTGTTATTACAATTATGCCACCGCATTTTTTTTTAATTTTGGAACAGATCTTGTTCATCCAAATAGACAAGATCTGTGGCTGAGATTGGTTCTCGATTCTTATATGGGGTATGGTTCCTTCTGGAACCCAACCCTATATATATATATATATATATATATAGAGAGAGAGAGAGAGAGAGTTTCAATAATTCAAATTTAAATTGACAGTGTTCCAAATAACATATGTGGTTGCATTACCAATTTCCTTTTATATATTAAGCTTTTCAAATATGAGCTACATTAATATCAAGTGAAATAAAATGAGATAGTGAAAAAGTCAAACATGTTTCAACTTCAACAAAAATGTTATTTATAGACTAAATTATTAATGTATAAACTTAACAAATATATTATCTAATATATACACAATTTTACTTCTTATAAATCTTATATATATGTGTATATATATAAATCAAATTCACATATATTATTATTAAATTTTAAATGTGTAAAATACCTCGTGCTTTGCATAGGTGGTACCCAGTGTATTTAAAATGACATTTTTGAGACAACTATTTGATGTACTCTTTCCGTTTCCAATTAAGTATAATTCTAGATGATTGCACACATATTAATAAATTAATTGGGTTATCTAATACATCCTTATGTGAATACATTAAATGTATTAAATATAGATGTTTGAATGCATTAAATAAGGGCAAATGTGTGAAAAATGTAAATTTTCTGTCTCAGATGTAGAATGAGTACACTTTTTTGAAACAAAATTGAAATACTAGAATGACAGTTATTCAGAAATAGAGGGAGTATAATTTAGGGTGCACATGCAGAAATCTGTGTAAATTACTAAATTTCCTTTATTTCTCATCTCACTTAGAGCCAAAACTAAAAAGGGGTAATTAAAGTGCCGATTAACTAGGGATAATTAAGAAGTAATGGCTATTAACTCGGACAAATTATAGTTATCTATTATCTAAGGCAATGTTTGGTAGTGTGGATAAAGACATATTAGTAAATGTATCCAGCAAGAACAGTGTGTTTGGTAGCCATTGTTCGTTCACGCGAGGCCCGATCCTAACGCGAGGCCCGAGGTGTAATTTACTGATTCGGCTGGACAATATATCCGACGCCCCCCTCGATTATAGTTTCTAGACAATGTATCCGACGCCCCCCTCAGTCTACCAAATAAAATAATGTACCAAACAGATATGTGAAGCAATCTTACTATATTTATCTTAATCATCAAACACACGATTAAAATAGCTAATACACAATTATCTTTCAAAGCAATCCATATTTTATTAATGTGGGTATATCCGTACCAGTATACCAAATATTGCCTTATATTGCTAATAAATATGTTCATTTTTTTTTCTTTTTTACTCACACATCCGACCTAGTGATATTGAGGAGATTTGAATCCGTGATCTTTGGTCTCTACACAACCTCACTCCATCACTAGACCATTCGCACCGGAACATTAACGAATACGTTCTTAAGAGCACCTCCAACGGTGGTTTTTTTATCAGATAGAAGCTGAGTTGGACAAAGGTAGAATGAGTGGGGGGGGGGTTGGGCAGAGGGAAGAGAGAGAATATGGAGATAGATAGAGATCTGGCCAGAGAGAAGGTAAATGAGGCGGGCCCCACGTTGCATAATCTGTCTCCACTCTCTCTTCCTTTTTTTTTTTCGTTCTTTTCCATTTATCCTCCACCGCTAGCTATGTGTGTGTGTGTTATATAATTTGGAGAATGACTGTGCGTGTGTGTATATATGTGATATTTTTTTAAATATTATTTTTTATGTTTTTTTTAAGTAATTTTTTTATGAAATGTTTTTTTATGTATTTCAAATAAAATAATTGAATTAATAAGATATGATAAAATATTTTGTATTTTATCATATTGTCTATTTTATATAATTTTTTAAAATTAATTTATTAATTAAATATATATATATATATAATTTTAAATATGAAAGTAAAATAATTATCTATATATAAAATAAAGAAATTAATAAGATATAATAAAAGATAAATGAGTTGATATGATAGCGGAGCCCATTAATAATTACTTTTTAGGTAGAATGATTGGAGAAAAATGTGTCAGGTAGATAATAGATAGATATTTTATGATGTGATAATGATGTGTAAATGATAGCACGTGAAACTGGGCTGAATGGTTGTGGATGCCCTAAGGCTTAATTTTGGAAATCGAATGTAGCGAATGAAAAAATTCGTCATTAATTTAGTTGCTGACCTCATTCAACATGATTTATATATTGAGTAACTAATTTCATTTAACAAACGATGATTTTTTTTTTATGTTTAACGATGGAACTTTTTGTTGATAAATAATGAATTTTTTAGTTCGAATTATGTTATGTTCCTCTAACATGCATTAGGTAATTGAGGAGAAGCTATACTACTATTAAGCTATGTTGTAAAATTCGGTCTAGGCGGTATAATCAGGCCATTACACGGTTATATATTATTTAGCGAGGTTTTTTAAGAAAACCTATGAGTAGCTCAATTGGTAAAGGCTTTTCTAGGAGCTTTGTAGGTCTCTGGTTTGATTCCATGCAAAGTATGGCTCTTTTTGCTCTTTTTTTCTCAAATTTGGAAAACAAAAAAATAAATTACCGTGATTACTTAAGAACTTAATCACTGTACCGAGATTCATTAAATGTTTTAAGTCAGTTTTCATTAAATATATAACATCATTTAATTATATCTTATAAAAAATAAAAACGTCTAGATTCCGTCTAGATACCCGCAACATTTCTCCACCAACACAAAAACTTATAACCACTATATCAATGAATGATTATGTTTATATTTTCAATACCCGCAGCATCTCTCCATGATTCCCATTCAATTCAAAAATTCATTGTTAATGAGAGATAAATCTAAAATTCTTCATTAAAAAATAAATAATAAACTTTAAAATAGCATGTCGCTAAAAAGTGAATTTCTCATGGTGTCAATGTATCATGAGTCCATCAAAAAAGAAAAAAGAAAAAAACTTTTATCATATCATGACATACATGAATACACATTTTGCATGTTTCTTGAGATGTGGACGATTTTAATAAATAATGGCTCTTGAATAATTGGGAAAAAGACGAGGATTTCATGTGCTTTTCCTTAAATGCATAAAAAAACGACATTTAATAAAAAGAGTATATATATATATATATATCATATTATTGTAAATGATCCACTGCCTTTCCACATAACTTAATTACTCCCTTCGTTCCATTTCGTCCCAATTGTATAATTTATTTTCTACCGCACACATAAATTAAAAATATTTATGAAAATAAGATACAAAAGTTAAACTTCCAAAATAATTCTTATATAAGATTTATAACTTTCATAAAAATAAGTGGCTAGTTTTAAATTTATAAAATTTAACAAGGATAAATTTGTACATTATCTTGAAAAATATTATTAATTATAGTAATGAGACTGTTAGCTTCTAATGTTGATTGTCCGTTTTACCCTAGTTACAAAATCTAACTAAAATAAATTTATAAGAAATATATATTATGAAAACTATTATAAAAATAGTGCATAAATATTATAGTTCCAAAATTTGAAGCTTGGCAAAAAAAAATATAAACAGTCAAAATATTTATTATTTATCCATGGTGAAATGTCAAAAATTTCTTTTTATGTATTAAAATTTAGTAAAAAGAAAATTAAAATCCATTATCAACGCGTGTAGTACAGTCAACGTGAATACGTGATATTTGACAAAAATTAGATTTATTGTTTTCAGAATGTACAATAAAATAGGAGAATTGTAGAATACTTATTAAACACGTTTTTTTTTTCATTTTGAATTTTCATAAAAACACGAGGGAATTCCTTGCATTTTCCCCTAAATAAAATTAATGCACACAAAATAAAGGATCCACATTTTATTTTTACATCAATATATATGACCGTTTAATAAAATATTAATCTTTATTGATTGAATAGTATGCTACCTGATCGAGCACACAATCCACCTATGACACCCAAATAGTTCTAAAAAGAAAGATTTCGTTTGTCAATTATGAAATGACTACTTCATCAAATGTGGTTTCCAAAATAAATAAATAAATAAAAGCCAAATGAGTAGGAATTTAAAAATCCACCAATTAGATTGATTTAATGCTGACATCTAGCACTAGAATGTCGTGGTCTAGTTTTCGAGTATTCGGGAAATTTCATCTTTCGGATACATGTACTACTTCACATTTATTGATTTCACGTTAAGTAGTGCATTCACATTTATTGATTTCACGTCAAACCAATACTTATGTAAAAATAAATAAATACTTTATCAATATAATAATAGGAGATTGTTGATATGGTATGAAATCAATAGATTATTTCTTCTGCTATTCAACTCAAAGCTTCCTTCATTCTATAACTTCATTTGATCTAAGTGCAACACATGGAATCGATTATTTATTTTCCAGTCTTCATTGATTTAATTTTTTTTTTTAAAAAGAAGTTTAATAAAGTGAATCATTGTCCCAACATTTCATCCGATTTTCAGTCATTAAATTATTTAATTTTGAAGGAATTAAATAGAGTACGTTAATCTAGGTTAGAAGTAGATAATTGTAGCATTCTTATTTTTTTCAAAATTGATTTTTGGTACGTGATAAATTAATTTTTAAAATTGTTTACTCGATAAATGCATTAATGTACGTGTGAGGAAAATGTGATGAGAAGTCACATTTAAGACATTCTACAATATTGGAAGTTTAAGATAATAAAAACTTATATTTAAGTGTTGATGACTTGGATGTTGATAGCAACTAGCACATTTAATAACAACAGTTACACCTTTATCGATCAAGTACATTCAAACGGTGAAGATCCTTGTATAAAAAGAAAATATTGTGGATTAGAGAGTTGAGGTTAATTTATCACCCTCTATTCCTCAACTAAAAAAAAAGTTATAGGTTTTAAATCGGTCCAACTATTGAAACCTAAATAGAAACTAAATTAAACCAACGTTTTTGGCAGTGAAACATTTGATTACATGAGAAAAAGTTAGGCCACTAGTTGTCTTAATTATTTCTTTTAAAAGTGACATGTTACATATTTGAAACTCTCTCGCCTATGTAGAAAAATACAATTTTATATCCCAAATTTTGAACCGCTTCACAAAATATCGCAATTCATCAAAATATTTAAATATCTCTGAACACCCTTCGATTGAGGCAAATTAACAATTAACTTCTTCTGGTAACTTTAATTTTCAAGAATGAAGTTCATCCCTTTTTTTAAGTAAAAGATTTTTTTTTTTTTATCATTTTCTATTCTGATTTTTCTTTCGCTCCCTTTTATTTGTTCATTATATTTACTTATAACTTCATAGCTCAAAACACTAACCTCGTGAAATTAATATTTTCACCCTAAAATAATCTTATACATGGTCCAGTCCTCCTCTCCTTTTTCCCTTTTTCTTTTGATGCACACTGTACGTCTCATTTTTTAAAGAAAGGGATTTACAATTAAAAAAGAAGAAGTTATGGCATCTTAAGGTGAACAGTACTATAAGCAAAGCAAAATATCTAGATATTTTTTCCACTTTAATTTAATAATTGATGCCAGTTTAAAAAGAAGAATGTTGCAGAATAATAAGAAGGAATAAAACCACTCAAAAATAAAATAAAATCAGATTCCCTTCCAAATGAACCAACCAACACGAAAAAAAGTGTAAACCACACAAAAGAAAAAGAAAAAATAAATTAAATTTGAACACTCACCCCTCCTCGATTGAGACTAAGCTCTAGGAACATATATGATATACATATATTCATTACACATTTTTTGAGTTACATAATTACTTAGTGTGGTTGATTATATTATAATTAATTATTAATAAACTCATAATTTGATAGTATTGTATTATATCTGTAATAACAATTTGAAAAATCAAATACTACTGAGTAGAGACTTTCTTAGATGAGGTTAAAAATAAAGAATAAAAAAAATGGAAAGAATACCACGCGCACGTGCTAAGACTGTTCCGGCACGCGAGCCATAATCCGTAATTATCTCCAAATCCAAGAGCATTTCCCCAAGTCCCAACGACTATTCATCTCAATTTCCCTTACTTTCGTAACGTCACAGTTGCCGTTGGTGCTGCTACACGTGGCACCATCTGCTGCGTCTGCTTCACCTATAAACTGCCCTCGCCCCTCTTACTTGCAAACCCCCTCTCTCTCTCTCTCTCTCTCTCTCTCATCTAGTTATGGTTAGGGATTTATAGGATATATGCTTTCTCTTTATATGCTAAGGATTAGATTCTGTTGCGGCGGCCTCTAGTTCGCTTGGTGCAGGTCGGGAACTGTATTCGCTGATGACCTCGCTTTTTTGCGTTGAATCGAACAACTATACGCTCGAATCGTACACGATGCGAATGCGTGTGAGTATACGCTCTATGTATACGGTGTATAATTCGATGTCTCTGTATCTGGCGAAAATCAGGTTCCCGCCTTGCATCAACTGAATCGGAGGCCGCGGTGAATCACTATTTCCGGCTGGTTGTATTGGATTAACGTGGATCTACAATTCATTTGGCGCAGGTTTTAAATTTGATTTTTTTTTTCTCTAATTCTACGCGTTTTTGCTGGATCTGGGTCGATTGTTTTCCAGCAATGAGCATGAATGATATAGATCTTGTTTTTCCTGCATTGGCAGAGGCTTGATTATCACTCATGTATGGAAAAAAATCTTTTTTTTTTCACTATTGAATTTTCCTATGATTAATACACAAGGATGAATGTAGCGTTCCCTAGCTGCTACTCCTTTTAGTTATTGGAAAATCATAGATGGAAACATCTTTTAATGAGATTCTGATGAGAATTTAGGGGAATGATTAAAATAGCTTGTGATTTAAATAGATCTTATTTGTTTATGATTTGTTCGTTGGTTTTCTTTATTCTTTCAGGAACTGCTAATTGTTTCGAGTCTCCAGTAGTAGTTTTGCTTCCAGTTTCATTTGTAATTTCTTTAATGACATTATTATTCTTCGGTCTTAGTCAGTAAAAACATTTCCTTTTAATTATATGAAACTTTGAGAGTAAGCCCAGTATTATGCTAGTAAAATTATGCTAATGGCCTTGACTCTGTGTGGTGCATTGCTTTTATTGGATCCATCGAAACCGTCATTGAAATTACATGAGTTTTTATTCTTTCTCCAAATGTTTGTTTTGTGAACCTTGTGAGTTATTTTCCCTTTTTGTTCATGAGCCATATTCCTCATGTTGAACCTGAGTATATGTCGTACATTAGTTGAAAGTTGAATGTGTTTGCGGTAATTTGTTGCAATGATAATGCCAATTAATTTTGTGTAGCTCTGTTAAGGGTTATATCTTTGTCTTCTAGTGGGCTGAGAGGATTATTTTTTTTAGTGCATGAGAGAATAATTTGGCATGCTTTCTAGGAAACCTGTGTTTTTAGTTGTTCGTTTAAGCTTTGTCTATATGCAATTTCCTGTAAATGTAATATATAGTTCTTTATGGCTACTTCCTTGGCATTTGAGTTGTGACAACTGACAATCAACAGCTCCAAGATTTGTCTTTTAGAATGAAGACAATATTGTAATTAAAATCTGTAATTGTCAAAAGTGTACTTAATTTCTAATATTATGGTTGGATGAAGGTTGTCTCCATCTCTATGTAATATCTAAATTATTAAGAAAATCTTGCTTCCATGAATTCCGCATTCAGTAGTTTCTCCTGCTTGTTGAAGCTACTCGTAGTTGATTTTTGTAGTACTGTAAAATCTGGCGTATATGGTTATATGAATGTTATTAATTATCTATGCTCAAGTTAATATACCTTGTCATTGCTAGCTTGAGAGAATGATTCTCTCTATTCATTCTGGATTAGTTTTGGCCTTGATTTGGGTACTGTTGATCGAGGATCCGACTCTTAACTTTGTTTCCTTTTCGATGATAGTTTCTGGTCTGGTATTTTTCATGCTGAAAGTGGTAAGTCCAATTAAAGTTTCCGTTATGCATCTAGCTTTCCAGGTTGTGCAGCATGGGTCTACAGACACCACTTAAGATGTGATGTGGTCCTGCTGGCATGAATGAATTTGAAGGTTGTCTTGATGAATGAATACATATTTAAGCCTTGTGTATCTCTGCTACTCGATAGGAATGTCGACAAGGAATTGGAAAAATTAGTGGTGAAAAGATGAGGATTAGGAGGTATAGGGATTGAAGCTCTGAATAAATTTTGTGTTAGTTTGTCCAAGTGTCAATGAAATCACCAGCCAATATTTAATGTTTGGATTCAATCTGGTTTCAGGGGGATAAATGAGAAAGCAGAGAGGTGAAGTCAGAGTAAGCAGTAATGCAGCAGAGGACTAATTAAGGTGCAACTTTCTTGACCTCTAAACTGTTTCTTTATGGAACGTTGGACTAATCTATGCTGTCCAATTAATGGATTCATGAGTGCAAAAATCCAAGACTTGGGAGTCTGCCTCCTCCTCTGGTGGTCCAACAAGCGACAGAGACCAGTGATTTAGGATTAAATATTTTTTTAACTCCATATTGCTATGCTTGTAGACGACAAGCCAGAATTGAAGCATAGGCTGAGTCGGGATACCATCTAACGTATCTTGGCCGAGTTAATGGTGAAATGCTGAGCCAGAACTGTAGCATAGGCTGAGTAGGGATACCATCTAACATATCTTGGCCGTGTTAATGGTGCAATGTTGAGCCAGAATTGGAGCATAGGCTGAGTCGGGATATACCATCTAACTTATCTTGGCGACTTGGCCGTGTTAATGTTGTGGATGTAGAAGAAAAAAGTGGCATTTGAGACAGATTGCATAATTTTGTGAGGTTCAATCATAGACAAGACGTACTAATGGCGGAATGTAAATTTACGTTACAATTCAAAAAATTTAGACCCAGATCCTGCTACGTCTCTCTCTGTATGGGTAACTTCTTTTTTTTCTTTTCTTTTTTTTTTGGTGCAGCTGTAACCAACAAAATGCCGTAAAATTACATCTGTAGTTGCTCAAAAATCAGTGTATTTGTTTAACAAAATTGAATGAATATCATTAGTTTCTTTGTCCGAATGTTTTTGCGATGCAGTTTTTAAAATGCTAGTAATAGTATAATATCTTACTTTTAAAAAAAATTGTAATTAAAACGGTTAAAGCTAAAGATGATTCCGGAATAAAGATTTTTTTTTTTGGAGCCCCTCACTTTCTTGAAAATAAGTTAATATTTTTGTTTTGCTAAGTTGCTTCTTTAACATAATTTCCAAACAAAAATTGATAATTTAAGCGAGATTCTAAATACAGCCCCCATTTTTCTCATTATAACCCTCAAAATTAATTAATATATTAATATTATTTTACTAGACATTTTTATCCTTACAGCTCCTTATATTAAACCCTACTAAAATAAAATAACCACTAATCTAAAGCCCCACGTTCATTCACGAAAAGAAATTGGGAACGAAAGCAACGGAGTTTGCCCATGCGATTTCTTGGCTTTCCTCTTGAAAATAATAATTTGAAATTATTATTATTATATTTTTGCTTCTCAATTCCAAAACTTCATCAGTTCATGGTGATCATTATTTTTACACATGTAACTATTTCATTATCCGTACAATTGAAATTGAGCCACCTGGAAATTCACCCCACACATTGATGCTCCCTACTTAATTTTTTTCGAAGTGTGATATTCACCGAAATCTTCTTGGATTACATTATTAATTCTCATTGCACCTCAAGGCTGAAAACTTTGACCCACAAATTCATCTAAACCTAAAATGTTTAAGTTTTCTCTAATTTATTCCGACGATACAGAGGTATACAATTCAAGTAAAAAATGCACATAATTCAGGAAAAATAACACCATAAAATATTGTTTTAATTAGGCACAAGTTTACCCCAATAATTAATTCATGTACTTGGCTATAACGTCAACCAAATTTATTTGCAGATTTTACAATGTTGCGAAATTTTTGATTCTGTCAATTCTATATTTCTTTTTACTATGGAAAGTGGGGGTACGCTAATCGATTTTCTATCTTTCTTTTTAAATTTTAGTTGTAGAATAGGAAGGTGGGGGGTTATGTCAGATTTTGAAGTAACGAGGACTAAAAGGTAAAAATATCTTATCATATTAATATTTATATTTAAAAAATAGTGGGGACTATATAAAGAGAAAAACGGAGGTTGTGTTTAGAATTTTCCATAATTTAAAAGTAGTTCTTAGAGCATCCACTATAGGGGTGTTTATATCTATGTGGCAAAATAAGCATCAGGTTCCACCATAGTGGAACACAAGTCAAGGTAGCAAAATAAGGAATGAGTCCCTTGTGCAAGTATCTGGTTCTTGAATTAAATAGTGGGCCCAAAAATTTTCTCTCTCCTCCCTTTTTGCATTTTTGGTACTTTCTCTCTCCTCCCTTTTTGTATTTTTAGTTCTTGAATTAAATAGTGGGATCCATGAATAGTTAAAAGTGAGGTAGCACTATAGTGGAAAAAATATTGAGTAATTAAAAAAAAAAGTAATTAATGATGTGGTACACATGTGACATCACTATGGAGTAGCACCATAGTGGATGCTCTTAGGCAGCAAGTTCTAAAGCCCATTTCATGGAAGCAAGAGCAGTCGGCCCATTGCTTCTCTCGTATTTGTTGGGATATATATGTTATATTCAAATGATGAAATCCTTACGTAAAAGAGAAATCAACTTTTCTTCATCCCCGACTCAAAAATTAAAAGAAAGAGAAGGGTTGGAATCAAATTTCCAATTTTCTTTTTATTAAGGATTTTTTTTATTTATTACTTTTGTTGTCTAAGAAAGGATACTTCCAATTTGAAACAGATTGTGCCAACTAATTTCTACTTCTTCGCTCTTTTGTATTTTTATTAATGAAATGTCTTTATTGCATTAAAAACAATATATATTCCATCCAATTATACATATATTTGGCTGGCATCTTAGTTTGCTGTACATTGGTTCATTGGTTCATAATTCATATTAAGTTTATTTTGTAACTTATTGCGCCTTGCTTGAGGTAATATGTTTGGGACAAAGGAAATTAAAATATAAATATAATTGTAATTATAAAATATTAAGTTTTAATTTTACAAGATAAAATAAAAACATATATGGGTACACCCTTAAATTATAATAACCAACTCCACAACACTTTTTTGAGGTATTTATCTTCAATTGGATCTTTCGAATAAAACAAAATATTATAAAAAAAAAAAAAAATCAAGCAAATTGTTACTGTATATGCTTAAAATATGTTTATAAACAATTTGCATCACTTTTGAGGTTTTTAAATTTAATTTCATTTTTCAAATCTGATATGTTGAAATATTTAAATTGAATTATCAATAAACATTAGATATAAAAAAATGAGCAGTGCTAAATGGCCACACAGAAAAAAATCGGTTTCCTTAAGACCGGTTAAGTAAAAACCGGTTTATGTGGGGCCAAAATATTACCATACTAAAAATACCCTTTACCTCCAAAAATAACACAACTACCGCCATTTTTTTAATAAATGCACTCTTCCCTCCCAAATCTATAAATATTCCCTCCTATTAACAATCAGATTTTTTTACCAATATTAATATTTTTTCGAAAATATTAAATCAGCGATTATTCTTATTTAGATATCCTATACATATTAAACTATCAATAGATATCCGATACATATTATAATATTAAATAAAAATATTATACCAGCTGTAAATCTAATAATTTAGATATCCGATATTATATATTTTGAACATAAAAAATTGTGTATAATTTTTTTATTATTTTGAGTTCGATTATCAATTTTAACATAAAAAGAGTATTTTTCATTTTGAGTTCGATTATCAATTTTAACTAATATATATAGTTCGATTAAGGCTTTTAACATAAACACAGTTTTTTTAATTTTTTTGGGGTTTGAACTAATATATTCACTTTGATTATCGATTTAACATAAACACAGTATTTATATTTTTTTTAGTTATAAACTAATATATAGGTCTGGTTATGTATATATAACATAAACACAATTCTTGCTTCGATTTTTTAATCGTTTTTCGGCCTACAATTTTTTATAGATTAGTCTGAAATAAAAATATTAGTCAATTCGATTATCAAGCTTAATATATAAAATTAAAATGTAAAATTAAATTAAATTAAATTATATTTCAAATCCATTTTGTTACATAAATTATTAGGACGAAATTCTCGTCTTTAAATCATATGAAATAATTTAATAAAGATGATTTTTTTTTACAAAATATTGTCAAATTCGATTATCAAGCATATATTCATCATTAAGATGTTATGCATAAATATTCGTCTTTGATTTTTTCAGAATTAAAATAATATTAAACTTCAAATTCATTTTAATTCAAAATATGTTAGTCCAAAATTTTCGTCTTTAAAGTATACATATATGATAAAAAAATAAATTCATCATTAAAATTTGCATCTGAATTTCTAATATAAGTCATAATATATTATCAATCGATTATTTTCTCATACTATATACAGAAAATATAGTATCAAATTTTATAAAATACACGTTTTGATTCAATAAAAAAATCTAACATTAGAACATATCATTTACTTGGATAATAATTTATAATATATAATTACCAATTTATATAGTAATAATGGATATGTTCTATATAAATAATCCCCTTTTGAGTGATTTAGTGTGATTTAATTTTTTTTTACTAGCCAATGGAAATACTACAAAAGCAAAAAGGTAACCAACTCTTGAAGTTCCCAATAAAACTAATGATCATATCACGTTTGAAATCTGCAATTCTTCCATTGTTGTAACTCTAATTCTAAAGAGAAGAAAATAAAGAGCTTCCATGGCTATAGATCCACAGGCTGTAATTGTAGATTTATTTGGAGAGGATTCCGACCTCGATTGTTGTAGTAGGGATTCCGGCGAACATGTAGAAACCAAAGAGGAAGAAGTGGTTCAAGAAGAAGTGAACTTGCAATACGAAGAAAATGAAGGGGCTCGAAATGAGGAAATTCTACATGAAGGAGATCGGAATGAGGAAATTCTAGATGAAGGACCTCAACCTAATATGGAATTCGAGGGTAGAGAAGCTCTATTAGCCGCCTATCAAGCTCATGCAAAGCATAAGGGTTTCAGTGTTGCGATTAGAGATTGTCGAGGTAAGTATGTTATGATTTCGTGTGATAGGGGTATAAATTCAAGAGTGAAGAAATTTACCAAAAGGATTAACTGCCCTGCTCGCTTGAATGCTATACAAAATCTTGACGACATATGGAGAGTGTCGACTGTTTCTGCAAACCATAATCATGACTTAGAACCTTACATGTCAATTTTCATGCCTGCTCATAGGAGTTTATCAATTAATATGAAGAGAGAGTTAGAAGCTAATCTTCTAATGACATTGCCGGCTTAAGAACTTGTAAAAATATGAGGATATTGGAAGTGCAGGCTGGTGGTCCACAAAATTTAGGATGCTTGGGGAAAGATTGTAGGAATTACATTGAGCATAGAAGAAGGTTGAGACTCGGTGAAGGAGATGCCGAAGCCATTCTTAAGCTTTTCATGAAGTTACAACAGAAAGATAGGAGCTTTTTTCATTTGATGGATATTGATGACGAAGGTACACTTCGAGATGTGTTGTGGATTCATCCTCGGAGCATATCAGCGTACGAAGAGTTTCACGACGTGATCATCTTCAACACGACGTATCTCGTCAACCAATACAATATGCCTTTTGCGACCGTGGTTGGTGTTAATCACCATCATCAGTCCATCCTACTAGGGTGTGCTTTGTTGTCACACGAAGATGCTTCATCATTCAAATGGTTTTTCTCTAATTGGTTGGAAGCAATGGGAGGTGTTCAACCTGTGGCAATGTTGACAGATCAGTGCGATAGTATTCGAATTGCCGTGAAGGAAGTGATGTCTGACATCGTCCACGGGTTGTGCCTATGGCACATTTTGTCTAAGACGGCACAAAAGTTCAAAGGGGTTGCCGAGTCTGATAGGGTGGTGTCAGAATTCAATGCGTTGATCTACAACAGCCTTACAATTACTGAATTTGAAACAAGGTGGGCTAAATTCATAACGACACACGGGCTCAAAAATAATAGATGGCTTAGAGACCTCTACAATGAAAGACAAAGTTGGATACCCGTGTACTTGAACCATGTTTTTTGGGCTGACATGGTCTCTACACAAAGAAGTGAGTCAATGCATTCTTTCTTCGACGGTTATATCAACTCAAAGAGCACATTGAAGCAATTCGTGGAACAATACGAGATTGCCGTTTGCCACAAGATTCAGAAGGAGATGCGGGCTGACTTTGATTCCAAGTGTAGGCCGAGAAAGTGTATATTGAATTTTAAATGGGAGGAGTAATTAGGAAAAGTATACACGAATAGCATTTTCGAGCAATTTCATCGTGCTAATGTGGAATTGCAACATCAAGAATGATCCAACCATACTTGGAGGAGTGGAGAGCTATGAAGTATTTGAAAGTACCATGTTGAACAATTGGTATCATAGAGAATTTTCGTTCACGGTGGAGTATAGGCTTGTTGGACAATATTTAGCTTGCAATTGCCGGAAGTTTGAATCTAAGGGAATTCTTTGCAGTCATATCTTGAAGGTTCTAGCTTCAAAGGATATCCGTTCCGTGAATGAAAGATAAATACTAAGAAGATGGAGGAAGGATGTGTATAGATGACATGCAAGCATTTTTTTTGTCGGGAGATATCTGCACATGACGAAGGAATATTTAATGTTTCAAGATGTTGAACGAGAGTTTAAAGAATGCACGGATGTTGTTTATGAGGATAGTGAAAAAATGAAATTCATCAAACTTAGGTTACAATCTTTGAATGATGAACTATATAACTGCAATCCAGTAATAGCGAATCGCGGTACTTCTTCGCACACTATCGAACAAGATAGTTCGACTCCTGTATTAGATCCACTTAATATCACTCGCAAGGGGAGACCAAGACAAAATAGGTACAAATCGGGTGCGGAACAAGCGTCAAATAGCAAGATCAAAAAGAGGGCAGTAGGTGCTACACGACGCAAGCGGATGAAAAATACCACTAGTGGTTCGGGTCCCGGCACACAAAACTTGTAGTGTATTTTGTTGATTATTAATTATTCATTTTGTAGTGTTTAATTTCTTATTGTTTAGTACTTTTTGTAATCTGAGTTTTATTTATAAAATTCGTAATCTTAATTTTATTTTAATTATATTTCATATCCATGCAATATTTAATTAAGTATTTCTGTTAATTTTTTTTAATTAAGTATTTCTCCGTGAACTATCTTTATCTTAACTAATAATTTTTTTTCTTTCTTTTGATATATAAAATTATGATTTATAGAGTTAATTATATCCCGGGCATATCTATTAAATTTTTTATGAAAAGTCATATCTATTCGATTGTTTATGAAAAGGCATATCTATTTTAATTATATTTCATATCTGTATTTCATATTATTGAAAATATAATATTGTGCACCCTATTATTAATTTATGTCTTTTACATTTTGTTCGAAATTTAAGTTAAGAAAGAGAAAGTAGTACCCGCGTATCCCACATCGGAAAAATATCGAAATTTACTTTTGTATATATTATATCTTATGTCAGGGTTAGTTGTCAATGTATAGGGTCTGATCCCACTAACATGGACTCACATCACAGCTTCTGGGCCTTTGAATTATGTTTGACCTGGGCCTTGAATATCCTTGAATTGGGCCTTGTAAGGCCCGACCCTTATGAATTTTTTTTATATCTCTATTATTTTGTTCCCTCACATTCATTTTATCAATGATATGACTATATTACCAATTTTCTTAGTATAGTTAAAAAAATATAATTTTTAGGCTAACATGTACTAATTTCTTAACTATATATATAGTACTTATTTAATACAGAAATTAATAATAGAATATTATCTTATTAGTAATGTATTAAATTGGACTGAATATGAAAAGACACGATGGATTGACAACTCCAACTTCTCTATTTAATGAATGAAATCATCACAATTTTTTAGGGATAATCTCAAAGAGTCACGTCTCCTCATTTATCTCTATCTACTTCCAATACTCTCAAAAAACTTTGAAAATTCTGGATATGGCTTCTTCATCAAGAAGGCCAAACGAAGAGGAGGGCAACTCGTCCTGGAAGCGGATTAGGTTGAGCACGGAAACGAAACTTGAAGAGGTTCTGTTGGTTTTTTTTTATTATTTTTTTTTATATTTTGCATGTATGGTTTTAGCATCGATTTTTTTATTTTGAATGGTTTTTTTGTTTGTAGTTTATGAGGGAATCGGAGAGGCTTGCCAAAATTGTTGAAGCCAAAGCACCAGCCGATGCAAATTTGCATCGATGTGTGGAGGCGCAATAGGTATCAACTTTTTTGTTAGAAAATTTGTTACATTAGATTCGTGTTATTTTTATTTGTTGATTTAATTATGAATGTGTTCCATTTAATCTTTGTAGCGTGAGAAGGCTAAATTTCAGAACAAAATGCGTAAATTGATGATAGAACAACGTATCAAGCACGCATATGAGAAGGAAATAGCCCAGCTAGAGTGTATTGGGGCAAGGCTAAAGGACCTTCGTGGTCGTTCGGACCTGATAGATTAATTTTATGTTTTATGTAATTTTCAATATTTAATATTTTGAATGTAGAAAATGAAAAATATATTATGTTTCCTAATTTTTGAATATATATTTTGTTTTAAATTATTGGTGTGTTCGTCATTTACAATTATTATCGCTGAATATATATGTTTTGATTGCTTTAATCGACGGATGAAAATTTACAAATTTAATTAAGGGAAAAATTATTATGGCCAAATTAAAATGCTTAAATTCGTATAATTAGTACTATTTCATTCAGTATAACAAAATTCGTACAAAAATATATAAAACAAATTTAATGTTTTTTAAAATTAAAATTAAAGTGTGGGTTGACAAATTTTTGATGCATCTTACACACACCATCATTCATTCTCCATTAATGCTCCAAAACTCTAAACCAACTAATTCCATTTATTTACTTCTTACACACCATTATTTGTAATGAAAAAGTATTTGGATTGATCTAATTAATCTTATTTATGTAGACTCCAATAAAAACAATGATAATATAAGATAATTTTTATAGATATTATAAAAGATAATTTAAGTGCACTCCATAACAACATGCTTAAACTCTTCAAGCAAATCTATTGACTAGACTCTCAAAATCAGTATTGACAACGCCTCCAAGCTGAATAATGTCACGAATTCCACGGTACTCCGGCATTCCATTCAGTCGAAAATCTCTATGCATCTCACATTCCTGTAGTAAAATATAAATGCAAATTAATGTCATAAAAAAAAATAAAATTAACAAAATGGTAATGTTTACTTATAGCTCGAATATCACTGAAAAGACTGAAATAGACATCAGTGGTTGTGACACAGTTGCTATATTCATCGTAGGTGATCCCAGGAAGCATTTTCAATTTTTCGAATGAATAAAATAGCTCCTTCAATTCTTTCAATTTATAGACCAGTTCGATGGTCTGAAAATGACGATACCGAGCACCAGACATCAACTTCGCGAGTAAATCGATGGTCAATGCAGTGCCCGGTGTGTGAGATAGATCAATGAACCCAATTCTTAGACATAAGAAACTAACAAACACGGCCTCATCAGATTTGGACCAAGACATGATTTTGGCGATTTTTTTTTGTTTTACATTATAAAATTACAATTACGAATACCTACTTATATAAAAGAAAATAGAGACCTTCATTAAAGGCATGAAAAGACTAGTAACCAAAACACCATGCACGTTGCAGCATGGATAATTCCAAAATATTATTTGAAAAAAATATTTATGTATAATTAAAAAAAAGGTTTATTGAGAAGTGTGAAAAACTACTCTTTCTTCCATTTTACACACAACCATCATTGATTCTCATTAAAGCTACAAACCCTAAACCAAAAAAATTCAATTTTTATTTTTTTTTATTTTAACTATTGTTTGATATAGTGTATAAAATATCGTAAAAACATTTATAAAAAATAAAATAATATTGTTTAAATTTACTTATAACTTTTAAAATTTAAAAAAATTGCAAATAAAATATTAGTTCGAATTTTTTTTTAAATAATAAAATTGAAAGTAAAATATTAATTTTATTTGGATTTAATTGAAAAGACATAAAGCCTTCCAACTACAATTTCTCAAGTAATGTATACACAATATTTATTGAATGTAATCATCACAACTCATTAATGGTTGTGACTATAGTACCAATTTGATTGAAACGAAACAATATTCAAATTAAAACTTCAAATATTAATTAAATTATAAATTCAATTCTCTTTCAATGTTTAGAATGGGTGAATATAATTTTAATGCCAATTATTATTAATTTTATACATGTTAATTATGACTATAGTACGAATTTTATACATAATTATACCAATTAAATAAAAATACAAAGGTTATATATACTATCTGTAATTTCATATTTACAGAAAATTAAAATTATTAATTAATTAAATAAGTATATTGAATTGGAGTGGATTGACTCTAAAACTTCCCAACCTATTTATACACAATATTTAATGAGAGAAATTATCACAATTCATTAGAGATCATATCACGAGTCACGTCTCCTAAAATCTCTCCTACTTCTTTCTCCACCTTCCAACTACAACACTCTCTTCTCCTTCGAAGTTTATGTAAATAGAGTCTGCAAAAAGGTCGAACGAAGCTGGAAACACCTCGTCGAAGAGGATTAAAACGGCCACGGAAGAGGAAGTTGAAAAGGAAGTGAAAAAGGTATGTTTTCTTTTTATTTGCATGTAGGGTTTTATCATTAACTTTTATATTTCGATTTTTTTTTCCTCGTTAATAGTTTGCGAAGGACTCTGAAAGGTTTGGCAGAGCCATTCAAGCCAAATCGGAAGCGGATGCACGTTTGAATGAACTGATTTTAGACCAACAGGTATTATCAAATATTTTAGAAAATTTGTTATTTTATTTTGTGTTATTTTAATTTGTTGGTTTAAATTAATATTATTTTGTTTAATATTTGTAGTATGAAAATGATCGCTTCCATCGGGAAGTTCTTGCTATGATAAAAAAAATAACAAATACAGCACGCAATAGAGATGAAGAAAGCCAAGATAGAGCTAGTGCATCGAGGCAAGATTGGCGGTCCTCCGAGCTCGCTTGGATCATCTCGATTAAAATTATGTTTATGTAATTTTTAATATTTTTGGTAATATTGTATGTCCAAATGAACTATATATTCAGTTGATTTTAATTTGCAATTTATATTTTGAACTTCTTATTTTGAGCCGTATTTTTGGTAAAAATGCTTAAACCCTACTGTATATTTTTTGGGCGTAAGTATTTTTGGTAAAAAAGCTTATATTCGGACTATGATTCTGGGACAATTCTGGGGACGTAATTTGGCTATATTTACATGCTTTAACTATAATTAAATTGGAATTAGTCAATATATTTCCAAAGCATTAAAATTAGACCATAATTAATTGATATAGAAAATACTTGAGAAACTGGTTGAGGAACTTTTTGAGAAGGCAGTACCCGCGTATCCTACATCGAAAAAATATCGAAATTTACTCTTGTATATATTATATCTTATGTGAGGGTTGGTTGTCAATGTATGGGGTCTGATCCCACTAACATGGACTCACATCACAGCTTCTGGGCCCCTGAATTATGTTTGACCTGGGCCTTGAATATACTTAAATTGGGCCTTTGAGGCCGGCCCTTATGAATTTTTTTTTTTATATCTCTATTATTTTGTTCCAATTTTTTTTCTAATTTGTAAATCGTACAATTTGACTATAAATAATAAATCAGTCCCAAATAGTATTTTTTTTCCAATACTTTATTAAACTATTAAATTAATTTTTTGTAGCGTTTAATTATTTTTGACAAAAATTAAATCTCCTACACAATAAATTACACTGATTATATTCACCGAAACTCTAATTTGTTTTTAACTTATATTAGTATTGATATAAGAAATCAGTAATTTAACTTGTACATTAACTAAAATTAAAATGAAACACAAAGTGATAAATACAATTAAATATGACCAAATTGAAACACAAGTACAAATTTCAACTACTCTTCTTCTTCTTCTTCTTCTTCTTCTTCTTCTTCTTCTTCTTCTTCTTCTTCTTCTTCTTCTTCTTCTTCTTCTTCTTCTTCTTCTTCTTCTTCGTTTTGTTCGTCGCCTTGCTCTTTTATTTTTCCTTGATGACATCAGTTACTCGCGAGGTTGTTGTCTGAGGCTCGGTATCGTCATTTTCTTATAACGACATTAATTTGATCTATTTTCACTATAGGAGTGTGAGATGCACAGGGCGTTTCGACTAAATGGAATGCCGGAGTACCGTGGAATTCGTGACATCGTTGAGCTTGGAGGCGTTATGAAGCTAGATTTTGAGAGTTTATTCAATAAGTTTGCTTAAATGTTGTACTTTAACGTTGTTTATTAGTATTAATTAGTATTTGCTTTTTTTTAATTATCTATATAAATTATGACTAATAATTACCTGTATAAATTATGACTTCTAATTCTTTTAATTAACGTCTGTACTTTAACATCGTTATGACTTTTGATTCATCCAAATATGACCAAATTTTAATTCAGGATCGATCTATTTCAAACAAGTGCCTCTTAACTAGATAATGATTACATTAATGCAAGTAGGGTGCTTAATGCATTGATAACGATTACAATAATTAGCCGTTAATTAGATATATAATCGATAATTATGCACCAAGTGCAATTTTAATTACAAATCGCAATACCTAATCATAGTTCACCATCAAAAGTAACAAAAAAAATGATGAACTATCAAAAGTTTAACAAAAAAAAAAAGATAAAAACGATAAAACAGAAACACTGAGTTCAATCCCTAACATATGTCAAGTCGCATAGTTAGGCAGCCACTCCGAATCCACACTACCGTAACCACCATCGCCCATGATCTCACGAAGAACTCCAAGATGGGGCATTCCTTTCACTCTGAACTCGCTCCAACGCGGACTCTCCTAGCATCATAAAATATGATAAATAAATATATATTGTTAAGGTAAAACTGTGTAATATCAAAGCGTAGACTTACATTCTTCCCCACTCGATCGAAATACTCATGCTTCGCACGAACTCGGTTGGTATTTTCATCGTAATGGATTCCCGGCTGCATTAACAAAGACTCAAAACTGTACATCTTCTCCTGAAACTCGTGCAATTTCAGGACCAGTTGGATCAATCGAACTTTCCGATTCAGAACTCTCGACATTGTCTATGAAACCTCCTCTAGAGCATCTGCAACCTCGTAGTTGTCAGATGTATCTAGAACCCCAATTCGAGAGTGCAACAGATCAAGAAAAAATTCCTCGTTGGTTCGGGACCAATTCATTTTTTTCAGAGATTTAATTTTTCGTTTGGAAGAGAGAGGAGAGATGAGAGAAGTTGAACAATTTTTGACTTGATGATGGCACCATTTATAGTTGTGAATTACAAGCCATCTATTATTAGTCGTGTATGAACGGTTTTGATCTTTGGTCCCATAAAAGCATTTAATAAATCTAATAAGTCTATATAAAATCATTTAATAAATCTCAAGTTATTATTTTCAAAGAGATCTAATTTTTCGTTTGGAAGAGAAAGGAAAGACGAGAGAAGTTGAACAATTTTTTACTGGATGATGACATTAATTAGCCTATAGTCTTTGTTATATTATTATAATGATCAAATATACATAGATACACTATAGTTGTTTTTTGGAAGTTAAAAGGTCAATGAAAGAAGGAATTAAAAAACGATAATTAAAAAAAAATCAAACAATATTTAAAATAAAAAAAATGAATTAATGAAATGCAATGTCAGGGAGTAGTTGAAATAAATTAATGAAATATATTGTAAGAAAATCGTTCGTAATCTTTCAAATGATAATAATAATTTGACCAAATATTATCTCGTAATATAATTTAACTAAATATTCATCCAAATCTTTTAATTTAACCTATGTAGAATCTTTAGAATTTAAAATCTTAATTATTTTTCGTAAGTTTAATGTTCGACAAAATGGATTAAAATCTAATAACCACTAACAATTACAAAAACATTAAGAACATATTTAACGACCACCAAAATAAAACATTAAGAAAACATTAATGAACATATTTAACAATTAAATAAGCATGCCATTAATCGATCACCATGAAAAAAAATGCAACAAGTGCATTTTTTTTTAATTTACATATAAAAAAAAGCAATATAGTGCATTTTTTTTCATATTGTTTAACAAAAACATATTAGATATTTAGGAGTCTTAACAAAAAGCAGAAGAAAATATAACTTAAGCCCAGTATTCATTCTCCACCTTCATAGCATCAGGATGCTTATCCCTTGAAACTCGAAGCAACCACGGCATGTCGGGTCTCCCTTCAAAATAGTCACGATCGCCTTGATGGATCTCCAGGAACTCCACCACGTGCTTCCAACCGGAGATCAGGCGACAGTTAGGCTTGTTGGGCTTGATTCACGGTACTGATACACCACCTCCGTCCGCCAACCGGTGTAGCCAATCTCAATCTCCACCCAACGTGTCTCCGTGCCGCATATATTGATCACCTCCTTCGGCGGATTCTTGAGAAAAATTAAAAACAAATTAGCGGACCATTTTTCCAAACCCACAAAAAATTAAAAAAACGTCGGTAACCATAAATACCTTACCATTCGATACTTGTATTCCCACGTCTTGCACAGTGTGTTGAACTGAACTCTTTGCGAGGTCCTGACAAGATACCGACGTTCGTCCGGCGAAAGATTGCCTCGCGAGAACAGAGCTTTCCTAGTCTCAGATTGAGTTTTCCTATTCTCAGATCGATTTTGTTTAGCCATTTGGAGAGAGAATGGAAAATATGAAAGTTAGAAAGTGAAAAATGAGGAAGGTATATAGTGCGAAACGAAATTAAATAAATAGGGTCTCATAAATTCACTTTTTTTAAACCCGTTACTCATTAATTAGGGAGATGACTTATAAGAAAATTATATCAATTAAGTAAAATCACTCTAGTAAGTTGATCTCGAATTTCCCAATTAGAGCACAAACCATATTGTATGATTTCATTATAACTGTGACCAATTTTTTCTTAGATCAACGTGTGATTGCACCTTAATTGCTCAACACTAAGATTGAATTCGAATTTCCTATATTTTAACCTATAGTCTATGATTTCACTAAAAATTAATAACTCACCACTCAATCAATTACAATTGAAAAGAAGCCTTACTCTATAGTGTACGTGTGAATTCACTAATCATCACTATAGTAAGATTGATGTTTAATTTCCCATATTTTAGCCTATAGTCTATGATTTCACTAAAAATTAAAATAACTCATCACTCATTCAATTAAAATTGAAAAGAAGCCTTACTATATAGTGTATGTGTGAATTCACTAATCATCACTATAGTAAGATTGATTTCGAATTTCCCATATTTTAGCGTATAGTCTATGATTTCACTAAAAATTAATAACTCACCACTCATTCAATCACAGTTGAAAAGAAGCCTTACTCTATAGTGTACGTGTGAATTCACTAATCATCACTATAGGGAGATTGATTCGAATTTCCCACTTATAATGAATTCACTAATCATCACTATAGTCTATGATTTCACTAAAAATTAAAATAACTCATCACTCATTCAATTAAAATTGAAAAGAAGCCTTACTATATAGTGTATGTGTGAATTCACTAATCATCACTATAGTAAGATTGAATTTGAATTTCCCATATTTTAGCCTATAGTCTATGATTTCACTAAAAATTAATAACTCACCACTCATTCAATTACTTTGAAAAGAAGCCTTACTCTATAGTGTATATTTGAATTCACTAATCATCACTCTAGTAAGTTGATCTCGAATTTCCCAATTGGAGCACAAACCATATTGTATGATTTCATTATAAGTGTGACCAATTTTTTTTTAGATCAACGTGTGATTGCACCTTAATTGCTCAACACTAAGATTGAATTCGAATTTCCCATATTTTAGCCAATAGTCTATGATTTCACTAAAAATTAATAACTCACCATTCAATCAATTACAATTGAAAAGTAGCCTTACTCTATAGTGTACGCGTGAATTCACTAATCATCACTATAGTAAGATTGATGTTTAATTTCCCATATTTTAGCCTATAGTCTATGATTTCACTAAAAATTAAAATAACTCACCACTCATTCAATTACTATTGAAAAGAAGCCTTACTCTATAGTGTATGTGTGAATTCACTAATCATCACTATAGTAAGATTGGATTCAAATTTCCCATATTTTAGTCTATAATCTATGATTTCACTAAAAATTAATATAACTCATCACTCATTCAATTAAAATTGAAAAGAAGCTGTACTATATAGTGTATGTGTGAATTCACTAAGTCATAATTTTATCTCATATTGTATGATTTCATTTATGTGTGACCATTGTGTCGTAGATCATTGTGTGATTGCACCTTAATTAATTTCTTAATACTAAGATTGAATTCAAAATTCTCATATATTAGCCTATAGTCTATGATTTTTCTAGATTTAATACATTGATCTCTTATATTTTGACATACGACTTTAATTTAAATAAAACTTTAGTAATGTAATTAATTAAATTTTATATTAGTAACGTCCATGTTTTCGTAAATATATAGTTTCATTAAGATTTCACTATAGTTCGAATCTCATGATATAAGAAATCTAAACCTTACTCTATTAATTATCCTAGTTATATTATAATTTATGTTAAAATTTAATAAATAATTTTTGTTTTCGTTTTACGAGAAAACCTTTAAGTTGGCTTAAATTTCTTACAAGCAACCACTCAACTTTAATCATTTCTTAAGGTGTCCATTGCAATTCCCAACGCAACTTAATTGGTCAGTTTTTTCACTAGACAAAATATCTAAGAAATATTTTAGAACAAAAAATTTGAACTAATCATATCCCTAGAAAATTTTGAACAAAAGATTTGAAATATATCCCTCGAAATTTTGAACACAAAATTTGAACTATTCCCTCGAAGATTTGAACAAAAAATTTGAACATTTCCCTCGAAGATTTGAACAAAAAATTCGAATTTGTTTTACAAAACAACGATTGAGAAATTTGGTGATATATCCCTCGAAGATTTGAACAAATAATTTGAACTAATCCCTCAATCCAAAAAAAGAATAAGAATTTTGAAAAATATAACAAATTTGAATAATGTAATTAAATATTATTTAATAATATTTATTAGTGAACAGTGTGTTATGTACTTATGTCTTATAAAAATGTTAGATTCCATTACGATTTTCGTATCATACTAATTGAAAAAATTATATTTCATAACAATAATTTAGATTTCATCAATTTTCCCTAAATCGTAATAATTAGTAATTTCAAAAAAATTTCGAAAAACCACACTCATTTTTTATTTGCAAATTTACTTTATATGTTTTAAATATTAATAAAATAATAATAAATTTGAAATAAGCATTTAACATTCAATGTTAAACACTCATTAATTTTTACACTTCCTTTCTTCACACTCAATCACAATTTCCAGTGTGACCCTATTGGTTCTTTTTTCTCACTTTAATTGTAATTGTAATTAAGTGCATGCTAAGCTTCTCTGAAATTCAAAATAAATATTTGAACCAAAATATTTGAATTTAATTAATCCCTCTCATACTGAAATTCAAAATAAATATATTGATACTAAGAAGTGTAATGCATGCATGCTTGCTAATTGCATTATATGCATTAATTAAAGGTTGTGGGATGTGGGAGGAGGGGTTCTCTTTATATATATATGAGAGTTCTTATTGTCCCCAACCCATCATCTCTCCATATCTTAACTATGGAATCTAGCAGAATAGCACTCTTCAAAAGATCAGGAAATAAAAAATGGAAAAAAAAATACACCCTACAAAAAATTTTCCCCTCCCGCCCCAAACGAGAGTGATAGCCCAACCAAGAAGGCCACTAACCCTACCAAGAAGGCAACCCCTACCAAGAAGGTCACGGTTACGGTCACCCCTACCAAGAACGGCAAGAAGGCAACCCCTACCAAGAAGGCCATCCCTACCAAGAGCGTCTCCGAATGGATTGTGCCTCCCTCCCCACGGAGCCTGGAATTTCTCTATAAAACTCTAAGAGAGGATCACAATAACCTGAAAGTAGAGATTAAGGAGCTCTTTGATCGTATGACATCATTTGCTGATGATGACATTATGAGGGAGTTGCTTCTTGAGAACTACCCTCTCACCAAGCTATAAGATAGCTTTCTGACGATGGACAAGCGTGGAGAAGAAGAGGGCACTTCAAGCCAAGTTCCCGTCATTGTCATTCCTGATTCCAGCACAAGCAACGTTTAACGTTGCTTTCTTGCTTTTTTTGTGGGTTTTCTATGACCTAACCATTATTGAACTATCGTTTTAATTTTCTTTTGATGTATTTTCTTTTTTCGTAGAACTATCTATTAATCTATCTATGCATTTGGTTTTCTATTATGTTGGTCTCTTATATTTTTATTTACGCGAATATCATGTTATATATACTTTCCAAGCAATGAGGCGGCTAAATTTATTGTCAAAATAAACTGAGTATTTGAACTACACCTTAAACCCTAAATGCTTCAAAAATTTCGAGTAATAATATATCATGAATTTGAGTATTTGAATATAATACTATGTTATAAAGTGATGTATTTTTTTTAATTCAATAGTTCATAATTCCATATCTCATCCTAAATTAACTTAAATATTGATACATCATGAAGTATAATCTAATAAGTTCATATTTTTTATGGTCCGCATTTTAATATATGGTTTATAATTTCATATATTATAGAGAAGAAAGCTTCTTTTAATCTTTATTAAATTTGAGTAACAACACAGACGTGTAGCTATTTTATAAGTCATAATCACATATATAAAATAGATAACATAAAATAATTGGTAAAACCTAGATATAATAGGATAATTTAACTAAGGAGACTAAAACAGTAGGTAAATATGAATAATTAGAATATTTGTGCTTATCACATATCCCATCCTAAAGTAAGAGTGATGGAGGTTTAATATATATATATATATATATATATATATATATATATATATATGTGTGTGTGTGTGTGTGTGTGTGTGTGTGTTATATTTTTTTTTTTGAAAAAATATATTCGAGTAGTAGCCACGAATTAATCTATACATCTATCACTAATTTTAGGATGAGATGTGTAATATATACTTTAATTTGGTCGAATATACTCGAATCTATTTTAATTTGAAAGTATAACATGTATTATAAGGTAAAACCTATATATAATATGATATTTGAAAGTATATCATATATTAAATAACAAATATTAAATAAGGTTAAACCTAAATATAATAGGATAATTTAACTAAGGAGATTACAATCGAATGTTGAATATGAATAATAAGAATATTTGTGCTTATCATATCTCATCCTAAAGTAAGTGATACATGATTTATATATATATATATATATGTTATAATTTCAAAGTAAGATATATTCGAATAGCCACTATTATTAATGTAGAGATAGATTATATTATGTATGAACATATTGAAATCGATGAATAATTGAGCATTAATACAAAAACAGTAAATTCTAGAGGCATAATCGAGGCATAATACAAAACTTCATTCATACAAATAAAATAAAATAAAACTTGAAATATAAATTATTTTACAAAGAAATCCGAACTAATTCAAGTTAAATTAGCAATACAAAACGAACAACAAATTCCAACTACGAATTCAAAAATAAAGAAATTCAATCTCGATGTTATCTTCTTCTCTTCAACATTTCTGCACTTCTTCATTTTTGGATATCTTGAACTAATTTCACCATTGCTCAACTCGGAATATGAATCGACATCACCATTTCATCCACTATCATAGTCTTGGCCTTTCCTAATCATATATTTTTTATAGGCCTCAACTGCTTGATCTTCAGTTGGAAACGACTTGTACAAGCTTCCCCTAACACCGAGTACACATGGAGCACAATCTACCCAGTTTGAATATACTCCCGTTCGGATGCCTTCGAAGACAACATAAAATTTCTGCCTATCGCTATGTTTGATTTCCATTGAGGATCGGTATATGTTAACAAAATGGAAATAGTTAAGATTGAAGATGAATGATAATATAGAATACTAACCCTATTCGAAGATCGAAAATGGAGAGATATTTTGATGAAGAATGAAGATGAAAGAGAATAATGAATACTTAATCCTAATTTTATTGGAAATAACAAAATAATTTTTAATGTTTAGAGAGAGAGATTCAAATTTTGACTTTTGAATCTCTTATTTTCCTTCTCTCACTAGATTAAGAGGGAAATGATAATAGAGTAAAATACAATACAACACTAATAACTATTATTATTTAATAAAACAATATATACAGTAATTACTAATACACCCTCGTGTGGCCAGGCCACCGTATAGACTTAGTGTAAAAAAATTAGCACATAAAATTACTTTACCAACACACACACGCACTATTTAGTAGATATTGCGTATTTATATACTAAATTTTATCAAGTATCGAATGGGGCAGAGCGATTACACACAACCTTTTTATTATTTGTTATTATTATATTGTTTTGAGTTTCTCAATGAATACTGTACTTTAGTAAAATTGGGCTCATAAAGCAAAAACATTTTTATTTACTTAGGAAGGTCAACTTGTATTCTTTCCTTTTTCTTTCCGCTCCTTTTTTGGTTATGGAATGTGAAAGGTTTCACACAAAATTAAAGCGTTAATACTTAACACTGCTTAGGCCCATTCTTGACCAACCAAATGCAATATTTTAAGCTTTCTAATTACAATTACTTTAGATAGAATGATGTTCTGATGCTTAAAACATGGACTGCAAAGTTCATTTTGAAAAGCTCAAAACACATACATTAATTCTTGCAATTAATTATTAGTTCTATGATCATTCTTTCCAACAACTTTCTCAATATTATTATAAGGCGCTCCTAAGTGATAATATTCTTGTTCATTCGAGAATATTCAAACGATAAAAAGACATTATGTAAGGGGAGGTGTTAGATCAATATTCACCATTTACTTTTCCCAACTCAAAGTCTTTGACCCTCAATTTGATTAATTTTTATCATGTATTTTCATTGTATTTTTACTGCGTTTATATTTACCACTTATACTATTCATTCTATGCTTCTTTTTGTTAAACTTTGTTCCAGCAAATTGTAGTTAAATTTCTTTCGATTGCTATGAATGCCAATACAAAATTAAAATTCATATATAATAGCATATTTCATTTAAAATATGTAATAATTAGCATCGTTTAAAAATATTATTTACATTTTGTTTTATCAAATTAAATAAAATATATGAATATATAATTATTTTAACTCTTAATTTGTATTACCGTATATGTTTATATTCTGTATTGATTTTTGTGTAACTTTTAATTTTATTCTTTGAAATTAAAGGATACTCATTCTGTCCCAATAAGATAGGCCGATTGATATTTTCACAAGGACTAAGAAAAAATTGAGAAATATAATTAATCAAAAAACTTTCTAATATGCCCCTATTTAATTCTTTGATAATGAATTAATGCTTTGTAACACAAAATTTTGTATTTAATTTAATAAAACACAAAACGTGTACAATTCAGATGATCTTCGGATCAAAATATATTTATACAGATCCAATCTCTATTTTTCTCTGATTCTTCTCTTCAAAAATTGATCTTCAAACGGTCTTTGAAATCTTCAGAGTAACTAGTCTCTTTGATTTTCTCGAACTTGTTGTTTGAACTTGGCATTGGAAGTTTTTCGGCGAAGATTTGTATCCTTGATCTTTAGTCTTGATAACGTTAACTCAGGATGAATTTGATGAAGAAACGTTAACTTGGAGGGCCGACGCCTTGTTTCCGGATAAAACGCCAATTTCAGGATGAATTTGATGAAGAATGTCTTTGACTGTCTTGCTTATGAATCAAACGTTGTCTTCAGGTTGAATTTGGTGAAGAACGCCTTTGAATGTCACAAAAACGCCTTGAATATCTGAGAGAATTTCATTTATGGAAGTTCTTCTCAAATTCTTGAACTCATCAAATGATTTCTGGTGTGATTTTCAATTGATATGGAGGCCCTATTTATAGTTGTAGGGAAAGGGATCTAGAGCTGATGTGACACTATCTCATTGGCTGTTGAAAATTGATATATATCTTTTGAAAGATATTTATTTGTTGCCAAAGACTCTTGATGTTTATCATATAATAATATCTTTATTATTTAAATACTTTATCTAATTTTGGATTTTATAAGATTCCAAAATTAAATAAATATATAAAAAATAATAAAAATATTATATATAATATTTTAAATTTTCGCTTACTACATGCTTAATGTAAACATATTAAATATGAGTATATATTAATAAATTAATTAAATATATATAGAAATCGACCTATATATTGAAACATTCAAAAAATAAAAACAAGTCTATTTTATTGAGATGGAGGGAGTATAAATATGTGCATTTTCAAATTATTTAGATTTTTTAAAAGAACAAAGTAATACGAAATTAATATGAATCAATAAATAATAGTAATGAATTGTCTAACTGTTTGCTAATATGGCAATAGTACAATATTTATAAAATACATTTACGCATAAAATATTATCAACATATATTTATGGTTTTGTACAGTAGAAGTAGCTAAATGACCAAATCCATAGGAGATTGAAGAAATTATAATTTTACATCGGACATGGTGACCAACCTCCTAATCCTAACATCTACGACACGAGCTTAAAATCATGTTAGTCATTTCAAAATGACCTAGTGCCGTAAGTTTGAAATCAAAAGTTTCACATTAGACTTCTACCAATCTTATCAAGTGTTGGTCTATCACACTTAATTTTTAAAGTGTAATTTATCTTCTTCTATATGGTTTGCAGGGGAAAGATCAGTGGTGATTTCTGAGTGTAATTTATCTTATTTTATGTGTTTTACAAACGGAAAGATGAGTTGTGCTTTGTGTGTGATTTATATCTAGCATTTTGTACGAGAAAGTCATACCCCTTGAATGTGTTTGAAGGGCATATATCTTAGAGATTACGTAGGGAGACTGATATTCAAGGCAAAGTCTCCTATCAGACTTTGAACATTAAAATTGAGGAAATCAGACCTATCAGACGGGGTGGGTCCGCGGGTCAACGCTGACCTGCCCCGCCCTGCCTCCCAAAAAAAAAGTTCACCAGAAATAGTATCACTCTTAATACTGAAAAGTATCATTCCGAAGTACAAAAAGTATCACCCGTAACCATAAAAAGTATTAAGCTTGCAACTTGACGTATACGAGTTTTTTTAATTCAAATTATGATTTATTTCATCTCAATTAATGTTTAGAGCTTAGGAGTTTGGGGTTTAGGGTTTAGTGTTTTTTAAATTTTTTTAAAGGTTTTTTGGGGTTTTTTTTTAGGGTTTAATATTTTTTTGGGGTGTTTTTAGGGTTTTTGTTGGGTGTTTTTAGGAGGTTATTTTATGTTTTTTAGGGTTTTTTGGGTGGTGTTTTTAGGGTTTATTTTGTGTTTTTTAGGGTTTTTTGGGAGGTGTTTTAGGGATTTATTTTGTGTTTTTTAGGGTTTGGGGATGTTTTTAGGGGTTTATTTCAATTTTCAGGGTTCACTAATTATATTTTAGGGTATATAATTTGGGGGAGCACAAAAAAAAACTGAAAAATTGAAAAAAAAAATCAAAAAAATAAAATAAAATTATAGCAGGCGCGTGTACCCCACGCGCCGCACGTGTAGTGCACGCGCCTGCAGAAAATAGTTTTTTTTTAAAGGTGGGCCGAATCGGGTCGGTCTGATGGCCGCCCATCAGACTAGTGTAGAGGAGACCTCGATATTAAATCACACATCCATGAAGCATTTGGTTTATACTTTCTATTTTGTATATTTTATTTTAGAATTTAAACATAATTGATATGGAGGGTAAACATACACGATTTTCCTTTACTACGAATATATATTTATTTTTTAAAAATATGACATTTAGAAACTCAATATGTTATTCTTGAAGCTTAGGAACTGACAATATAGTTAAACACATAAAATAATATATTGTATAAATATAGCTACGAAATTAACAAGCACACGTGTTCTGCGTCGAAATATCTTGTTCGATATGGGTCGAGACTTTATTTTACACACGAAATTTTATTGCTTGAATGTCGATGAGGGGAGCTAAACATAATATATGTATAAATTGGGGGAGAAATTAAATAAAATTAATCTCGGTTCGTTTTAAAATCTCACTTTAATTTGGAATCTTACATCATTTTATGACTATTCTTTCGTTAGAGCATCCAAAGCATTTCTATAGATGAGTCTATAAATTTATTGGTATATATGCAGAAGTCTACTTAATTATTGATTTAATGAAAAACATAATAGTAATTGACCTGAGATGAGAATTAGTGCAGTAGTGCAGTACAATTAAGTGAATGTCCGATTTTTTGTTTAATAAAAAAACAACACATTTGAATTCTATTAATCGACATTATTTGTTTAAAATACAATCATAATTGCAATTATTGGTACATTACCAGAAGATTTATGGTAAGTACATTAAAAAGAAATAATATAACGCTCCAGTTGTAGGCCCCTAATCGAATTCAAATTGTTAAAAGGGACAACTCAGGCTCAAATCAAACATTCAATGATTTAAAATCTAAAATAAGGGAAACTAATTACTTTTTACGCTGGATTCAAAATAAAAATAAAAAAATAAAAATTCCTACTGCATCTGATATTTTATTTTAGCAAATGTAATGTAATATAATAATATACTATAATATCCACTACAGTTAATCTCTTTCCTTGTTATTAATCAAGGTAAAACAATCTGTGTGTTTTAATTTAGTCTTTTTATTATAAATAACATCATAATTTACTACAACCTTTTTTCTCGGACAAAAAGAGCTCCTTAATTCAAGATTTTGCTTCACTTCCACCTTTTCAGACTTCCACCCCACCACTCTCCTCTGTCTCTTTCCCGCTCCACCCCGAAACCCATCAAGAATCCATATAGAGAGAGAGAGAGAGAGAGAGAGAGAGAGAGTAGTGCAGTAAATGCAGTCACACTTCTATATTCTCTCAATTCTTGCTCTCCCCCAATACCTCCACCTGCAATCTATTCTTCTCTATTTTCTCTGTCACCTCTGACGCAGCTACATTACTGCCATTAATTCTTTTCATTTCCATCTCACCATTTTCTTCCCTCCTTGATTTGACATTTCTTTTTACTGCTTCAGATTTCATTTCTCCCTCTATTTTTTTGGGATTTTTTTTTACTTATCTACCGAGTTTTCTCTGCGTTTAATCGTCAACAGAACGAGAAGACTTACTTGTTTAAGTTGCATTCTTCAACGGACTGGAGGGTTTTTATTAGCTGCGTCAGAAAGGTATGCCCTCCGCCCCCCCTCGTTCTACTTTTTTTGGAGTTTTTTTTTTTCTGGGTTTTTTTTTTGGGAGTGAAATTTCAAAAGAAAAGATTCTATCTTTACTGCAAATCCATTGAATGAGCTCAACCCTCGTTTTGTCTTGATTCATTACCTTCCAAATGGGAAATGATTAGGTTTATACCGGTGTCCCTTTCATGATCCACCAAATTTTTTATGCATCTAATTTCGACCACCTCCGATTTCAGAGTTCACACACAGCCACACGGTTTTTGTGTGTTTCTCAATCCATTTCTTTTATTTCTATTTAATTTTTCATGCACAGTCAAATGTGTGTGCAGAGAGAGACTGACATACAACCCAAACTGCCCTCTTTTTGACCCATTCTCTCTGTGAAAAAGCTTGCTTCATTACGTCAAAGGTTCTTTTTAAGCACATCTTTTACTTGCACGATTCCATTTTAAGTTTTTAACATCATAAACTTTTGTTTTATGTTATCATGCTCTCCACTCCTCGCTCAGTGAGTTGAGCTCGCGAGTCAGCTTTCGAATTGCATTGGGATTGGATTATGATTTTTATTTTATTTTATTTTATCTTTTTGGTCTAATTGCCTTTCTCTGTATCCAATTAAACTATATTTAATATTAATTTTTAGAAATTTGGACCCCAGAGAGACGTTAAGGGTCTTAAGGGGACAAATCACCGCAAAATTTGGTAATCCCATAATTTCTCGTTTCTTGTTTTTTCTTCTTTCTTAATTACTGATTCTTCATCTATCTTTTCTTCCCTTCAATTTCCTGCATTTACTGTTTAAGCCACTTCATTTGCATTTTTCAGCAAAAAATGTGGCTCATTAGGGGTTCTTCTCATCTAATTATTATGCATTAATTGTCCATGACTTTATGATTGAATCCCACATTTTATTGGCTAGTTTGTAAAGTAAGTACCTTTTACATATTATAATCCTGATGTTACAGTTCTCCTACATGTTAGAATAATTTTCTTCCTTTGTCGGCCAGTCACATTTCATTTGAGAAAAAAATCTCACATTATTTATTGCTAAAAAAATATGATCAGGCAATTAATAATCTCTCTCTTGCAGGAAGGTGGTTTCATAAAAATCAATTTTTTATCAAGGAAGTAACATCACGACAATGATCATGAGGAGGAGATTAGCTTGTTGTACGAGAGATATGAGAGATATGAGCATCGACTTTGATGAACAAGAAAGTAACGTTCTTTCCCAAATTTATATTTTATTATTTACTAAAATACAACAATGTGGATAGATTCTGTGATGCTCAGACACCCCAACTGAACAAAAATCATAAGTGTGTGTGTTTTTGTTAAACAGAGTAATGTTTTTATGTTTCTCATCGGACCTAAGATCTTGTACTGTTTGGAAACATAGTATGATCTTTCCGGGTCGGGTTATAATGCCGTACTCTACATGTAGGGATGATTGCGTGAAGTAAAATACAGGATTGAAATATGATAGGAAAAAAGGGACGCCTTTATTAGAATAACTTGATGTATGTGCATAAATCAACTTGTCACGGTGGGTCATATAATCATATTTGATCTTTACTTTTGAATTTATATACCAAGTTTTATATAGTCATGGACTGGTTAGCTATGCACCTAATTACCTACCACATGTGTTATCTAAATAAAGATGTTATACTTGAAAATATAATTGATTTTTGTGGCTTAAAACTCTTCAAATGAAGAATACCATTGAGTGCTTGTAAATGTGCCCCCTACCCAAAGTCAAATGGTCCAGACCCGAAAAGATCTGGTTATGTATATTGGAAATAAAAAAATAAATAAAAAAAATAAACAATATTAAAACATAAACCTACCATACTGCATCTTGTGCATATTTAGCCATGTGGGGTTGTGGGTATTTATTACATTTATTTCACTCTGCAAGAAGTAGTTCAATACATGAAGATGAAATACCAACATTATTGGTCTAATTTTACTGATAAAAAAATATTATATATTCACTGTTTTGGGGTGGGTGGTCCTTTTATATTTGATACCATTGGACTTGCTAGTGAAATTTGTGTCCCCCAAATTTTCAAAATTCTTTCTTTTTAGTGTTTGTTTCGGGGGTGGAGAGAGTCAGAGGAAAAGTCTTCTGTTTTTTCTCTCTCTCTCTCTCTCTCTTTTCTGTGTAGATATACCAGTGGAAAGTGATAGAGATTTATCAGTAGTAGCCACTGATGGAGGCACGATTGAGTTTGTATGGCCCCTAATTATTTAATGATTAACAAGCATATCTCACATTTGATGGGACAAAAATGTCATTTTCTTCTGACATTTCCTTTTTTTAAATTGAATAGTTTCCGTTTGGATCTATATCTGCTACAGAATTTTATCCCCATGATCAGTTCATTTCAGCTCAACTTATTTTTATGCTATTTCAAATCTTGACTTTTATGCTTGTAGCCAATAAAAAATTATCTTTACTGAGATAGATCCCTTCAATAAGTTGAAGCACCAATTTCTAATTCTAACAAGAATGGGACAAAAATATGGAGAAAATTGCCCGTGATTTTCGTTGTGGACTTGTTTGGTTTCTCTGATGTATTTTAGAATGTGTCCTACCTACATTTCAAATTGTGTCATTTTTTTTTTGTCGGTTTGGGATAAATGATTGGTGGGAAGCTTCATTTGTACTCCATCTGTGGCTTGATTCAGTTGTTGTTGTTTGATTTCAATGCATGCCGTGCTTGTTGATGCCATGTGCACATGAGATGGGGCATAGTTTATGTACCTAGATTCCCCGTGACACGATAAGTCAAACGTTTGCATGTGGATATGCTAAAAAACTGTTGGAATTGAGACAAGAATGGCATCCAACAAGATACTGTTTGCTAAGATCTATGGTTATTGCTTGCGTGTTCTTTCTAGCATGTGTTCTTCCTGCTAATTGTCTATTAATCATCCGATCAAAATTCATTGTTCTTACCTCTAGCCTAGGACTGATGTAATTCAGAGAGAATTGCTTTCTTTGGACGATGCCGTGTTTTTAATGATGTCCACTATCTTCTGAATTCATTAACTTACTGTGCTGTGGTTAATTGAAAGAGTGGACAGAAAATATTGATAATAAAGTTACATACTTTCTTGTAAGGTCGTCCAAACTGGTGTCCTCACGAAATACTAGTGTTTTAGTTTCATTTATGTTGTGTTTGAGCGGCTAACTTGAACCCGTATGTTCAGGGATAATGACATATAATGGTCTTGAGAGCTGCATTCATTCTTTTGATAATGAGAGTGGCACAAGCAGAGGGGATGGCTGTGTCACTGATTCATTTGATGAGGATGATTCGAGCTGTTCATCCAGCACTAATGCTTTTGGATCATTCTCCTCTCTGTGGACGATAATGAAGAAAGATGATCAGTGCCAAGATGAGTGGAACTTCACAGCCACCCCTAAGCGCATCCTTGCAAAGGAAAAACCACTGCACACCGGTTGTTTCTCAGATGTCGAAACAATGAAAGAAAAGTTTGCTAAGCTGTTGCTTGGGGAGGATATCACTGGAGGAACCAAGGGCGTTTCCACAGCATTAGCACTGTCGAACGCTATAAATAATCTTGCAGGTATAGCATTTATGCAGCTTCGAATGATGCTTAGTTTCTTGTTAAATTTTCCTTAAAAATACTGGTGAATTTGTAGCTTCTGTCTTCGGTGAGCTATGGAAGTTAGAGCCATTGCCAGAGGAAAGAAAGAGCAAATGGCGACGAGAAATGGATTGGCTGCTCGCCCCAACAAACTATATGGTTGAGTTGGTTCCTGCCAAACAAAGTGACGCTAATGGCCGGACATTAGAGGTATCCTTGTTTTCCTCGATTCATACGATGATGCAATAAGGTTTCAGTACTGTTGGTTGTCTCACTGCTATTTGTTGCAGATAATGACCCCAAAAGCTCGAGCAGACATCCACATGAATCTTCCAGCACTGCGGAAATTGGATTCCATGCTCATTGTAGGTGGTCGCTCCACTCGATAAAACAACTTAGAAAATTTCTGTCTGACCTCTCATACTCACATGTTTGATTTCTCAAACTACAAATCAGGAAACACTTGATTCAATGGTGAGTACTGAATTTTGGTACGCTGAGGTGGGGAGTCGAGCTGAAGGAAGAAGCAGGAGCGCTGGACAGAGCATGCGATGGTGGCTGCCTTCTCCCCGAGTACCTACAGTTGGTCTCTCGGAAGTAGAAAGAAAGAGACTGTTGCATCAGGGTAAACTGATCTTTCAAGTATACAAAGCTGCCAAATCTACCAACAAAAATGTCTTGTCTGAAATGCCGATCCCTACCACCATCAGGGACGCACTTCCAAAGGTACATTATATTGCTCTCTAACTCGTTTACTAGTCATGAACATTATATATATTCATTAGTCGAGATGTTGAACTTGATACCTTCGTCTCAGTCTGCAAAGGCAAGCCTCGGGGAGGAACTATACAAGATACTGACTGCAGAGTGTCTGTCTGCCGATGATATGATCAGCTGTCTGAATCTGAAGTCCGAACACAGTGCTCTCGAAGCCATTAACCGACTTGAAGCTGCAATGTTTGCATGGAAAGAGAGAATTGCAGAACAAGGCAATGGCAAGTCTCCCGTTCGAACATCGTGGTCTTTTGTTAGAGATCCAATATCCGAGCTGGATAAGACAGAGTCATTAGTCAACCGAGCTGAACTACTGCTGCTGCAGCTCAAGAGCAAATATCCAAATCTTCCTCAGACATTCCTCGACGTCACAAAAATACAGTATGGCAAGGTAATGCAACAATATCTCACACACCATTATCTATTCTTTTCCTTAATTTACCCACACACGATGATCACGATTAATAATCCAAAAACACTGTAGGATGTGGGACACTCGATTCTTGAAGCCTACTCCCGAGTTCTAGCCAACTTAGCATTCAGCATTCTATCCCGACTAGGAGACATTCTGCAAGAAGACATTGTAAGCAATCCCAACTCACCGGTGGCAATGTCTCATCTTGTTGGAGCCAGAATTCCGGGAATATCTGACAGTCCAATGCTCGACCGTGTCAGACACTCCCTCATTCATCAGTTGAACAGCACGGATGCAAAATCTTGCAGCAGCGACGTCTCTGATGTGGAGGCTCATCATGAAGAAGCTAAGATAAGCTCGGTGAGTGCAACGCCTAGCCGTAGCCGAGTTTGGTGCATCGGTAGAGAAGCTTGCCACAGTTTGTCTGCTCAAAATTCTCCTTGATACAAAATTCACCTAATTATTGTCTATGTAAATAACACCATGTTTATGTCGTGCTTGTTTGTTTTGTTGTCTGTGCATGTGATCTTATCTTGATCACGAGTCTTAATTAATTAGCTTGACTTATGCATTTGAAACTCATGGCAACACAAGAAGCATATATATTCATATATATCTCAGTCATTGAGGATTTTGTTTCGATTATTCTCTATTTAAATGTTTTACACATGATCCTATTTATTGCATTTTACTGGACTTCATAGAATAAGCCATTTGTATTTGACTAGTCTTCTTCTTTGATGATAGATGGTCAAAATTTGTACGACGGTCTAACGGATCTCTTGCGTTAGACGGATTTCTAACGTTAGACGGATATTATTTGACCTAACAAAGTGGTCCTCCCTCTTTTTTTCTTTTCTTTTTTATTTTTCTTTTAGTGGTCTCCCTCCCCTTCCCTCTTTTCTTTTATTTGCAATTTTTTATCCGATTTTCTTTGTTTTTTTTTTTTTTTTTTTAAATTCCCAACAAAATTTGTACCTTAAAATAAAGTCTAAATAGATAAAAGTAGACAAAAGTAAATAGCAATTGGGAAAAAACAATAACTTTTAAAAATAGGTAGTTTGTTAGACAATTTGTACTATAATAGACTTGGTCCCCACACCTAATGATTGACACATTGTACTTTTGTCAGGCATTAAATGCACCATAACACCCGAAACCCTAATTCTAAAAACGAAATCCTAACAATTCTAACTGCCTCGATTATATTTAGTAAGCTTCGATTAATTTTTAGCCGCGATTATTTATTGAAAATTGCCTCGATTGAAATTACAAGACTCGATTAATTCTTAGCAGCTTCGATTAATTTTATAAGTTGAGCCTCGATTATTTTTTAAAAAATAATTTACAAAAGTGGTCTCGAATATTTCTTAAGAAGCCTCAATTACTAGTTAAAAGTAATCGAAGCTTTTAAAATCACGGCCTCGATTATGATTATTTAAGAAGAATTGATTATTTTTTAGATTTAATCGATTATTTAGGTAGAACTAATCGAGGCTTCTTAAAAGCCTCGATTATTTTAGAAGAATTGATTATTAGTGCACAAGCCTCGATTATTTAGTTTAAACTAATCAAGGCTTATTATAAGCCTCGATTATTTAAGAAGATTCGAACCCTTAAAATGAAGTCTCAATTATTAATTTAAATTGTCTCGATTATTTTTTTAAAAAGTCTCGATTATTTTTTAATGGGCCTCGATTATTTATTAAAAAATATATATATTAATTTTAAGAGATTCTTGATTAATATCTTAACTAACCACGATTAATGAATGCATTTATTTCTTTTTTGTGTAACTAGTTTTAATAAATTAAAAGAAGGAAGGTAAATGACTTCATTAAATGAAAAGAAAGAAAGGTAGGGGGCCGAATTTAATACATGTACATGTTAGTGGCTTCATTAAATGAAAAGAAGGGGAATGTTGAACCGAATTAATGAAAAGAAGGGAAGGTAGGACTGAATTTAATACAATTTAATGTTTTGTGACGAGGTAGGTTAAATTTTTGAATAAATAGACGAGCTCGCTATTCACACTACAATACAAATCTCCACTACAGCACAAACTTTTATTCACACTACAATGCAAATCGACGAAGAATAGCAAAAGTTGGAGAAATTTTTTGGAGCAAGGGGGCGAAAGAAAAGATTTTTCTGAAGAAAAAAGTAGTGCACGAGCAACTTTCAAAGGTACGTTTTGTACTCTCCATTTTTTTTAACTTATTTTGCAAATATTTATTGTTTTGATATTGCATGTGTTGTTAGATTTAATCTAAAAAATAGGCGACGTAGAGAGATTTGCATGTCATACCCTTTAATCTTTAATATATTGATGAGTTGCATGTCATAGACTATAATCGTGGCTATTAGAATTATTCGAGACTATTTTAGAATTCATCGAGGTTTTATTTAGAATTAATCGAGGATATTTCAAATTTAATCGGGGTAATTTTTATAATTAATCGAGGCTAATTTTTAAATAATCGAGGAACACTTAAATATAAGGGCTTTGTAAAAAACACTTAAATATAATCGAGGGCTTAAATATAATCGAGGAACACTTAAGTATTTTTTATAACTTAATCGATGAACACTTAAATATAATCGAGGCTATTATAAATAATTAGAGGTTAATTTAAAGTTAATCGAGGCTAACCTCGATTAATAGTTTTAAATATTAATTTTTTTTGAATTAATCGATGCTTTCCTCGATTAATATTAAATTAATCGATTTATTTTTTTTGCATTAATCGATGCTTTAATGAATTTTTTAAAATTAATCGAGACAATTAGATATTCATCGATTAGTTTTAAAAATATTCATCGATTAATCGAGGCTATTATTAATCGATTGTAATTTTTAGAGTTAATTGAGGCTATTAAGTTTAATCGATGCTATTTTAACTTAATCGAGTCTTGGAATTAATATAGTTAATCGATGCTATTTAATAGAGGTCATCAATGCTATTTGAACTATTAATCGTGCATTCTTTTTAAATTTAATCGCTTATATTTGAACTTCTATTACTTTATCCATTTTTCCAGTTTGATTTTATTTAATTGCTTTAGTTAGTATTAATGGTCACTTCTTCAAGGGTTTAATATGTTTTAGGGTTTTAGGGTTTAGTAGGGTTTAGAGTGTAGGGTTTAATAGGGTTGAGGGTTTAAATCATGTCTAATGTTAAATGTAATCGTGCCAAATTTCACTCTTTATAAATGGGGACTTCTTCTAGGGTTTAGGGTTTGATCATGGCTTTCTAGAGAAAAGGTTTTAGGGTTTTATAGGGTTTAGGGTTTAATCATATAACATTGTTTATAAATTGCAGATGGTTGGACGTCGTATTATAGTACGACACAGTGGACGATGGGAGAGATCAGAATATATAGATGGGGACGAGGAACTCATGACAATGTCATCCGATAAACTGTGTTTTAGCTCACTAGTGAGGGAGATTCACAAGTTGTTGCGGACTGACCCGAACAGGATGGAGTATGAATTACTTTACCTCACTAGCACCAATACTGGCAGATGGATCAGAGCATCTTTGCAAGATGATGGAGATTTGCTCAATTTGCTTCACGAGCAGACTACTGAGATGGTCGTGTACGTGATTTCAAGACAATTGAAAGGTTTTGGAGCCGGGCAATCTTTAAGGGACGACTATGTTCCCTACTTTTCACATTACCATGAGGGTTTGAGTAACCCTGTTGATGAAGAAACACAAGCAGAGACGCATGTTCATACTAGAGAAGAAGAGGGAGTAGGGGAAGAAGAGGGAGAAGGAGAAGAAGAGGAGGAAGAACAACAACAAGAAGAGGTGAATGATAGAACGAGGTTGGTGGAGTCACTGTTGACAGAATTCAGTGGATGACTTCGTTCTTCTGCTGATCGTACAGAAAGATTGTTGTGCTTGACGGGAGTCATCCCACCATCTATCACTGGTGTTCCGTTTAGATCTGACGGGCCTTCGAGCAATTGGGTGGTTCCCCTTGCTGATTGGGACATTGCGGGCCCATTGTCTTGGGATGAGGGAGCAGTACCAGAATCAGATACACTGCACCAGGGAGCTATTTTTCAGACAAAGGATGATCTGGCTCTGGCAATCGATATCTATCACATGCAGACTCGAGTGGAGTCTGCCGTGTATCGGTCGAATAGGTCACGATTGGGCTATGTTTGCAAGCATGGCGGTGATTGCCCGTTTAAGTGCTTTGCGGTTGCTGATGGGCATATGTGGAGAATATACAAGTTCAACGGCACTCACACATGACATCTTGATATGGGTCGAATTGCTTCGCGACAGGTTCCTGCATGAGTGCTCGAAAAATACTTCGCTCGTAGATTGGTGGACAAGCGGGTTGTTCTGAAGCCGAAGGAGATGATGACGGAGCTTGTGCGTGAGTTTGGCATCCATATCGACTACAGCTTCGCTCTGCGCACGAGGAACATTTCCATTCAGATGGTATATGGAGACTTTGACAAGTCCTACGCACAGTTGCCCGCTTTACTTCACACTCTGCAATTGATGAATCCGGGGACTATATTAGACATGGAGATCACGAGTGATGGTCGGTTCAAGCATTCATTCCTTGCTCTCGGTGCGTATGTCAATGCATTTCTCCAGTATGCTCGTCTAGTACTTGTGATCGATGGGACCCACCTGAAGGGAAAGAACAAGAGGGTTCTCTTTGTTGTTGTGATGAAGGACGGCAACGAACAGATCTTACCTGTTGCAGTTGGGCTCGGACCGATAGAGAACGACGAATCTTGGATATGGTTCCTGGCCCACTTGCACATGGCTCTGGGTGATATAGATGATCTTCTCATCGTTTCGGATCAGCATCAAAGCATTACAAATGCTGTAGAGGCCGTTTTCCCGAGAGTGACGCACGGACTGTGCTACTACCATTTGAAGAATAAGATGACGAAGAGAGGGAAATACGTGACGACATTTTTTTAGGAGGCTGCCTACGCATATCGGAGAGACACCTTCCAGAAGAGTATGTCGACGTTGGAGCATGTCTGTCCAAATGCATATCAGAAGCTATGTAATATTGGGCCAGTGTATTGGGCTCGTTCACACTGTCCCGTATGGCGCTACGGGTTCATGACATCTAATGCGGCAGAGAGTCTCAATGCTCATCTGTTGTGGGCGAGGAGGTTACCTGTTTGCTCACTGTTCGAGATGTTTAGATCAATTGTTGAGCAGTGGTTCATGGAGCGACGTGCGGTAGCACTGGGCTCGAATCATGTGTTGACTGATGGCATCGCATTGAAGCTTTCGGGGAACGTCGATAAGGGATGCTGCTATGCCGTGCGGCCTACTACATTAGCAACTTTTTGGAAAGTTGAGGTTGGGAGGGAGGTCTATATGGTCGATCTTCAGAACCGGACCTGTGACTGTCATAAGTTCGAGCTGGACTTGATCCCCTGTTGTCATGCGGCAGCGGTCATCTGGTATGACATTTAAATCTCTATTTGTTCTTATTTTTATACATGTACCTAATCAAGTGTGTTTATTTTCTCTTTCGCAATTGTACTGGGGCGGCTATATATGATTATGTGGACAAGTGTTACAAGGTGGAGAGCTTGGTCGGCATGTATAACTCGGTCATTAGGGGTCTGCCTCATCCAGAACAATGGATTATGCCCGATGCATTTGGATCACGAGTGGTTTTGGCGCCAAAGATCAGACGACGTGCTGGGCATCCATCTACATCCAGAGCTCGAGCCCCATTTGAGGCCACATCCAGTGCACGAAGTCAGTTTTGCTCTAGATGCCATGGACAGGGGCACAACAGGCGTGTATGCATAGCCCATTTGCCTATTGGCGGTGTTGATCTGAATTCACTGTCTGAAGATGTTTCGCGGAGAACAGTGCCGAAGAAGTGTAGCATTTGCGGTAGTACGGAGCATACACGTCCTACATGTCCTATTCGATTGTCGGCCGACGAGCATTAGTCGATTAAATTAAGTTGTTGTTTTTTGAACCCTTTTTTGACGAAACAATGTCATGAATCACAGCATCCACAACCCTCTGCAGGAAACTCTCTGAGGGCTCCCCACTGCTCTGAGATCGATCCCTCCTCGAACGCTTCCTTCAGCAAGCTCGAGGAGGGCTCTCTAGATCAATCGGATCTGCTGTGTGCTTCTGGTGCATCCTCAGTGGGGGGCCGGAGACCAGGCTCAGTCGGATCTAGCTCGTCCCTCAATACCCGGCTACTCGAGGGTCGACTGGTCGCCTGACGATCCTTCTGTGGTATCTGAGCAGCTCTGGTGCCTCGGGCTGATGGGGGGACAACTTCCTCTGCTGATGTGGAACAACAAGATGCTACATTTGCAAGCATATTCTTCTTGTTCCCAGATCGAGAGGGAACAAATCTCACGCTCTGAGCTCCAGGCTCCAAGCATGCTCAGGTAATATGAAGTCCCCGTCTCCTCGGGAGATGGCACCAACATAACCACATGTGACTGCATGAAATTAATAATAATATCATTAAGATGAATTAACAAATATAGATTGAATATTCTAAATAGATACAGAAACCTCAAAGCGTACCGCTCACTGTAATAAGGTGGCTGGGTCAGTGGCAGGGTTCCTGAATGTCCACCTCAAACATCGAGGCACAGTGAGCTGTCCACTATGCACACCAGTCTCACTAGCCAACTCCGGTATCACCTCACAAGCCCATACCTGTAAAGTGGATTAATGGATTAGTTACATATTCACTTGATTTCAACTAATTTAGAACAATTAAATTTAAACTAATTACCTGGAGTGCCCAGATCGGCTCGTAAAAATGATACTGTCCGGATCCTTTCCCGTCCATAGCCTGTCGAGTCTTGAGGACGAGGCCGATGACGTGCATCAACATCTGGTAAGAATATACACCCCATGGAAATGAGTTACATTGCTCCACATCCTCCTCTAGCACCCGCACCCATGGATCCACGATCCGGTACTGATCTAGGCACAGAATCATCCGGTATACGAACAATATGTTCGCAACCTTCACATAATCCGAAGCGTCTCTGGCCATCCCCTCCTGTTTGAACCTGTCCTCCATCTGTTTGACGGTCTTACGCTTCCCTTCGAATAAACGGTGGTACACAGATCTCGACGGAATAATATGATCGCCATTCGGATCGAATGTCAAGCCGCCGAATCGTAAACCGGAAACCAGGGCGTACTCACTCGGACCGAAATGCAGCTGGGAGTGATAAATATGAAATCATGCCTCCCGACCCACACGTGCACGATCCGGCGCCTGCACCTCGTACATCATCAAAGCGTGAATGACCCTCTTCTGGACGTCACCACCCCTGTAGTCCAGAAAATGTCCGAAATAGCCAGATCTGAATAGTCGGATGACATCGTCATCACCAATCTTAAGCAGTGTGGCTCTGATCATATCAATAGCATCTGGTATGGCGTACACCACGACCGAGGGCCTCAAGCTCCGTAACGGCAGTCTAAGCCAATCAATCTAACAGAATTTTCAAAATTACAACTATTAGAGTAAATTCTTTTAATATTTCATATAAATTGGAATTTCTTAAAATTTAAATTTAATATTAATCGAGGACAATTAATATTAATCGAGTAGTTTTTTTAAATACTAATCGATTAGATTTATTTAGGCTATTAGGTTTTTTTTAAACTAATCGATTAGTTGTTTTTAAATATTAATCGATTAGTTCTTTTTTAAATTAATTGATTAATTTTTTTTAGAATTAATCAATTAATTTTTTTAGAATTAATTTTTTAAAAACTATTAATCGATTAGTTTTTTTTAAAACTATTAATCGATTAGTTTTGTTTAAAATTTCATTTTAAATTAATGGATTAATTTTTTTTTGAATTAATCGATTAGTGCCTCGATTAATTTTTTTAATTAATCGATTAGTGCCTCAATTAATAGTGGTACTTTTGAAATTAATCGTGGATCAATTAATATTAATCGAGGACAATGTATTACTAATCGAGGAAAAATTTAAATATTAATCGATTAGTCTTATATAGTTCCTCGAATGTTTTGAGATGTTCCTCGATTAAACTCAAACGCAACAATTAATATAATTCAGTCCTCGATTAGTTAACCTCGACTAATTAAGATTCCTCGATTAAATTCAAACGCAACAATTAATATAATTCAGTCCTCGATTAATTAACCTCGACTAATTAAGATTTATCGATTAGTCTAATATAGTTCCTCAATTGTTTTGAGATATTCCTCGATTAAATTCAAACGCAACAATTAATATAATTCAGTCCTCGATTAATTAACCTCGACTAATTAAGATTTATCGATTAGTCTAATATAGTTCCCCGATTGTTTTGATATATTCCTCGATTAAATTCAAACCCAACAGTTAATATAATTCAGTCCTCGATTAGCATAATAATTCACAAATAATATATAATCTACATTTAACAATACCATCATCAACCACAATTAACAAAGTAAGCATCGATTATTTTTAGGGAAAAACATTAATCAACCGATTCAAAAATAAATTTAAAGCAGAAATCGGAAACATACATGTGATGATGAAGACGTCTCTGGTTGTGCTCCCGATCGTTGCTCCATTGTCGGCGACGATTAACTATGAGCAATGTTACCATTAGTTAGAGAGAGAGAGAGAGAGAGAGAGAGAGCGAGAGAGCGAGATTGAGAGAGATAAATTTTTCAACCTGTTTAACTTGTTCTCGAGCGGCGATAACACTGAAGGGGATTGAAACCCTTTATCTATTTCGGATCGAAAAAAAATTAAGGGAAAGCAACAGTTATTTGTCTAATTTAGTTCCAAATCTGTAATATTCATGGGGGGAGAGAGAGAGAGAGATTGAGATGGACGTGGGGTTGCTGGGGTGATTAATTCAAAAATGGGAGAATTTATTCTCTTTGCAGTTTTGCCCAGAATATGTCAGTTTTTTTAGAATAAAGAGTGATTTGGTGGGACCTATTACATGTATATTGTATAAAATAAGTACATATTGTCGAAAAAACTTCTCACTTTTAAATCATGTTGCTTTTTCCTTTTTCTTATATGCTTTTGTCAAAATAAAAATTGCACCCTAAAATAAAATTAGTGAATCCTAAAATTAAAGTGTATAATTTGTTTGAAATAAATATAAATTTATACCCTAAAATGAAATTAAAAAACCTTAAAAAGGCACAAAATAAAACTCTAAAAACACCATTCCAAAAAACCCTAAAAAACATAAAATAAACCCCTATAAACACCCCAAAACGCGCTCGATAATTATTTTTTTGAAATAAATAATATACCCTAAAAAAAGGAAAGAAGAAAGGGAAAAGAAATGAAAAAAAAAGAACAAAAAAATGAAAATCTGGCTTTGCCAGAAAAAATAAAAAATGCACAGGGGCATGAGATACACGCGCCGCGAGTGGGGGTGCGTGTAACTCACGCGCCTGCGTGTGGAAACTGGTTTTAGATGAATTTGAGTATTATTTAACTCTTCTAACGTAAGAGACCCGTTAGACGGTCTAATATAAGTGTTTGTCATAGCACAGTTACCTCTTTATTTTGCCTTCCAATCAATCGTTGTCCCGTTGACGATCTTAAATAATATTAATATCCACATTGACTAAATTGCCCCTTCATGGACTACTTAGAAATGTAGACATAATTAATCTAGGAATCTGAGACGGCACGTTTAAATCGAGAAATGGACTAGCTGACGTTGTGATTCATCACATGGGCCTTAAATTGACGGACATTTTTTTTAATATATTTTTACGCACACATTCAATCTGATTGTATTAAGAAAATTTAAACCCATTACTTTTAATCTCTAAACAATTTTACTCTACTACTGTATTAAGCTATTCCGGCCGCAATAAAATTTACGGACATTTTAGGTCCTTTTGCAACAACATTAATATTGTCATTTTTTTGGAGGAGCTTATATTTTGGTTTATTATGGTTTTGTTCGAGTTGAATTCAATCCCAATATACTTATATTTGTATGTAGTAAGTTAAAATACTTTTTTTCATTGAAATTTAGTCTTTGTATTGCATTAGTAAGTACCAATATATGTTTGATATAATTATTAAATAATAATTGTATCAAATACTAAATCCAACCCACGATAATAGTTTTGCAAAGAAAAATAATGCAAATTGTCATATGTTTTAAAACATTTGCAGCACTTTTTTAGGTGTTTAAAATTAAATTATCAATATATATTTGATATAAAAGTATTTATATAGTGCATAAAATTCCATTAGCATCATATCTAATATAACATATATCATATATTGTTTGTATACATATAATATAATAATATATTGTTAATTTATGGAGTTAATTAATATAATAATAGTCAACATAGATAATATTATAATATATTTTTATAGTGGCGGTAATATAATAAAACATCATATTAATATTATTTAATAAAGACACACACACCCACGCATACATAATATATGTATGTATGTATACATGAGTTTTTTTTTTTAATTTGTTGAGTTGGTATGAGTCAAATTTTTGAATAGTCATTTTGTATAACAAAAATGCAAAACTAGTCATTTCATCAAAACATATATAATCTAATCAAAATCTTTATAGGATATATATGTTTGTGTGTGTATGTACATATGGCATTTGTAATTTATACTAAAAATAAAACAAATCAATCATCATTTAATTAAATGTCTAATGAATAATCAAATTATGAGTAAAAAAATATTAATTTCAATTTTTTATAATTGTAATCCCCTAGCCATACCCCACCGTGATTTGAAATTTCATGTTACACCTCTGTATTATACTTTCAAATTTCGAGTTTTTCTTGTATTTTTGTCTTCAATTTTTTTTTTGTGATCTAATTTAATTTTATGATGGTTTTAAGGTTCACCCCACCCAATTAGAGTTTACAATTATTTTTTAATATTTGATTTTCAATTTCTAATTAATAACTCATTATTATGGTTTATTTTTTAAAAAAATATGTTTTATAATTTTTAAATTTATTTTTTTTTGTTGAAAAATGTGGACTATGATTATTTATGTTATAATTAATTTTTATTTTATAATAAAATTAATAATGAAACACGGAGTGAAACATAAGAAAGTATAACATAGATTTCAACCCCCAACCGCTTATCAATTTATGCCTAATTCCCAATTTACGTGCAATAATATGTTGATTTAATTTCTATATTATGTCTAAGTATATGGAATATAATAATAATAATAATAATAATAATGATAATAATAATAATAGTCGTGCTCCACCTTTTTTTTCTGATGATTAATAAAAATAACTAGTTTTCGCACCTGTGCAATGCACGTCATTATATCAATAAAATGTATATTTAGAAAAACTTTGATTCAAGCAATCAATCCAAAATATATAGGCAAAATGTTGAATCAAACATCTTATTAATTATGGACGTAAATCAAGCAACTCATCATTAACCATCATTGTTGTGAATTAAGAATACAATCTATCTTTGTATAAAAGAAAAAAGTATGTAATATATAATTTGTTCATACTTGATTAATCTCATAAAATCATGTCCTCAAAATCACATACACCGATTACTTTCACCATTCAGTTCAAGAAAACCACAATGAAGACTGAAGAATCACGAAAACTCACTTCCACTCATCCGATCTTAATCGAGGCATTTCTCGTGGAAGCCGGAATGTTCAGAGATTCAACAACGACGAGTTCTTCTCTTACTGTATGCTTAATTCATGATTTGTATGTACTATTACTTTATTTTCTTTTTACCATAAATTATATGCGTGGGTAATTAAGATTTTAATTATTAATTTACGTATAGTTACACTTGCATCCTAGCTAGTAGTCAATTCTAAAAAGAATTTGCCTTACTGTGTTTGACAATTTTGAAAATTATGTGATAATTAACAAAAATTATTTTGTTAATTATCTATAATTACAAATATAATGTATCATATATACAATTGCCTTAAATTGGTTGCATTGATTCTCAATTAGTTAAACTTAATTTAATTATAGGAAAAAATTAAAATATTAAATTAAATATGAAAAACTAATCGATTCTTCTCCTAAAAAAATGATTAAAAGTTTTTTATGCTCCTATTACTAAATTCAAAATTTTATACCCCTTTTAACAAATTCAATATTTTTTTTCATTCCAACCATATATTTTACACTCATCTTAATAAATTCAAAATTATCTTATATAATAAATTAGTTAATGTATTGTATTAATAAGTTTGATTATTATATGATTCAACTTTTTAAAATAAAAATTACAACAAAATGAAAATAAATCCAACAATATATTTTATTAATAAATTTGATTATTATCTAATTCAAAATATTAAAACAAAATAAAAGTATTAGTAAAGAAAAATATATTAAATAATATATTGCATCAATAAATTTGATTGTTATGTGGTTCAAATTTTCAAAATAAATAAGAATATTAGATAAAAAATTCAATAATATATTTTATTAATAAAGTTGATTATTATGCGATTTAAAATTTTAAAATAAAATAAAATATAAGAAACAAAAATAAATTCAACAATATATTTTGTTTTTATAAAATTATTTATTATATGATTCCATATTTTTAAAAAAATAAAAATAAAAATATAAGAAAACTTCCAATTTTAAAATAATAAGTCAACGTACTTCTTTCTAAAATGAGTCTAGGTTATAAAAGTAAACAAACATTAATTAATGATTAAAATTTTAATTAATTACTTATCAAATATTGAAATCTTACTTTAATTAAGTATTATGGCTAGCCACATGTATGACCAAATAGCATTACTCAAAATATATATTCTCGAAAACTGATTATTAATTAAATTTATTTTCTTCACTATTTGGACTCATGAAAAAATTTACAACACGAAAAAAAAAAACAATACATGTAACAAGTGGTGTGGTCTTATATATACTCTTATTATGTTCTAGAATTTATTCAGCCATAAATATCTATTTTCACGCCAAAGAGGTACTAGTTGTGTTAAATTCCGGGACAAACATGCATTGAATGTATTTTCCACCATATACATATATACCTATTATCATATACAGTATGATATTTTTTATATCGTTGAATTATTGTTTTTGGGAAAATTAGGAGAAACGTCTACAATGGTGCTATCCCATTTTTAGGAAAATAGGTGTCACGTCACTATCACATTAATATCTCTCTCTTTAACTTTTTCAAACATATCTATGGGAAATTCTACCCTGGTAGTACCCCAACCATTAATACATGACCTAAAAAATATTAAAGTTGTATTAGAAGACTAATATAATATTACTATCATATATTAGTGGTTGGGGCACTACCCCAACCACTAAGATATAATTTCCCCATATATATCTATATCTAACAATACTACTTCAAAAGTCAAAACTAACTATTCATGGGTGTAGAAAGCAGAATAAAATCCCATATATTGTGGGATTAGATTAGAAAATCATGTGTAATTAGGGAAGAGATAATTTCCTTATATATTCTAGTTTAGCTATATAAAGTAGACTAGAGGCTATATCTGTATTCAATACAATACAATCCAATACAATAATACAATTCAGCAACATTAAACCTACTACAACCTCTACACTATGTCTTATTCTTCCGTATATTTGATACCAAAGTTCAACTTGGTATCAGAGCAGGTTGCTTTGGTATAAGCCGGACTCAGAATTTATCATCATCGTCTATACCTTCCTCAAACCAATCAAGCCACAGATCAAACATAACCATCCTTTCCTGCAAAACCAATTCCAATGACAAACAACAGTCAAATAACAGAGAAGAACCAAACTGAATTAACCCAACAAACCGAATTAACCCAACAAATTGCAAATATGTTCAGAGGAATAGAAAACATCACGCTGGGAATCAAGTTCGATGGTACAAACTATCCATTATGGTCCTGACTCATGAGAGTCGCAATCGAGAGTCGAGGATAGCCACTGTGGGATGAAACGCCATACCAAGGAGCAATGTTTCCAGATCGTCGGCTTCCCAGATTAGTGGGAAGACAACCACAAAAAACTAAAAGCTCAAAAGGGAAAAGCCACCGCTGCCCGCGCCGCCGTGATGGTGGGTGGCTCTAGGGCCACCGACACCCCAAGCAGTGATGCGGCAAAGTTCTAGCAAGAGGCAGTGAGAACTCACAGTGGAGAGGCTAAGGCGGCTAGGGCTGGCAATGAAGGAGGCGGGCCTGAAATAGGTGAAGGGCTCAATTTGCAATTGAGCCCTTCTACTCTCTCTCCCTTTAATTTCAGTACAAGCACCTTCCATCCATTTAATTGTGATCAACCTAAGTCTCGGGAACAACCTTATAATTATAAAAATGATGGAACTGTGTCAGCCACATGTACCGCTCGAGCCAACAAAGATGTTAAAATTACTTAGTGGGTTTTTGATTGTAGTGCCACTCATACAATGACTTTTGAGGCCTCTGATATTATACAATCCTTAATATTCCTTAAGACACATGTTCAGACTGCTAATAGTGCCATTACACCTGTCTAGGGCGCAGGGACAATAGAAATTTCCCCTACTTTGAAAATTTCAAATTGCTTATATGTGCCGTCCTTATCCCATAAGTTGCTCTCTATCAGTCATGTCACCAAAGAATTGAATTGTACTGTTCTAATGTATCCTCATTTCTGTCTCTTACAGGATATCAGGACCGGGAAGATTATTGGGCATGGCACTGAGAGACGGGGATTGTATATGGATGAAATTGCTTAACAAGGCACTGAGATGCTGGCTCACAGATCTCAAAATCGGGACACTTGGCTTTGGCATAGACGTCTTGGACATCTATCTTCGGGTTATTTAAAGCTTATTTTCCCTAGCTTAGATTTTTCCCAGCATTTGTTTTGTCAAACATGTGTTTTAGCTAAAAATCATCGGTAAACTTTTAAACCGAATAATACTAAGGTTGATTTAGTTCATTCAGATATTTGGGGTCCTGCACCTGTTTTAGGGGCCAGGATTTTCGATATTTCTTGATATTTGTTGATGATTGCACACGTATGACCTGGATTTACTTCTTAAAACATAAATCTGAGGTTTTTTCTAAATTTGTCCAGTTTTACACCATGATCCAAACCCAGTTCCAAACCACCATCAAAACACTTCGTTCCGACAATGAGGGCGAGTTTGTTAACACTTCTATGGCCCAGTTCTTTCACGCCAAAGGCTTAATTCACCAAACCATATGCTCTTATACTTCCGAGCAATATGGAGTCACCGAACGGAAAAACATAATCCTCCTTGAAATCACCCAAGCACTACTTCTTCAATCTCAGGTTCCCACCCATTTCTGGCCTGAAGCCTTAGCCACTGCTACCTACCTCCTCAACCGCCTACTGACGCGCGGTCGTTTCGCGCTCAAAATATATTTGTATGCTCCTGTACCCACAGCGAGTGTAGCTAGCTATGAGTAAGGGTCGATCCCATAGAGAGCTAATGTGATTCCACCTTCGAGTCACCAATCAAAAGGGGGGGTTTGTGTTGTCACTGTACTGAAAGTAACTCTGCAAAAATAAACTAAAAAGAATATCAAAGAACAAAAGGTTTCGGGATTGAACTAGATTCCAATTTAACTCATACTCACTCGATCATGGGCACACTGATTTTTTTGTATGACTGAATCACCCAGTTATGGAGATCGGATTCTTCACTGCATCTGCTCATTCATCCTTTCGGTTTAGATTTAAAAGTGATTCCTCGTCAATTAAATCCCTAACCTACCACCCACCTCCCGGTTCCCCTAAGAGATGTAAATGATAGGAAGCATTGTGCCTTTAGATGAACCCAAGTTTGTTGTGTTTACTGATTCCTCGTGTACCCACAACAACCCACCAAGTTCCTAGCTACTATCGAATTAACACACAGTCACGATTCATTAATTCTTTTAGCCCTAGAATGCCCATTACGACTAAAGAGTGATCAGCCACATTAGTCATATTAAACACTTTTTTCTAGCATTGGAACAAAACCTGGCAGAAACTCATTCGTACAGTAAAATGCCCACACGGCCTCACCAGTTTTAAGTGTGTGTTAAATCTTCATCTTTGTTCAACCCGGAATATAAATCTAGCTACTCATGCTAGATGGAATTGTAAAGACATAAAATAAAGACATGATAAACAATAAAAACTTACTGGAATTGAATTAAAACTCATCCAACTCCAACGCCGAACGTAAACAACATTAAATATAAATCCTAATCCATGTGGGCATAAGGCCCCAGGTTGTCTTGCTGCCGAAACAACGGTGAAACTAAACTATGTGCGAAAATAAAAGTGCAGAAACTATATGGTACGAAGTTCTCTTTTTCTAACTATCAAACTAGTATTTAAAAGAGTACAAAAGATCAAATAAAAATCCCCCAAAAAGAGGAAACTTCCATATCTGCCGAATTGCTGTGCCCCACTGGACTCTGACTGGATAAGGAAACTTCCTTATCTGCTGGATCTCCTATGCCCATTGGACTCTGACTGGATAAGGAAACTTCCTTATCTGTTGGATGAATCCCGTTATTTAAGGAATCTCATCCTTATCTTCCAAATTGTTGCCCAAGAGTCCATCTACGAACAAACTTTCCTTCTTCTATTCAGATTTCAATTCTGATAAAGCTCCAGCGCCAAATTTTATCTTCTTTCAACAGAATCCCGCTTTTTCCGGGAATGCCCTCTTCACTGCCTTCTCTGAATCTGCGCGAGTACTGTGGGCACGACATCTTTTGCTCATGCCGATTTTTATCTGATATGCCCATTTCATCCATTTCAGTTAAATTGAAGGCCAAAATGCCTCTTTCGCCAGATTTCACTCATGTCATGCCCAAACACTTTCCTGGTTCTTTTCCGACATAAAGACACTAAAAAGGACATTTAGAGCGACTAAAATGCCCAGAAAAACATGAAATAAATGGACTCATCACACCCACACACTTTAGTCATGATTGTCCTCAAGCATGGGGTACGAAGAACCCAGAAAAGAAAAACAAAAGGGAAAAGAAAAGAAACAGACACGAAAGACACAAAACATGCAATCTGTTAATCCGTGTGGGCACAACGTTTCAACAACAAACTTTTCCAATTAATAGCGTAATCAGCATGTCCTAGCAAGTCAAAATTGAATTGAGCGAAAAGGTCCTCCCACACTCTCTTCACACAGTGTTTAGGCTTAGTGTTACACTCAAATTCAGTCATTCCATACTTATTCATTCCATAGGTTTGCTAGTGCTCTTTCTTCAATTTCATTAAGTGGAAAAAAATGCATACGTATCAAAAGGGCTTTTACGGGCTGTAATGGGGCTCTTTAGGTAAGGTGGGGTTCTTTTGGTACTGAGCTAAAACTCTCAGGAGCGTTCACTGGACATACCACCAACTTTTTTCTTACATCCTCATGCCCTCATTCACTGTTTAGATTATGAATTTTTCATTAGTGTGGGCATTCTGAACATTCAGACTAGGGGAAAACCTTTTTTTTTTTATTCTTTTTATTCTTTTTTCTCTTTTTTTTCCTTTTTTTTCATTCTCCCTATCTTTTTTTATTGCATTTTCTTTTTTTTCAAAATCGTCCAGTGACTCCCCCTACTTTTGGTTCTTGTAAGCCCTGACTTTATATAGTGAGGTATATCAACAAAACTGCTAGGGCATTTTATTGGCTCAAAAGGGCTGCAAAGTTGTGTCAAAGGTTGGGTTTTTTTTTTTGCTTAGTGGGCTCAAGTAAGAAAAATGCCTAAATCATCTACACATGCATTTTAAACTTTCTGATTTTAAAGTAGAGCAAGAACAAGTTCTAAAAATTCTAAGCAGAGAATGTACACACATGAAAGAAGAATGCTGTAAAATGGGCATAACAGTGCAGGCTCAAATCTCACCAGGTTTATGCTCAACTCATTCATCATTCATGCTTTTAGTGTGGGCATGCTGACTCGATTAGCAATTTATCAACATTAACAACCAGAAACTAGTGCCCCCAAAAACTTCACAGAAAGCATGCTTGACTCAAAACGACCCACCAACACACTTTGCACGAGGCAAAGTGTTTAAACAGACATCAACAAAAAAAAAACCCTAATGCCCCCACCTACACACTTTGCTTGAGGCAAAGTGGGTAGAATAAGAACGACACCTAAAAACTGAAAATAAAAAAAACCTAAAAACTAAAGAAAATGAATTGAACCAGGTTAGTGCGGGGCGGATGCTGGGTAAGTAAACCCAGCATGTTTGAAATTTGCAGTGAGGGTTTGCTCAAACTTGCTCAAGTAGGCATCAATAGTCTGATACAGGGCATTCTCACTGCTATCCAGTCTCTTCATGGTCATTCTGGCAGCAATCACTTCTTGTTGTGCCCTTTCTTCTGGTGTCTTCCTGCTTGTTCCTATAGAAACTGAAAATAGAATGCTCGAAGGGTATGCCTTTGGCACAAAATGAACAAGGTTGCCTTCTCATCCTCAACTACTTCTTGCATTTTTTTTTCAGGCAGATACTAGAAAACTCTCCAAATCTAGTTTGATAAATCAGAAAAAAAAATTAAAATTACTGAAATTAAAATAAACTAAAAAAAAACCTGGGTTGCCTCCCAGTAGCGCCCTAGTTACTGTCGTGGGCACGACACTCCTCTGTTCATATATTACTGGGCTCCGCGAGCCATACTGTTCTTTCTTCAGGGTTAGTGTGCCCTATGTAAGGTTTCAGTCTGTGCCCATTTACTTTGAAATGCCTTCCTGTTTTCGGATTTTTCACTTCTACTAGCTCATTAGGAAATTCAACATGCACTTCAAATGGCCCGACCCATTTTGTCTTTGGACTTCCTCCCATGATCTTGAATCTTGAATGATAAAGCAATACTTGTTGTCTCGGAGTGAACATTTTCCATTTAACAACCTGATCATGGAGTCCTTTCATTCTTTCTTCATAGAGAATATCACTATCGTAGACTTGCATGCCCGTTTCTTCCACTTTTTCAGTCTGGAACTTTTTGTTGTGCCCAACTTGCTCTCCATTAAGCTTCTGAATGCCCCATGGTGGCTTGTGTTCCAACTTCGGTGTTGGCATGGTAGAAGGTAGCATTCTGTCACTATCACTTCTTGTGGGCACATTGTAATTCACTACTCCAGGTGGCATCTCCTTAAGTGAATGAAGCATCTTAACTGCATCTTGAATTTCATCATCTTCATCAAGGGCATCTCGATCAGTCAGTCCTTCCCATAATGCCCTTTCCAGAGGTTCTCGATTGCCCATCATTGAGAGAGTAGGCTGGGATGGTGCATCAAAGAGATCCACAAAATTCACATTTTCCGTATCAGGTGGGTACTTCATGGCTTCAAAAATGTTGAATGTAACCTTTTCTCCATCAAATTCGCATGTCAGTGTGCCCTTGTCAACATCAATTTGTGTGCGAGCTGTTTTCATAAAAGGTCTCCCCAGAAAAAGAATTGATGATGTCGTTGATGTGCCCATATCAAACATATAGAAATCCACTGGGAATATCATCTCGTTCACCTTAACTAGCACATCTTCGATCAGCCCATCGGGATACACATTTGACCTGTCTGTCAACTGAATGACCACATGGGTTGGCTGTAGAGGTCCTAACTTCAATTCATTGAAAATTGACAAAGGCATGATGTTTATTGATGCCCCCAAATCCAGCATGGCCTTTTCGACCTTTTTTTCTCCAATGATGCACGGTATTGTGAACATGCCTGGATCATCACATTTTTTTGGCATCTTCTTCTGAATTACAGCTGACACATTCTCTCCCATAAGGAACTTAGTATCATCTTTAAACCGTATCTTTCTGGTGCACAACTTTTTCAGAAAATGGGCATACTGCGGAACTTGTTTAATCGCTTCAATTAGTGGAATGTTGATTTCCACCTTAGTGAAGACTTTCAGCATCTCCCTCATCTCTTCTTCCTTCCTATTTTGTGTCAACCTACCTGGAAAAGGAGGTTTTCTGGCAATTTTTTGTTTCTCTCGAATGGGCTCCATAGTAGACTGACTAACTTCTTGTGCCCCATTCTCCAATGATTGTTCTCTTCTTGTGGGCACATCATTTTCCATTTCAGCTGAGCAAACCACTTCCAGTAAATCCTTCCCACTCTTCAAGGTCATAGCATTAACTTGTTCATGAGGTTTCTCCACTTGGGCTGGAAGTTTACCAATTTTTACTTCCAATCTGTGAACCGTTTGGGCTAATTGAGCAATTTGTTTGCTCATATGTGCAAAGTCCGCTCTTGTCTCTTGCTTAAATTTTTCATTCTCTTGCGCAGCCTTCACGTTTTCTTCTGCCAAGGCTTGGACTAAATCTTCCAACCTCGATCTCATTTTTTCTTTTGGTGGTAGAGGTCGCATGGGTGGAGCATCTTCAGGCCTTCTCCATCTGCAATTATCATGGTCTCGCCAACCTGAATTGTATGTTTCAGAGTGAGGATCATATTTTCACTGATAGTTGTTGTGCCCTTCCACAATATTAACTTCTTATATCTCCTCCTGCATTGGGCATTCGGCGGTAAAATGAAGCACACTTTTACACACCCCATATGGTCTGAGATTTCTTCCTGTGATTGCTACTGTAATAGCCTTTCCAATTCGTTCACATAACTTTTCAATCATGCTCTCATCATTGGATGATTTCCCAAATGCATTTATACTTCTTGTGCCCTCTCCACCAAAATCTCGATTGTCTTCAGCCATCTCGATCAGAATTCTAAAGGCTTCAGTTGGTCGCTTGTTCAATATGGACCCTCCAGAAGATGCATTAACAATCGCCATCTCATGTGGCCTAAAACCTCCAACAAAGTGTTGGATCAGATCATGATCAGTTATCTGGTGCTGTGGGCATTTCGCCAGAATATTCTGGAAACGATCCCAGTAATCATAGAAACTCTCGTTCGTGCCTATTTTCAGACTTCCGATTCTTCTTCTCATCTCCTGCACTCTGGAAGCTTGGAAATACTTCTCCAAATTTTTTTGTTGAAGTTCCCCCATGTGGTCACACTACCAGTCGACAGAGTGTACAGCCAGTCTCGTGCCCCATCCTAAAGAGTGAAAGAGAATGAGATTAACTGCACATACTCTTTTCATCCATGATCCGATGGTTGAGTCTGGCAAACCATCTCAAAATCTTGCAAGTGTCTTTGAGGATCCTCTCCGGGCATTCCATGGAATTTCGGCAAGATTTGGATGACATTTGCTTGCAAATCCCATGTCTGCGTGACTACTGGGATCGTAATGCCCATTGGGCGAAGATTCATATTAATCGGAAAGACTAACTGTCTCAAAGTTCTTCCTTCAGCGGCCATATTATCAGCGTGGCCGTTCTCTAATTGTTCTTCCTCCTTGTGCCCTGCTTCTTCTCGATCTTCTGGTGGTGGTGTGGGCTCACGAGGTCTGTTTGCAGCTCAGCGTGCCCTCTTCACTGCTGCCCTATTTTTCCTCAAAGTCTTCTTTATCTCCGGATCGTACAATAGATTTTCACTTGAAGAAGTCCTGGGCATCAACTTCCAGGCACACAAGCTTGAAAAGTAAAATCACTGGAAATAAGCTCCCCGGCAACGGCGCCAATTTTGACGCGCGGTCGTTTCGCGCTCAAAATATATTTGTATACTCCTGTGCCCACAGAGAGCTGATGTGATTCCACCTTCGACTCACCAATCAAAGGGGGGGGGGGTTTGTGTTGTCATTGTACTGAAAGTAACTCTGGAAAAATAAACTAAAAAGAATATCAAAGAACAAAAGGTTTCGGGATTGAACTAGATTCCAATTTAACTCACACTCACTCGATCATGGGCACACTGATTTTCCTGTATGACTGAATCACCCAGTTTTGGAGATCGGATTCCTCACTGCATCTCTTCATTCATCCTTTCGGTTTAGATTTAAAAGTGATTCATCGTCGATTAAATCTCTAACCTACCACCCACCTCCCGGTTCCCCTAAGAGATGTAAATGATAGGAAGCATTGTGCCTCTAGATGATCCCAAGTTTGTTGTGTTTACTGATTCCTCGTGTGCCAACAACAACCCACCAAGTTCCTAGCTACTATCGAATTAACACACAGTCACGATTCATTAATTCTTTTAGCCCTAGAATGCCCATTACGACTAAAGAGTGATCAGCCACATTAGTCATATTAAACACACTTTTTTCTAGCATTGGAAAAAAACCTGGCAAAAACTCATTCGTACAGTAAAATGCCCACACGGCCTCACCAGTTTTAAGTGTGTGTTAAATCTTCATCTTTGTTCAACCCGGAATATAAATCTAGCTACTCATGCTAGATGGAATTGTAAAGACATAAAATAAAGACATGATAAACAATAAAAACTTACTGGAATTGAATTAAAACTCATCCAACTCCAACGCCGAACGTAAACAACATTAAATATAAATCCTAATCCATGTGGGCATAAGGCCCCAGGTTGTCTTGCTGCCGAAACAACGGTGAAACTAAACTATGTGCGAAAATAAAAGTGCAGAAACTATATGGTACGAAGTTCTCTTTTTCTAACTATCAAACTAGTATTTAAAAGAGTACAAAAGATCAAATAAAAATCCCCCAAAAAGGGAAAACTTCCATATCTGCCGGATTGCTGTGCCCTACTGGACTCTGACTGGATAAGGAAACTTCCTTATCTGTTGGATGAATCCTGATATTTAAGGAATCTCATCCTTATCTTCCAAATTGTTGCCCAAGAGTCCATCTATGAACAAACTTTCCTTTTTCTATTCAGATTTCAATTCTGATAAAGCTCCAGCGCCAAATTTTATCTTCTTTCAACAGAATCCCGCTTTTTCCGGGAATGCCCTCTTCACTGCCTTCTATGAATCTGCGCGAGTACTGTGGGCACGACATCTTTTGCTCATGCCGATTTTTATCTGATATGCCCATTTCATCCATTTCAGTTAAATTGAAGGCCAAAATGCCTTTTTCATCAGATTTCACTCCTGTCATGCCCAAACCACTTTTCTGGTTTTTTTCCGGCATAAAGACACTAAAAAGGACATTTAGAGCGACTAAAATGCCCAGAAAAATGTGAAATAAATGGAATCATCACCTACCTACCAAAATCCATAAACTTCAAACCCCCTCCATGTCCTCTCTACTCATTCCAACATTCCACCCGCCTTAAACCTTCAGCCTCGAGATTTTGGTTGTTCTGTCTTTGTCCATATTCCTAATCATGAACGTACCAAGTTATCTCCTTGTGCCATCAAATGTGTGTTTGTAGGATACGAGGTCACTCAAAAAGGGTATCGTTGCTATGATCCCAAATCCGGTCGCATCTTCACCACACTAAATTGCGACTTCCTCGAAACTGAATACTTTTACCATCACCACCTTAGTAGTCAGAGGGAGAGAGACAATACTTCTATTTCTAACCCACTAAGATGGTGTTCTATGCCAAGTCCTATGCCAAATTCAGACTCAAATAGAGATCCAACAGAGACAGTTAACAGTTCCGCTGCGCAGACCTCAGAAACATAAAAGCAAACCCTAACTCTCAGTGATACAGTCCCACCATCTTCACCGCTTCTGATACCCGAGGTAAGTGATACTTTTGAGGTTGATAATACTGAGATTTCTAATGTGCACTCGGATTCACCTATGTTACCTAAGATAAAGGAGCAAACGGAGACTACAACAGTTGATGGGGATACAAGGCAGTATGTACTACCGTCAAGAAGTAACAGAGGGGTCCCACCTAAACAGTATACCCCAGAGAGGAATATAAGGAAGACACGATATTCGGTGACAAATGTGGTCAGGGGGAATCTGTCTGAAACAGCAAAAGCCTTTGAAACCTCCTTATATGAAGAAGAAGAAAGTGTACCAAGGAATGCCAAAGAGGCTATGGAATTTGAACAGTGGAAGAATGCAATGAAGAAGAAAATGGAAGCACTAGCAAGAAATAACACGTGGGAGAAGTGTAAACTACCAGCCGGGAAAAGACCAGTTGGATGTTGGTGGGTTTTCACTATTAAAAGGAAACCTGACGGAACAATTGAAAGATACAAGGCTCGATTAGTGGCAAAGGAGTAAACTTAGACCTATTGGATAGACTACTTGGAGATGTTCTCACCTGTGGCCAAAATGAACACCGTAAGGGTCTTACTCTCAATAGCAGCAAATCAAGACTGGCCACTTTATCAGTTTGATGTCACTAATGCATTCTTACATGGTAACTAGAACAAAGAAGTTTACATGGAGACACCACCTGGCTTCCAAGATGAGTTTGGAAATGGGGAAGTTTGCAAGCTGAAGAAAACATTATATGGTCTCAAGCAGTCACCGAGAGCATGGTTTGGGAGGTTCACTACCGCTATGAAGAGCTATGGGTTCTGTCAAAGCAATTCAAACCATACATTGTTCTTGAAGAATAGAGGAGAGTTGATTATATGTTTAATCATCTATGTCGATGATATGATTATCACCGGCAACGACGTTGAAGAAATCAAAAGGCTCAAAGAGAATCTGTTCACTGAATTTGAAATAAAGGATTTGGGTGCTCTCAAGTATTTTTTCAGCATTGAAGTTCTTAGGTCAACTAAAGGAATCTTCATCTGCCAGAAAAGTACACACTGGATCTTCTTACAGAAACTGGGATTGTAGACTGTAAACCAGCTGACACGCCCATAGCGGTAAATCATGGCTTGCAGATAGTTAAAGGTGCGGAATTGGCAGACCAAGGTCCATATTAGCATCTAGTGGGAAAGCTCATATATTTATCTCACACCAGACCAGATATTGCGTATGCTGTTGGGGTGGTAAGTCAATTTATGCACCGGCCACAAGTTGATCATCTGGAGGCAACAATTAGGACTGTGCGGTATCTCAAAGGCACTTTTGCACATGGATTGTTGTTTGAGAAATATGGCCATTCAGGGATTTAGGGATACACAGATGCCGATTGGGCGAGTAATTTGACAGATAGACGGTCTACAAGTAGATACTTTAGCTTTGTTGGTGGAAATCTTGTTACTTGGAGAAGCAAGAAACAAAAGGTAGTGGATCTCTCCAGTGCAGAGGTAGAATTCAGAGGCATCAAGAGTGTGTTAACAGAAATTTTATGGCTGTGGAAATTATTGAAAGAAATGGGCTACTGTCCTACCCAGACATGCCAGTTGTTTTGTGACAATAAAACAACAATAAACATTTCTGAGAATCCGATGCAGCATGATCGTACCAAACATGTGGAGATTGATAGACACTTTATCAAGGAGAAGCTAGAAGCTGGTATTGTGGAGTTGCCTTTTATTCGATCAGAAGACCAATTAGCAGACATTTTAACCAAGGCTGTTAGCTCCAAGGTCTTCAAGAAAGTTCTGAGCAAGTTAAGTTTCGGTGATCCGGTAACTTAACTTGAGGGGGAGTGTTAGAAAGTAGAATAAAATCCCATATATTGTGGGATTAGATTAGAAAATCATGTGTAATTAGGGAAGATATAATTTCCTTATATATTCTAGTTTAGCTATATAAAGGAGACTAGAGGTTGTATCTGTATTCAATAAAATCCAATACAATAATACAATTCAACAACATTAAACCTACTACAACCTCTACATTATGTCTTATTCTTCCGTATATTTGATACCAAAGTTCAACTATGGGTCACCATCATATCGCTCATTTATCCTCTATATCTTATTTATTTAACTTACAAATTTATTTTAATGTCTTATTAATAATAATTTAATAAATATATTTTATTTAAAATACATGAAATTAAACTACATATTGAATTTTATAAAAACCTCTAGCCAAAAATTGAACAATAATTAATAGAACATATTATGAAATTAAGAAACGATTGAAAATTAACAATCAAAAGTGAAAAATGAAAAAAAAATAAATTAAAACCATTGATAAAACAACTCAAATCAACATTAAAAAAAATCAATGATTCTTTTGCTTCAAAGTTCAAACAAATATACCCTCTTATATATATCTATTTATTGATTATTTTTTAAAGAGGTAATGGGGCAGTACCTGCAATGCAGGCCCCACTACCCCACCCTCGCCTCGGGCGATTGAGGCGCATGCGCATGCGCTTGCTGTCCCCCTTCAATTGGAGAGTAGATCTCAACTCCTACTTCAACCCACTCTCGACCGGATCCACAAGTTGAAAGAGCAAAAATTAAGTGCTATTTTCCTTCTCTTTTCTCTTCCTATTTCCTTCCAATCTCTCCCCCACATCACCATGTATTTTGGAACTCTCTCAAAACTTCCCCCATTAAGCAGGCTCTAAATATATAAATATCATTATTTTGATGTTGTTGTGTTGATAGAGAAAAAGTGAGGAGGAGTTGAAGAAGAACAAGAACAAGAATAAGTTGAGGATCCCAAAATGACCTTGTTCAGTTTTATTCCTTTTTTTTCACTTTTGGGCATTGTTAAAACATTGGGCATGTTAACAGTTACTATATTATTTTTCTATTCAATGTATCTTAATTTCTTCATCATAGACAGTTGCATGAATTGATGATGATGTTATTTCTTAACAATTTTTCACAAAATAGTCAAATTAATGTATTTCTAGTTTTCAATATATGTATAAATATTATATTATTTTATGTTTACAAACTTAACAAATTTTGATTAGAATCTACAAATTATATTTTTATGATAAAAGTTTTTATGTTGTTGTTTTGCATAAATTCACTACTGTGTGTGTGTATAAACAAACTCATGCATTTATTTATAAATTATTATTATTTAAATAGAATTTATATTATTTAAATTGAAATGTGTAAAATGGATCCATGCATCACATGAGATTATTTCATATTTATGACACATATTTAGCCTTTTCAGTTAGGGTTCAAATTTCATGTTACACTTCTATGTATTTCACTCCACGTTTCACTATAAATTTTATGATTTTAATAATATTTATTTTAAAATAAAAATTAATTATAACATAAGTAATCATAATCAACATTTATCAACAAAAAATGAATTAAAAAATTTATAAAGTTTAATTTTGAATTAATCAATCATAATAATGAATTATTAATTGAAAATTAAATACTAAAAAATAATTATAAACCCTAATTGGGTGGGTGAACCCTGAAAAATAATCTTTATAAAACTAAATCATAAAAAATATAACAAAAAATATATAAAAAACGTGTAATTTGAAAATATAACACGAAATGTAACACAAAGAGAATAATAGGAAATCTCAAGTGTTTTAGAAATGCCCCCAACCACTTTCACATTTAGTGTGCATCAGATCCCCTATGTTCTCCCGTGTTTCATTATTTAACGACTCGTAAAATTAAAATGCCAATTAAATTGTACTGTGCACACCATATGATTTGCACAAATTTATTGTTCTGAATTGTATTGTCAGGCATCAGATCCCCTATGTTCTCCCGTGTTTCATTATTTAACGACTCGTAAAATTAAAATGCCAATTAAATTGTACTATGCACACCATATGATTTGCACAAATTTATTGTTCTGAATTGTGTTGTCAGGCATAATCAATTATATTTAATTTTGATTAATAAATAATTTTAAAAAATCATTTAAAACCTTTTTATTCCAGTTATTATATTTTTAATTATTTATTTTAATAAAAAAACAATTTTTTTATTTAATTTGGGAATGAGGAAAAAATGCCGAATCAAAATGATATTAATTGTTTCACTAAAATAAAAGAATAGAAAATTGTGGTTGTTTAACTAGCTATGACAATAATAATTTTTTTAAAAAAAACTTAAATGCATAAATATTAGTACTTGTGTCTTCTCCACTATTCTATCTTAGCCAAAGGAATAAAGGGGAAGCTAGCGCGAAGAGCTAAAAGGGAAATTAATTATAGTGTATGTATGTTTGAGTAGCAATTAAAAACGTTGAAAATGCATGCATGGGATTCCTAATTAATTGATTCTATATAGCTGGACCATATATATTTGGTCCACTACCTACACCACAAAACAATGACTCAACCTAATTCGTCACATTTTATTTCAATCCAAAGGAGAACAAATGTAAATTTAGTACTACCTAGCTAATAATGTAATGTGCTTCACCTTTAATTAATTAAATTTAAATCATTCAATTGCATGTATCCATCACCGGTCAAATCCCAGTTATTTTTCTATATTTGGTCCCATTTTATTTCCACTTCCAAAATGCATATATGGCCGACCATACACAAAACATAGGCCGACCACACACGTACTCCATCTGCTGTGAAAAAAAGAACACTGCCTCAGCACCGTTCGTTTATGCTTGTTTTTTTTTTAATATCTCAATATATTAATTGGCTGAATTTATATATATTTAGCTAATCTACTAATATATACACTTATTTAATATGTTTTATATTAAACATCAATTCATTTTCAAAGAAATAAATATGCATATAAGGAATTAAGTTTAGTTGTTTAATTATTTTTTTCAATATTTTCTTAATCATCATAGTGAAAAATCTAATCAACCTACATAAGTGGGGGATCCAATTTATAAACATACACAACCCTAAAAAATAATAATAAGTTGATGTTTAATAATTTTAAAAATAATAATAATGTGTTTTCTTAATTAAGTTTCAACATTAAAAATCAAATGGTTGAAAAATTACCCCATTGTATTTATACATCATTTTTTTATAACTAACTATTGATACCCAATTTTTTCGCGTTTAAAATTGGAATTGTGCATGTGTCATAATATTGCTCTTGTAATTAGATCACATAACAAAATAAATTCAATAAAAAAAAACTATGAGTCATAAATGTGAAATTTTTAACTTTAAAATACATTTATTAAGAATCGGAATAAACTATGTATAAACAAAAAGCACAGAAGCATTGAACTAAAAAAATAGGAAAGAAATGAGATTTTACAACTATGTTTAAATTTAAAGTGATTATATGTACATTCTTCGTAAATCTTAGTTCATTTTTAAATGTATACAATAAAATTAATAATAAAGAATGAGAATGGAGAATTCTAACACTTATAGTATACATATAAATGATGTATGAAATTTAAATTTGTTGTTTTTTATTTAAAAATAATTAAAATATATACACAATTATATTAACTATAATTTTTCAAAATTAAACTTGAGGCGGATCCATGGCTTTGGCCTTTATATAGGTCCGCCTCAGGCCAACATAAATAGGATGGAGGGAGGATGTGAAAATGATCTTAATATCCTTATGATGAGATGAATTGAAGGAATTAAAACCTTGGGACCGTAGCTATAATCCTTTATGTATATATATATATATATATATATTCCTAAACACACACGGACACTAACTTAATTATCCTTGCATGCAGTAGGTCGATCGGAAAAGAGAAATGGCACTAAATTTCTCAATAGTTTCAAGAAAATCACAAGTGATAGTCCCACCTAAATCTACTCCACATGAAATGAAAAGAGTGTCCGACGTCGATAATCAAGAAAGCCTAAGGTTCTATTATTCCCTCATCATGTTTTACAACAACAACAACAATATTAATCCTGTTAATATACGACAAGCTTTAGCCAAAACCCTTGTTTATTACTACCCTTTTTCCGGTAGGCTTATTCAAGGCCCTCACCATAAGCTTTTGCTCGACTGCACGCCGGAGGGGGTGCTTCTCGTGGAGGCCGACGCCGCCGTCACCCTTGCCCAACTGGGCGACACCATCCTCCCACCTTGCCCCTACCCGGATTTGCTTCCAAACCTACCTTCCTCCTCCCATGGTGTGCTTCATTGTCCATTGCTCATGCTTCAGGTAGCAACTTTATTAATTATATAATTTTTATATCATCAAATCAAACGGTTGACATAAGACTCCCTCTCCCTCTTTTTAGGTAACTAGGTTCGAGTGCGGAGGAATCGCCCTAGCCATGCGAATCAACCATGTAATGAGCGATGCATTTGGGTCACTTCAATTTCTCACCGCTCTCTCTCAATTTGCAAAGGATCCATCCATATCTAGGGCTGGGGAAAAATACCGTCATACCGTCATACCGTACTTATCGTACCGGAAAAAATACCGTAATACCGAACTTTAAGGTATACCGGTATTTTCGGTAAGGTATGATACTGTACCGAGATTTTTCGGTAAGGTAACGGTATAGAATCTTAAAAACCGAGGTATACCGGTGTATATCGATACCGACGGTATACCGAATTTTTAAGGTATATACCGTTAATTTGGCATATACCGTTAGTTAGGCATATACCGTTGCACCGGTATATACCGTAGGTGCGGTATATACCGTTAGTTCGACATATACCGTTGTAACGGTATATACCGTTGGTGCGGTATATACCGTTATTTTTGTGATATTGTATAAATATATGTATATGTGAATTATAAATACTTGATATATAATACTTAATAAATATGATATATATGTAAATATCTAACACTTATAATTAATCTGGTAAATATGTTATACATTTATAAATCTCTAGTAAATTTACAATATTAACACTTATAATTAATCTTATATTATACTTAATGCATTGTAATGCTAAGTGTGTTCTTTGTTAGTATATACTTAGTAAATAATTCTTACGATTTCTAAGTAAAAGATTTCAAATTTGTAATATTTAGTAAGTTTATAATATTTTTATACAATTTATATTAATTATAAAAACATGATTGATATATAATACTAGTAAATATGTTATACATTTATAAATCTCTAGTAAATTTACAATATTAATTAACACTTATAATTAATCTTATGTTATACTTATAAATCAATGTATATTTCACTTACCCACTTATAAATTTACAATATTTACAGTATTAGTTTTTGGGAAACATTCTAGACTCGGTTTATTTTTATTTCTTGTATTTGTTGGGATCACTTGGTTGTTTTTATTTTAATTGTTGTATTGGAGTGTTAAATTTAAATTATTATATCTATTTTGTTTTATTGGACTTTAATTATCGTGACATGAAGAAATTTATTTTATTTTGTTGAATTTTGATTGTTATTAGGAGTGTTTCATATATTTTGAGTAAATATATGAGATATATGATATATCCTAGGATGGTATGATAAGGTATACCGATGTCGGTAAGGTATACTGATATAGTAAGGTATACCGATGACGGTAAGGTATACCGAACTAAAGGTACGGTAAAGGTATGTCATTTATTTCATACCGAACTTAAGGTATACCGTTGGAAGGTATACCGAACCTTAAGGTAAGGTAACGGTATGGATTTTCTCCATACCGTACAAGTAAGATAAGGTAAAGGTATGGGGAAAAAAAGTAAGGTATACCTTACCGTGCCACCCCTATCCATATCCTCCCCTTCCGTACTACCTGTATGGGAGAGGGATGTCTTGACTGCAAGACGTCCGCCACGTGTCGAATACACGCACGCCGAGTATGAACACGACGCCAACGGCGTCGTTCCGTCCACCATGAACGACCTCAAAGCCCTAGTCCGAAAATCCTTCCGTTTCGGCCCCGGCGAAACCAAAGCCATCCGAGAAAGTCTAGCGCCGGAGCGGTGGCGTTCGAGCTCCAACTTCGACTTAATCACGGCGTGCTTGTGGCGGTCGCGGTCGAGGGCGCTCCAGTTCCGCCCAAACGACAGGCTGCGAATCACGTGCGCCGTCAGTCTGCGCGGTAAGAACTCATCCATAGAGCTACCGTTGGGGTTCTACGGCAATGCGGTGATCCATCCGGCGAGAGTCGCCGTGGCCGGAGATTTGTGCTCTAGGCCTTTGGATTACGCAGTGGAGCTAGTGAGAGAAGCGAGAAACCTAGCGACGGAGGAGTATTCGAGATCGGCGATCGATTACATTGCGACGATGGGGAGGCCCAGCATTCATAGTTCGTGGAATTTTATTGTGTCGGACGTATCGAGAATTGGATTTGATGAGGTGGATCCCGGTTGGGGAAAGCCTGTTTATGGAGGAACCATGGACGGCGGGACCTTCGACACCACGATTTACGGCCGTTATCGGAATCGGGAAGGGGAGTATGTGGTGGTGGCGGCGATGGCGCTGCCGGCAGCGGTGATGGAGAGGTTTGAGAATGAGCTAAGGAGATTGATGATTTGGGAGGTAGTTCAACGTTCCACTACTCAATGCAAACTTTCTTCTAATCTTTGAAGAATACATAATATTTCCCACCACATTGACTGAATTAATGGTCATAAATCTATATTTAGGATATTAAATTTATGTTTACATCAAAATGGGTCTTGAAACTTATTTATTTTGTACCATCGAAATTTTCTAATTAAAAGACTTCCTCATGAATTGAACCATCTACGTACAATATCTTTTAGTACTCAAGTCGATCATTATGAAATTGAGATCATATTTTGTGACGTGATAATTAATTTCAAACTCAAGTAATGAAAGACAAATAAAAAGGAGCTCGATCATTTTAGTTATCTTCTTCTTATTATGCAATCATCACAATTCTTTGAAATTTCCAACCATGCAATTAAGTACATATATACAGCTTACTACTTTAATCGCCTTGGTTCCATCTTAGTTTAGTTCAATGCCAAACGATTCTTTTACTTTCAAAAATCTTTTTTTAAGTTTATATATATATATATATATATATATAGAATTGTGGCGAGTGAACCTTTAAATAGTCTTAATGGAGTTAAAAATGTCACGGTAAAACTATTGATACGCGGTCATTTCGCGATCAAAATAAATTTATATTTTCTGTGTCCATAGAGAGCGTAGCTAGCTGCGACTAAAAATCGATCCCACATAGAGCTGATGCAACTTTTCTTTCAGTCAACAACTTCAATAGGGATTTGATAAAAGGTTCCGTAATTTGAACTAGAATCCAGCTTAACTCACACTCACTCGATCATGGGCATAACGATTTTACTACACGATTAAGTCACCCAATTATGGAGATTGAATTCATCGCTACGTTTCCTTATATATTCATCTTTTCAGTTTAGATTTAAAAGTGATTCCTCGTCGATTAAATCCCTAACTTATCACCCACTTCCCAGTTTCCCTAAGAGATGTAAATGATAGGAAGCTTTGTGCCCTAGACAAACCCAAGTTTGTTATGTATACTGATTTCTCGTGCGCCCACAACAACATGCCAAGTTCCCAGTTACTATTGGATTAACACAAAGTCACGATTCAGTAATCCTTTTAACATTGGCGTGCCCATTACAACTAAAGAGTGATTAGCTACATTAGCCATATTGAACACACTATCTCTTAGAACAAGAACGAAACTCAATGGAAACTCATTCATGCAATATTATGTCCACAAGGTCTCACGAGTATTCAAATGTATGTTAAACCTCATCTTTAATTCAAACCCGAAAAATATATCTAACTACTCATGTTATAAAGAAAGGAAAATGTATAAAATAAAGACATGATAAATAGAAAATAACTTACTGAAATTGAATCAAAAGATGTCACCATAGGACATCCGATTCTCCGCTTTTGGTCCCAATACTATCACTTTTGGTCCCAGAGGAAGTGAAGTATCATTTTTAGTCATGCTGTGAAGGTTTCCGTTAAGATTGGTATAGATTTTGGTCTCATTTTACTATCAATTTTGGTCCCAATATTGAAAATTTCCAGAACTTCATCCATGATTTTGTAGGCAAATTTCACCTGTTTTTGCTATTATTTTGGAGGAAAGTTTCACATCTTTTTAGAGGAAAAATTCCCACCAATATTGCCACTATATATACCAACTCACCAAACTAAATAAACAATCTAACACAACACAATTACCAAGCCACTAAAGCACATGAAAAAATCCCAAACAAAAGCAATGTTTGCGATATCCTCAAACAAATATTTCGGCAAAGCTTATATGGTGTGTCATTATGGAAAAGTTATTCATACATACATTTCAAAGAAGCCTACAAGCAAAGGTAGGACATTTCATACATGTCCAGATTCTCAAAATGGGGGGTGTGGTTGGAGCTGAGGAAAAATCTCTTGACAGTGAACAATTGAAAAAAATGGCTAAAGAGTTGAAGAAAATATCTAAAGATGTTGCAGAGATAAATAAGCTAGGGAAAATGATATTCCTAGTGCTCCTGTTTTCCTTAGTGATTAAATTATTCAAATGAGCATAATAGAATAGCAATGAATGTAATATGCTCTATTTTTCCCATGTAATGCCTGCACTATCTATTTTGCTATGTAATGTATGCACTATATCTGTTGTAATATATGCACTATCTATGAATGTAATATGATATATTTGAAGAATGTTATGGTTGGACAATCAACAAAAGTTTCAACAAACTCAAGAATGAAGAAAACTTCCAACTAATCATTAAGGGAATACGTTTCATCTACACACACAAACTCTCAAAAGATAACAAGAGTTTTACAATTGAGCTAGATACAAAAACTCCCAAAAGATACCAAGTTTCAGCTACTACATATCATAATTCAAAAGGCAAGACAAAAAATCCCAACAGTTAGTTTCGATTACCATGGAACATAATTCTAGAAGCAGCAGCAACAACCTCCATGTTATGTACATGAAATACTCAAAAAATTCCCAAAAAGATACCAAGAGCATAACATTATGCTTCTTTATCATAGTTTTCTTTCTTTGCATCTCTCAAGCTAGATAATATGACAAACTTCTTACCTCTTTCAGAGAACACTTTCATGCTTTATTTACCTATTAGTGCACCAGTAGAAGGACCACCAATGATCTGATTTGGATGGAAGCTCATTAGAGGAGGAGCTCTGATCTAAATACCTATTGTTTTTGGTTGTAGAGCACTGACTGATTGTGAAATAGTATATGCCTCTGATGCTTTCTCTTGATTCACACCAGTCTGCCTTGGTTGAGAAGTACCAGCAAGTGCAGCTCCTTTTTTAGCCTAAAAATTTAGATAGTAAGTAAAGTGAAGTAGAAAAAAATTAATAAAGTAGTTATATGTAACTCACAAGCTCCTTTCTCCCCAGGTTGTTGGTCTGGTGCTGCAGTGTGTATACCCATCTATAAATTCATTCAATGCCGCATCTTCTTCATCTTCTTGTGTCAAAGGATAGTCAGGTTGTGTTCAGCTTGTGTAGTGGTTTTTTCAGCAGCCTAAGGAACACACAGACACACACACACACACAAAACATATTATAGTTAGTGTACTGCATAATAATATAAAAACATAAATTCAACTTAATATGAATAGTTAACCTTTCTTACTCTATATACAAGGCAGTTGTGACCTTTTTCTCCACAAACCTGACAGGTGACCTTGAAACTTTATTTTCCCATTTTTTGCAGGTTACTTGCACCCCCTTTTCTCTGCTTTTTCTTTGGACTTTCACTCAACCTAATTTTCCTTGTCTTTTCAGGTCTACCCTTTTTCTTTTTAAGAAATGTAGGTGGCAATGATGGTATGTAGAAAACTACAATTCTTCTTTATTCATTGGGTTTATAACATGGCTATAAACTGCATTATATGTTTCAACAGAGTAACAAGTAACAACAAAGTCCTCTGGATCACCTCCTTCAACACAAATTATACTTATGGCATGCTTACAAGGTATGCTAGACAACTCCCACCTCCTACAATCACAAGTATGGTGTTCTAAGTGCACAACATACCTTGAATAATCATAGATTGAAACCTCATATGTGTGTTCACTTGCTTTTATGGGAATACAATTGCCAGAGGCCTCCACAAACTTTCCCACAATCCTCCCTAATCTTGCCACAAAGTTTTCTACCTTCCCACTTAAGTTCACACCTCTCTCTATATCTCTGGAGCTTGGACATCATATACTCTCTTATGCACTCTAGCATAGTCAATATAGGTTTGTCCCTAGCATCTACTAAACAAGCATTAAATTGCTCACACATATTATTTACCAAAGTATCACACTTTTCAGAAATGGAGAAGTGTGATTTTTACCATTCTGTTGGTGATTTGGATTACAGCCAGTCAAGACACTTCTTATCCATCTTTTCTATCTCAAGCATTGCATTGTTAAAAGAAGAAATGGTAGTTACATTGGTTTCTTTCCATAACAGTGTTTTGAAGTTTTCTCCCTGAACCCAACCCTCTTCATGTTTTCATGTAAATGCCTTACACAAAATCTATTCTCCACACTAGGCAAAACCTTCTTAAATGCTCCAATTAATCCTTTTTATTTGTCTGACATAAATGAATAGACATCTTCCCTTTCAGTCAACAAATCCTCCTTCAACAGTTGGAAGAACCATTCCCAAGATTCTTTGTTCTCTGCTGAAACTACTGCATATGCCAAAGGATATGGATCATTATTAGGATCCACACACACTGTAGTTGTTTGCTGTATATTCATCTTATTTTAGCATAAGAATTTAGTGTCTGTAGTATGTGTTTTTCCTTTATTTTTGTGTGCTTTTTATGTTATTTCCTTCACTCTTGCTCTTTTGGTGAGTTGGGCCAGGTTTGTGCAAAACTTGAGCTTTTGTGTCAAAAAGCAGGATTTTATGGCAAAAGGTGGCAAGAACTGATGCTTCCAACTGATGCTCCCAAAAACTGAAGCTCCCAACTGAAGCCCAACCTGGTGATTTGACCTGAATAACCCACTTGGCTGAGCTGATCGGGGGTCTCGCTGCCCGGTCAGCGAGTCGGGGGGTCAAGGGGGGTGACATCCCTCTTGCCTAGGGGTCCAGAGGGGCGGAGTCGCGCCCCAGCCCGACGGTAATACCTTCAACTGATGACCAAACCCAAGTCATACCTCAAACTGATCAGTCTTGGAGTCCAACTGAAGACCTCAAGCTGGAGTTGGATTGGAGCTGTAACTGAAAAGCTCTGGAGCACCAGACCTGATGAAGCTAACTAGAAGCCAGAACTAATGAAGAGCGAGCAAGAGTGAAACAAAACTGAAGATCGCAGCCGAGAAGACGGAGCTGAAAAGCCCCCGCGGCGCAGAGACACCGCGCGGCCACGTGCGCACGGCGCTTACCCCCGCGGCCGCGCTCTCCACCTCTCGGCCAAGCGGCCCGAGTGCGTGCAGAGCTCTGTCGGCGCGCGGTGCGGGTCTCCTCCCAGCCCGCGGGCGCGCGGTGTGCCCAGTCCAGCTCCCAATCAATTTTGACACACAATCAGTCAAGCTCTCCTCTCCATCAGTTCCAGCCTTTTACCGAGCCTTTAATTCGTCAATGCTTCCACCACTTGGCCAGCTGGAAAAAGAGAGTAGGGGTGGACTTTTGGAGCCTAAAATAATAGGGGGAGTTTGGAATTTAATTCCTCGCATTACTACCCTCTGTCCAACTCTCTCTCCTAAACAAATAAATCCTCACTCCTCAGACGGCAGGGGATATCATTCATCACCATCAACCATTCTCTCATCTCTCACCCCATTCACCAACTTACCCTTCCATCTACCACTTCACCCTCACCACCATTCCAAAGAGAGAAAGGATGAGGAGAAGAGGCAAGGGAGTTAGAGCTTAAGGAGGAAGGTCCGAGAAGAGGAGTCCAACTCCAAGCCGTCTACGGAAGCTAGGCTTGCTGAAGGAGCTCCACTTTGATGATGGCCCGAGAAGAGGAATCTAACTTCAAGTGGACCGCGGTAGCTAAGCTTGAACGAGGAGCTCCACTTTGGTAATTCTTTCTTTTAGCTTTAGCCAATTTGTGGGGATTTGTCCCAAAACTCTCAAGACAACAAACATTGTAGAAGTTTGTATTTTATTTATCTTTGGATTTATGAAATGAATGGATTTTATGATTATTGTGTGATCTTTAGCATGGTGTTGGGCTAATTCCTACATTAAGGGGTAGATAATCGATTTAGGTTTGATTTTATGCTTATGATAGTTGGTTTCTTATTGATTGGAATTGTGCTTGATTATGTTGGGTAATTAGCCACTACTTAGCATTGCTAGGCTTTAGATGAGACTGAGAGGAGATTCTATAGCCCGAACTTTGTTCCTTCAATAAAGGTGGACTGGGTTTCATAAGCCTAATTGTTAATCTTTAGGTAGACTGGGTACATAAGCCTATTGGTTTGTATGATATAGTCGATAGAGGTTTAATGGATAGACAGTGACAGTAATTGAAGTTAAACCAATTGAAGGGACTCTCGTACGATCTGGATTAACATAATTAACTTGACTCAAGCTAAGAGAGAAATCAATGAGAGAATATACACCCTAATGCTCTTCTCATAATCATATCCTCTTTCTTTGTGATCGGTGGTGTCTTTAGTTAATTTTACTTGCTTTATTTCATTAGTTTAGTTAAAACCATCCAAGCCCTTGTTTAGAGTGTTTAGGTTGTATTTAAATTTCCGTACATGTTAACAATTATAGTATAGAAAAGTAATAGCCCAGGTGAAGCTTTCCTCGAGAGACACGACCCGAGTTAGCTCACCGCCTTACAATTACCCGTCCTCTTGCGGGTCCGGTTCGTAGTAGTGTTGCGTGTGTAGGTAAACCGGACTTCAATTAGCAGTCAGTAGCACACATGAATTAAGCCCACTTAAGTGGCAACCATCTACACCTATCCATGGCCTATATCCTGCTCTAAAGCCATTCTTTACAGCATTGAGACATACATATAATCTCTTAAATTTGTTGGTAGTAAATGTAACCTCACACTGTAGAATCACAATGGACCTGGATTCTTTTCTCTCAAACACTTTGCATAATCCCACAACCTAGAGTATTGGTCAGTGTTAGACCCTTCAATGAGCTTGAGTACCTTCTGTCTTGCCCAATTAACTTGTTGATGTGACACATAAACTCCAAGTTCATATATTGCTGATTTCCTAAAGCTCTGTATTATCTTTTTTGGATCACATCTAAAAGATCTTTCAAACCTCTTTGCCAACTATCCTGACTTTACATTAGACCCATGAAACTATCTTGCACATGTGTGTACCAAATTCATCTCCCTAATCTGAAATGATTCTTCATCTTTCACCTTAAGGGCATTGATATGCCATGCACATCCTTCATCTGCCTTCTTGCACTTTGCATAAGTTCTGCTGGTATCATTTTTAATAAACTTTGTAGATCTTCATATCTCAACTGAGTGGTTGTTGACAGTCTCCTTGAACTCTATCTTTGTACTGAAAATTTGTCCCAAGTTAAATGTAGAATTCTGTGATCTTGATCCAATTTCAGCTTCAGCCCTCATACTCACATTACTGTCCCCCTCTTCATTTTCAGATGCTAGACTTTCAAACGCACTCATCTCATTCCCATCATTTGAGGCACTAATACTCTCTGAGTTAGCACCATCAATGTCCACTTCTCTTGTACTTACATACTCAACATTATTATCTACATTCTCATTGTAAATAATGCCATCCATCAGTTCATCACAACTATCTTCATTATATGTGAAATCCTCATCATCACTTTCATTGTCACTATCTAAACCCTCTTCCATCAAGGCCTTTCCCTTCCCAACAGAAACTAAGCCATCTTCCATTAAAGTCTTTTCCTTCTCAAAAATAACTAAACCATCTTCAATTAAGTCTCTTCCCTTCTCAACAGTAACTAACACATCTTCAATTAACTAATTCCCCCTCCTAGCATCATGTTCTAGACCTTATGCATCTGAAATTAGACTTTTAGATGATTTTTCAATATCTACATAGGTTCCCATATATCTCCTTTTCAGTCTCTTCTCAGTCTCAATTTCCTACTCAACATCACTCCGTGGTTCATCATCTAGATACTCGACCTTTCCTTTAACCATTTCTCTAACAGAAGTTGTATTGATTTTTCACCCTCCAAATATATAGTGAACTCTCTACTTTTCTCAGCCTCACAAATAATAGCCTTCAAAATACCATTTTCATCATTCACATAAAACTTCTTAGATCCCGTATAACCTAATTGTTCACAAAAGACTTCTAAATATTTCCAACACCACTTACGAGAGTCGATAAAATCAAATGCTCTAATTGTGCCTTCTAAATACTCAAGCTTATCTGAATCAGAAATTCCCATTCTTCCATGCTTAAGCTTCATAGTGTACCAAAAATAACACCCACCTAACAAAGACAAAATGAGAAACAGCAAAACTTTCAGTATTGTACAATGCGAGAAACAACAAAACTTTAGAGAAATAGGTGATCAACAATGCTTCTACTAGACGAAACTTACTGTAGTTTGGGTGTGGCATTCCAAGAAAAACTTGACATGCTATTTATTAACAAATAAATCATACCGCAAGTACACGGTGTTATTGTAATACCTAGGTGAGCAAAAGTATCATATCCCATAGAGACCGTATTAACTCATTCTTAAACACAAGGACCTAATTAATATCTAGACTCGAAATACTCAGATAAAGAGAAATAAAAATAACACACATAAAACAAAGACACAAAATAATAAAATACTGAAATAAACCAATAGGCGAAAACATTAGGTTTTAGGGAACATGGATTTACTATATCATTTCACTATATTTATTGATTCTCTCAACCTGACTAATTATCTGTCTTTAATCTATCAATGGTGGGGATCACTAAACTGTTATCAGGTTGTTATTTTAAGGCATATATCATGACATAGATATAATGAGCATGCACTTCACTGCGGTCGGTTCTTCATACATGTCATTACTTCTAATCAAGTACTCGAATATATATTCAACCCTATGTGATACTTGTTCACTTGGTTTTCGAAGCACACATAATCTGATTTCTATCTTTCTATCATTAATTCTTTTCTGATCAGTATTTCACATTAACGACTAGCATGCATAAATGGTGATCAGGAATCCATACAAGATATAAAATAAACCATATAAATCAAACCCCGAGAGATAGTAGGATGAAAAAGTAATCAAATCATATATAAAAATCCATAGGTTCCAATCCATAAAACCTAACTACAAATTTAGCTAGACATAATAGAATAAATAAACATAATCAGAGTTTCAGTATTCATGACAGTAAAAATAAAGAAAATCGAAAACAAGATATAATTCGGCAACTCCGTCTTCTCTGCAATGGTACTTCGTCTCTAACAACCTTGACGTCTTCTATTGAGTAGACGGCGACTTCCTCTTCTTTCTTCTCTCTCTTGTCGTTCATGTACTGTCTGTTGGGCGTGTATCAAAGTGGAGACTTTTATATGTAGGTTAGAAATCCTGAACTAGATTGAGAAAATCAAGTTCTCACGGATTCGTCACACCCGGGTCGGCCCAAAACCCTATTTTTACACAGGGTCGACCCAGACCAGCTGAGCCAGATCGACTCACTTCTTCACAATCTACACTGGGTCGGGTCGACCGAGCTCTTCTGGGTTGACCACCCCTGCTTTAAGTTGGGTTTCAGATTTTTTTTGAGGGGTTTGATAACTTCATCCGGTCCGTTAGGCTTCCATTAAGTATTTAATTAAGCACAAAAGCTTAATTAAACACCCCTTTAACTACTCTTGTCCATATTCACCACTTTTGCTTCAAATATGCAATGAAATCACAACAATAACCGCAAAACTAGCAAACACATCAAACACTCCAAATGATAATAAAATGAACACACAAGCTATATAAAATACACAACTTCACATAATAAAATGCATCAATTCATATCCAAAAGTTGTGTAAAATAAACAGCTGTCAAAAACCTTCTTTCGTATCATCACATCCTTCTACTTCTTGCGAATATTGGAAATTTCTTGCGAATTTGTGAAGTAGGTTGAAATTAGGGCTTTGTGATTTTGGGAATTTCTTACGAGCTATAAATATGTCTTCTATTTCTGTTCAATTAGGGATTTAGGTTTAATTTTTCCCCCAAAATACACGCATGATAAGTCCATTTATTTCATGTTTTTCTGAGCATTTTAGTTGCTCTAAATGTCCTTTTTAGTGTCTTTTGTGTCAGAAAAGAACCAGGAAAGTGGTTTGGGCATAACAGGAGTGAAATCTGGCGAAAGAGGCATTTTGGCCTCAAATTGACTGAAATCAATGAAATGGGCATATTAGACCTGAGCATAAGATGTCGTGCCCACAGTACTCGCGCAGATTTAGAAGAGGCAGTGAAGAGGACATTCCTGGAAAAATCGGGATTCTGTTGAAAGAAGATAAAGCTGGCGTTGGAACTTGATTGATTTCGAAATCTAAACAGAAGAAGGAAAGATTGTTCATAACTGGACTCTTGTGAAGCAATTTGGAAGATAAGGATGACATCCCTAAAATATTGGGATTCATTCCAACACCTAAGGAAGTTTTCTTATACAAGCAGATTCCAGTGGGCACAGAGATCCAGCAGATAAGGAAATTTCCTTATCCAAGAATATTCCAGCGGGGCATAGCGAATCCGGCAGATATTGAAGACTCCTCATTTTTGGGGATTTGGATTCGATCTTTGTACTCTTTTAAAATACTAGTTTTGATTGTTAGAAGGAGACACTTCGTACCATATCAATTTTTATGCACTTTTACTTTCGCCATTAGTTTAGTTTTAACGCTGCTCCGGCAGCAAGACAATCTGGGGCCTTATGCCCACAGAGATTAGGATTTATATTTAATGTTGTTGCTGTTCATCGTTGGTGTTGGACGAGTTTTTATTCAATTCCAGTAAGTTTTTCCTATTTATCATGTCTTTAATTTATGTATTTACAGTTCTTTATAGTATGAGTAGCTAGATCTATATTCCGGAATTTGAACTAAAGATGAAGATTTAACAAAATACTTAAATACTCGTGAGGCCGTGTGGGCACATTACTGCACGATTAGGTTTCTGCCGATTTTTGTTCTTATTCCTAGTGAGCGTGAGTTTAATATAACTAATGTGGCTGATCACTCTTTAGTTGTAGAGGGCACACCAGGGTTAATTGGATTAGCAAATCGTGACTGTGTGTTAATTCAAACGGTAACTGGGAAATCGGTGGGTTGCTGTGGGCACACGAGGAATCAGTAAAACACAGTAAACTTGGGTTCGTCTAGGGCACACTGCTTCCTATTCATTTACATCTCTTTGGGGAACCGGGGGGTGGGTGATAGGTTAGGGGTTTAATGGACGAGGAATCACCTTTAAACCTAATCTGAATGGATGAATAAGGAGACGCAGCGAGGAATCCGGTCTCCATAACTGGGTGATTTAATTATGTAGGAAAATCACTGTGCCCATGATCGAGTGAGTATAAGTTAAACTGGATTCTAGTTCAAGTTCCGGAACCTTTTATTATTTGATATCTCTTTAGTTTAATTTTGCAGATTTAATTTCCATTGTTGTGACCACGGTACCAGACCCCCTTTTGTGATTGGTGACTCGAAAGTAAGATCGCATCAGCTCTCTGTGGGATCGATCCTTACTCATAGCTAGCTACGCTCGCTGTGGGCACAGGAGCATACAAATTCACTTTGAGCGCGAAACAACCGCGCGTCAACGCACGTGAGTCGTGTGTGATATTTCCGTCACTTCTTAAAACTGACGTTAAATTCGTGGGATCAAAATCGACAACAACAAACATATGGGATTGGTTTTGGGTAATATTTTTGAAAAATGACCAAAAGTGATAGTATTGGGACAAAAGCGGAGAACCCGATGTTCTATGGGATCAAAATCGAAATTATCTCGAACCATCTACGTACAATATCTTTTAGTACTCAAGTCGATCATTGTGAAATTGAGATCATATTTTGTGACGTAATAGTTAATTTCAAACTCAAGTAATGAAAGACAAATAAAAAGGTGATCGATCTTTTAGTTCTAATTTTAGTTATCTTCTTATTATGCAATCATCACAATTATTTGAAATTTCCAACCATGCAATTAAGTATATACAGCTTCTTTAATTGCCTTGGTTCCATCTTAGTTTAGTCCAGTGGCAAACGATTCTTCTACTTTGAGATACTTATATGTATATATATATATAATTGTGGCGAGTGAACCTTTAAATAGTCTCAATAGAGTTTAAAATGTCATGGTAATACTACTGATATGCGGCCATTTCGCGATAAAAATAAATTTATATTTTCTTGTGTCCACAGAGAGCGTAGATAGCTGCGACTAAGAATTAATCCCACATAGAGCTGATGAAATTTTTCTTTCAGTTACCAACTTCAATAAGGATTTGGTATTGTGGTCACAACAACTAGAAAACTAAATCTACAAAAAAAAAACAAGATAACTATCAATAATAAAAGGTTCCGGAATTTGAACTAGAATCCAGCTTAACTCACACTCACTCTATCATGGGCACAACGATTCTAGTACACGATTAAGTAACCCAATTATAGAGATTAGATTCCTCGCTACATCTACTTATATATTTATCCTTTCAGTTTAGATTTAAAAGTGATTCATCATCGATTAAATCTCTAACCTAGCAAAATCTCGGTGGCATTTTTGTGATTTTGCTGAAGTTTTTGTCGCCAGGGGCTTTTCTGTAATTTAGTAATTATATTATTTGATATCAGATGATATATTATTTCCAAACTTATCGTCGATTGCCATATCTCACATGGATTTCGCGAGCCCTTCTTCTATGATTTCTTCATTTGCTGTCGATCGATAGTTGCTATCTTTTTCGGTTGTCGTGATGGATTTGATGGATTCGCCAGGTATATTTTGTCCAATTTTATCGTCCGATTGAGAGTTTTATATGCTCGCCAATTTTTTATTTGATTAGAGCTAAGTGATGATCTTTGTGTTTTGTTGGTTATCGATGTCTTTGATGTTGCGTGAGGTTTTTTTTGTTTTTTTTTTTTGCTTATGTGAGTTATATGTATGAATCATTATGTATTTATCATGATTTTTCAGTTTTTGATTTCGATTTTGATCTGTTTGATTTTCTGATTTCTATGTTTATGGATGCAGTATGATCTCCAATTTGGTGGTTATTAATTGTTTGTTTTGTGTTTATTAGTTTTGTATTTTTTAGAATTTTGTATATTAGGTGGATGTTGTCAGCATGATAAATACTGTAAATATGTTGATTGAGAATGATTTATGTGCTAACGATGCAATTTTATGTTTTCTATTGTTAAGTGGCAGAGTCTGATGCAATAGGAGATAATGAATAATTAAGTATATGCCGATCAAGAATACATTACATGCTAACTATATATTTTTCTATATTATATTGTTAAGTGGCAGACTCGGATTCAGTTGACAATTGTTCAGATACTTGGTTTGACGCAATACTACGTACCTAGGTGTGATTCTTCTATGAATCCAGTTGTTGGAATGATATTCAAGAATATGTTGGATGGTATAGAGTTCTATAGGGTTTATGCGGCTCGTTGTGGATTTGATATTCAATTCTCTACTATTGCAAAGTCTAAAGATGGTACGATTACTTGGAAGTATATTCTTTACAATCGTGCGGGTGAAAAGAATGCAGCTGTGGATTTTGATGCTACTGTTGATGGTGTTATGAAGAAGAGATGTAGAGTTTCTAGGAGGTTACGACGCAGGGCACGTGTAGTTCTTAAGTTTAGTGGTCTTGATGGATATGCAATTCACTTTTTTGAAGAACGCCACTCACATCATTTAGTTTTTGATAAACATAAGCGGTTTCTGAAGGTGAATAGAAATATAGAACATGTATATCAGAAATTTATTTTGGAATGTGTTCGAGCAAATATTGGCCCAATGAGTTCTAATAAACTATATAATTAAGTAGTTGGTGGGCATTCTAATATAGGATGTATAAAGAATGATGTTAAGAATTTTACACATGATCTGATGGCTTACATTGTTGGTGCAGATGCTCAAATGATGATTGATAATCTTTTTAAGAGGAGGGAGTTGTGCTCTGCATTTTATTTTGAGTATTTAGTTGATGGGAAAGATTAGTTGAGGCATATTTTTTGTGCAGATCCAATTTATAGGAGGAATTTTGCTGCATTTGGTGATTCATGTCATTTGATGCTACATATAACACAAACAGGTTTGTAATTTTTATTTTTTGTTTCTTAAGTATAAATGACATATATAATTATGTATAGATTTAGGTTTGTTTCTGAATGATAATTAAGTGGTTCAATAATGCTAATGAAGTGGTTCAATAATGCTAAATAGTAGTTTTGTTTCTGAATGTTAATGAAGTTCAATAATTCTAAATAGTAGTCATGTTCATGCTGACACAGTTTCATTTTCATGCTAGCTAGTTGCATTTTTCTTTAATTTTTAATGTTGTGTCTGTATTCTTTAAATAGGTATAAGATGGTGTTTACCCCTTTTACTGGGAAGGATAATCATGGGAAGTGTGTTACATTTGGTGCTGCTTTACTGTCAAGTGAGAATACAGAGTCATATTGTTGGGTTTTAGAAAAGTTTAAGGATTTTATGGGTCGGTCTCCTAGTATGTTAATAACTGATCAGGACCCTACATTGAAGAATGCAGTGAAACATGTATTTTCTGACATGAGACATCGGTTATGCATGTGGCATATCATGTTGAAATTTTCAGAAAGGGTCCCTCCTCATTTGAAGAATGATAAATCATTGAGGGAAAAGGTAAATAAGATTGTTTGGTCTGAGTATGGTTTGAATGATATAGCTTGGTTCAAGTCAATGTATGATCTTCGATATAATTGGATTCCTGCTTATTTTAGGAATTATTCATTGAGTGGGTTGTGTAGGACTACATCAATTTCTGAACGTGCCAATAGCTTTTACGGCTCATTTGTAAATTCCAACTGCAATCTTGTTGAATTTTTTATGAAGTATTATAGTGCAATTGATGCTCAGAGGCATGCATATACTGAAATGAATAGTATTGATGAATCAACAGTTCCTTCATTGCAGACTCCAATTTTATTTGAGAAACATGCTGCAGTTGTATACACTATAAATATTTTTGTTAAGGTTCAGAAGGAAATTTATTCAGCTTGTTTTAAGAACATGTAAGAAGTGCAATAAAAAATGCAAGTATGATTCTAGGAATTATGGCAAAGTGAATGACTAATGCTGAGCTATAAAGCATGTGATGCTAATGGAGGTGTCTGTTTATGCTGATTAAGTTTTCTGTATATTCAATTTTATTTATTTATTCTAAATTAATGACCCAATTATATTTATATTTTATTTTTTCTTTGCAGATACCAATCTGGTGATAATGAAGATGTTCAAATCATTAGTTTTATTAATAACAGAAGTCTTAGGTGAATGACTGGTTTATGGTTATGTGAAAATATTGAATTGTTCAAGTTCTATATTTACATTTGGATTTTTTTTTAATTTGTGATAATGATGAACAAATCATTTCATTTTCAATGATAGAATAAAAATTTAATGGTCTTTTATGGTTATTTTTAATGAGAAATACCTCAATGCATGTAAGATATAAATAGATGATTCTGATTCTATAATCATGTATAAGCTTATTTTACTTTGTTGGTTTGTGCTGACGAAGCTTTATTATATTTCTGATATAGGTATGTATTTGTGCAAACGAAGTATGATTGAAGTACGTTTGTTTATTTGTTGATACATTTTTGCTAGAAGAAATTATTTAGCTAATACAAATAAATCTTGATTGGCAAAAAAACATGTTTATATATGAAACTCAATTAAAGCTTCGTTAGCACAAAAATATATACAGTCTTCATCAGCACAATGATATATATATATATATATATGAGCAACAAATCAAAGCTTCGTTAGCACAAACGCACAACTATATCAGTGACACAATCAAAACTTAATCAACATAAAGACTTATATATATATGAACATCAACTGAAAGCTTCGTTAGCACAAACACATAACTATATCAGCAAGACAATGAAAGCTTCATGAGCACAATGACTTATATATATCAGCAATAAATAAAGGCTTCGTTCGTTAGCACAAACGCATAACTATATCAGCGACACAATCAAAGCTTAATCAGCACCAAGACTTATATATATGAACATCAAGTGAAAGCTTCTTTAGCACAAATACATAACTATATCAGCAACACAATGAAAGTTTCATGAGTATAAGGACTTATATATATCAGCCACAAATAAAATCTTCGTTCATTAGCACAAACATATAACTAGATCAACGACACAATTAAAGCTTCATCAGCACAAAGACATATATATATATATATATCAGTAAAAAATATGGATATTTGTTAGCATAAAGACATATATACAGAATGCTTGATCATTGACATATACAAAAGACAATTACTTAAGTAGTAACACCCTACAAAATATTGTTTTAATGTATCATAGTAGCAAGCATTCATACCCTACAAAACATTACTTTAATATGTCATAGTAGTAAACAAGATATTGTTTGAATATAATATTGTTTTAATGCATCACAGTATCATTCATCACTTCTGTTTGTTGAGATACAATCCTGCAACATCAACGGGACCATCTTCTGAAGATTCTCTATAATAGAGGTTTGCCTTTGGTGCATTCTCATCCCTATTAATGTTGGTGTCAGAATTCAGAATAGCAGTTCAGTACTTCATCCTCAGGTACCTCATCTGCTTTGGAGACTTCTTTTTCAGCCCTGTCTTCCAGTTCTTCACCTCATTTCCCATGTATGTCTCCATATGTCGCATGACATACACCCTGCAATCACTCTTGTTCTTGTCATCTCTCCAGGGAATTTGCAGACGTTGTGAGAATGTAATATACTTCTTGATCTCTTTTGATCTCTGAACCAACCCAGTTTTCTTAGTGTATTCAACAAAATACTTAATCTCTAAGTACAGTTAAATAAAACTGTAAGTATACAAATAATATTATAATGGTTTTTAATCTGTAAGTATCAATTACCAAGAGACTGGGAATATCGCCATATTTCAGTTTCAGTCTATCCTTCTCTTTCTCCATGGTAGTTGGATCATCTATGATAACCGATTCCATATTTTTTAAATCAATACAAATCAAGAAGAAGTGATTCATCTGGTATATTGGGAAAAAAAACTGCATATATGTTTTGCCAAAATTAGTTATTGATATGAATAATGTGTGAGATTAATGAAATTTTTAATAAGATCATACCATATCAATTTCTACAAATAATAGTAGAGATTATAAAAATCAGTAACAAATAAAAGCTTCGTTAGCACAAACACATAACTATATCAGCAACACAATGAAAGCTTCATCAGGACACGCACACAAACACACACACGCGCGCACGCGCACGCACACACACACACACACACACAGATATATATATATATTAGCAAGAAATCTGGATATTTGTTAGCATAAAGACAAATATATACAAAATGTATATATTGCGCTATATGATTCGAAATTAATAGTTAAGAAACTTTTATGCATATTGTTGAAGATGTTCAAATTATACTCAAAATGAAACATAAATAAACAAGAGCAGTTATGTATATGTTATGCTAACCAAATTCAGAGTCCATGCTAATGGTGTACAACATATACGCTCTCTGCCTTATTTATGCACATTATCCAAGTCAAGTTCTACTCAAAATTAAACTGAAATAAACCAGGACAGATTTATACATATTATGCTAACCAAATTCACACTTAATATCAATGGTGTACAAAATTGACACTCTCTGCCTTATTTACACATATTATTAATGAGGATCAATTTGTACTCAAAATTAAATGAAAATAAAGTATAAGAGATAGATATATATTTGCTAACCAAATTCAATGTCCATGCTAATGGTGTACAACACATACGCTTTCTGTCTTATTTATACATATTATGCTAACCAAATTCAGACTCAATGCTAATGGTGTACAAAATCTACAGTCTCTGCATTATTTAGATATATTATCAATAAGGATCAATTTCTACTCAAAATTAAACGGAAATAAAGTAAATCCATAGTTCATGCTAATTGTTCACAACATCATTCATCTGGCTTATTTATGCATATTATCAAAGATGATCTACGTAATACTAAACAGAGAACAAAAAACAGAGTTTTTGCACGAAAAAATTCAACTTGAATGAAAAAATTTCTCGATTAATTTCTGTAACATTACTTTTTTTCGAAGTTTCAACCATTTTTCTCTTGTCAGCCATAATGTCTTCAACAACGTCTTCTTCTTCGTTGATTTTCGTTCTCAACAGCGAAAACCCTAGAATTAAATATTGGTTTCTCAGTTTTTGTTCTTCGATTTCATGAAGGGAGGAAGTTGTGAACTCTGAAGCGACGTGAGTTTTTATGTTTCAAATTTCTTCCGAAAATACCCTTAATGATTTCAGGGTTTTTCATTAGTTTGAGTTAATGACGATATTGCCACTGTCTATCTTAATTGATCTGGGTCATTGATTTTTCATGGATGTGTGGTGTTAGATGTAGTCTCAGTTCTCACACTAGAGAGTGTTTTTATGTAACCCTTCCCCTATATATATAGGAAGGAGATCAAATGTAAATATTTTCTCGGTGTGTAAATTAGGAATTGATTAAATTCATTAGATTTTAATACATGCACGGTTATGATTAATTTTTTTCTTAATATATATTTTATTTTTAATTGATGAAAGATGACATTTTGGTCATGCAATAATAATCTATATCCAAATAAATATCCAATCCTTTATTTACGTTTTTTCCCATTTTGTAACAGTTTTTCTATATTTGATTCATCAAATATTTCTTCTTTTTTGTAATCAACATTTTTATGATTTATTTGTCCCAATTAAGCTTTTTCGTAACCCACTCTTCTCATTCAATACACCAACGCCGAACCCACAAATGGAAAATCTGCATGTTTTCTTTTCCTACATTTTTTTATGATTGTTCTTGTGAATGATCGGTTTTGTATAATGAATATTACGAAAATCACTCAAATAGCATTTAATTTAATAAAAAAAATCAAATATTCTAAAAAAGAGCATTTGTAACAAAAAAAAACAAGAATAAAAAAAGCACAAAGCCTATAATTTAATAAAAAACATAAAATAATAGAAAAAAATAACATTTGTATTGAAAAAAAAAAAGCACAGAGCATATAATTTAATAAAAAGAATCAAATGATTGTAAGAAAGCATTTGTAACGAAAAAGTACAAAGCATATAATTTAATAAAAAACATCAAATAATAGAAAAAAAATCATTTGTAACGAAAAAGAAAGTACAAGAATAAAAAAAATGTACAAAGCATATAATTTAATAAAAAATCAAATGATAGATAAAAAAAGCATTTGTAACGGAAAAAAAAAAAGAAAACACAAAAATAAATAAAAAAACACAAAGCATGTAATTTAATAAAAAAAATATCAAATATCTTAAAAAAGCATTTGTAACATAAATGAAAAACAAGAGCACAAGAACAATAAAAAAAACACACAAATGTAATATAATAAAAAAAAAATCAAAACTCAAACAAAGTTATGTCATCACAAAAAATAACGTAACATTGCAGTCTCATTGGGGATGGCCTAGTGGTGGAGTAGTGTTATCTTGAGGCCAAAGGTCTCAAGTTCGAATCTCACCACCAACACCACTAGATGTGAGTCTGTCATACCTGGCTTGCCAAGTGTGGTTAACCTCCCCTGTGTAGTTTATTACACAGGAGGACAAAAAAAATAAAAATAAAATAACATTGCAATGCCTCAATGTAAGCATTTACAATTAGAAGAATAGCAGATGGAACAACTAAAATATTATTGTATCAACTATATTATATTTTTACTTGATTTCAAAATCTAAAAATCACGAACACCCAAAATCTCTACAGGAAAAAAAAGCATAAAAAAGAGAATTACAAACAAAAAAAGAAAAAAAAAATTGAATGGATATTGAGAATGAATTAGTTGATTTTTTTTTTTTGTTCGCCATTCTCCCTTATACTATATGTGGTTAATAATAATAATAATAATAATAATAATAATAATAATAATAATAATAATAATAATAATAATAATAATAATAATAATAATAATAATAATAAAAGGTATCAATGGGGGATTTTAATTGGGGTAAAGGGGAGGTTGCACTTTGGAGCAATGTTTTTAAACCCGAACCGGATATCAAATCGGTCAATTTACTGGGTTACTGATTTATTGATTCGATCGGTTGAACCGTTTTAAAAAAATCGGATGATCCGTTATATGATATTTATTTATATTTTATCTATGTACAGGTTAAAATGTAAAATAAAATAAACAAACTTATATCATGATAAATATATTAAATTAAGTTTAAAAATGCACTTAATTTATATCAATGCTAAGTAAATAAAGTGTTTATAAATACTTTTTCCATAAATTAAACAATTAAAAATATAGTAATTATTGAATTAAAATAAACATAGAACATCAAAATATTAGATTATGAGAAAATATATAATTAAATGTCAAAAAATTAAATATTAATTTTATTTATAAAGAATATTGTATAATTAATAACAATCAAAACATTGTTCATCTTTATTTTATAAGTCACTATTTTAAATTTTATTTCTTCTCTCCATTTATTTTAACTAAACTCATAAATAAGATGTATTTTAAACATTTATTTTAATTATATACGAAACATTGATTTTAATTAAAATGAGATTTAGTTATTTTCAAGTTGCACACACACACACACACACACACATATACATATATATTAATATCAAAAAAACCATAAAAACGTGCATTAGCTTAGTTGGTTAAGTGCATAATAAATATTGTGGGTTCGAATCCCCCTTACACATGAAAGAATTAAATATGGACAGGTTTGATCGGTTTAACAGGTTTTCATCGGGTTTAAGAGGTTCGATCGGGTTTTGATCGGTTCGCTACGGGTCATTTTCAACCCAGAAATCATATATAACCAAACCAGACACATCCGAAAATCATATATAACCAAACCAGACACATGATTGGTTTGCGGTTAAATCAGTCAGATCGGCTGGTCCAGTCCATATTTAAAAACACTGCTTTGGAGTAGATTCAATCATCTATATTTTTAGTTGAACGAATTATGAATTAGGAAACATTCGATATGACATATTTGCCATTATTATATGCCATAATTAAAATAATATAATTATTGTTAATTTCCTCATAATTAATAATAATAACCAATTAATGGGTATGATTTATCCTTAATTTATACACTAGAACTATATATATATATATATATATATATATATATATATATATATATAAAGAGAGAGATTATTGATATGCTAAGCACCGTAAATGAGTGACTCCCTAGGTAATGTTGACGTGGCATTCCACGTCAGCAACTCTTTTATTTTTTATTTTTTTTAATTTCTTCATTTTCTTTCTTTCGTGAACGTGAGTGTGGTGAGTCTTTCTTCTCCATCTTCACAAGCTCAGTCGGCTTAGACGGTCTAACCTGCTCTTTCTCCCCCAAAGCTAAAATATTTTGTTGTTTCTACGATTTCAGATCTTAATGGAAACAAAAATTAATTTTGAATACACTTATACGTCCCATGGTTGTTAATTCAATTATCTATGCAAAATATTCTCTGTAAAAAATCTGACTTCAATCATAAAAATCGGAGTTTCCAGATTTACCACGCCTCTCTCCCATCCTTTCTTTTTAATTACCTCTGAGATCAGTGAAATTGTAAATGAGGAGGCTTAGATTTGGAAACCAGAAGGCAAAGAGATAGTCACAAGACTGATAACCATGGCTCCAACACACTAGTGTCGGGAAACATAAAATAATATGAGTAATTAAGAGAGAATGATTAGTAGATGAGAGGGGAAAACATGAAATACATCAAATCGATCTATTTCACCAACTCATATGACTTTCTTTTCATAAATAAAAAATAAAAAAAGTTGGGAATCACGGGCAAGAAGAGATGACCAATTGTTGCACAATTATTATCTCTTTAGTAATTCAAAAATATAAATTAATAAACAAGACAAATCCTTTCGCAAGAGATCCAATTATAAATTAATAGTCGACAGAAAGGAGCCTTAAGCAGAAACTTTTGATTTCTGTGAAAACGAAGAGAAAATTTTCATTTTAGTGTGAGAGAAAGAGAATGGGTATGAGCATGTGATGTTGTAGATGAAGTACACCAAGATCTGAAAAATCGGGTGACAAAGAGCAAGGGTAAGTTATCTGAAATGTTGAGGGAGAAAGAGCGGGAAGGAGTGATGGAGAAGAAAGACACGTGCACATGCGTTCACGAAAGAATGAAAACAATTTTTTTTATCTTGCTGACGTGGAATGCCACGTCAGCGTCACTTAGGGTCGCTTATTTGTGGTGCTCAACATATATATATTAACATTGTTGGATCTCATAATTTTTAGTTTGTTCATGCATAACATTATTTGTAAATTCCTCGATACGGGATGGATTTTATTTTTAAAAAAATATAAAAGTTTTACCTAATTTTAAAATATTTAAACTTGATAATTTAAATATGTTGAACTTCAAAATCTTAAAAGTATTTATGATTAAATTGATAAGTTCAATTCATACATTTAATTGACAAATTTTAATATATTATAATTAATAATAATAACCAATTAATGGGTATGATTTATCCTTAATTTATACACTAGAACTATATATATATATATATATATATATATATATAAAGAGAGAGATTATTGATAGGCTAAGCACCGTAAATGAGTGACTCCCTAGGTAATGTTGACGTGGCATTCCACGTCAGCAACTCTTATATTTTTTATTTTTTTTAATTTCTTCATTTTCTTTCTTTCGTGAACGTGAGTGTGGTGAGTCTTTCTTCTCCATCTTCACAAGCTCAGTCGGCTTAGACGGTCTAACCTGCTCTTTCTCCCCCAAAGCTAAAATATTTTGTTGTTTCTACGATTTAAGATCTTAATGGAAACAAAAATTAATTTTGAATACACTTATATGTCCCATGCTTGTTAATCCAATTATCTATGCAAAATATTCTCTGTAAAAAATCTGACTTCAATCATAAAAATCGGAGTTTCCAGATTTACCACGCCTCTCTCTCATCCTTTCTTTTTAATTACCTCTGAGATCACCAAAATTGTAAATGAGGAGGCTTAGATTTGGAAACCAGAAGGCAAAGAGATAGTCACAAGACTGATAACCATGGCTCCAACACACTAGTGTCGGGAAACATAAAATAATATGAGTAATTAATAGGGAATGATTAGTAGATGAGAGGGGAAAACATGAAATACATCAAATCGATCTATTTCACCAACTCAGATGACTTTCTTTTCATATATAAAAAATAAAAAAAGTTGGGAATCACGGGCAAGAAGAGATGAGCAATTGTTGCACAATTATTATCTCTTTAGTAATTCAAAAATATAAATTAAAAAACAAGACAAATCCTTTCGCAAGAGATCCAATTATAAATTAATAGTCTATAGAAAGGAGCGTTAAGCAAAAACTTTTGATTTATGTGAAAACGAAGAGAAAATTTTCATTTTTGTGTGAGAGAAAGAGAATGGGTATGAGCATGTGATGTTGTAGATGAAGTACACCAAGATCTGAAAAATCGGGTGACAAAGAGCAAGGGTAAGTTATCTGAAATGTTGAGGGAGAAAGAGCGGGAAGGAGTGATGGAGAAGAAAGGCACGTGCACACGCGTTCAGGAAAGAATGAAAACAATTTTTTTTATCTTGCTGACGTGGAATGCCACGTCAGCGTCACTTAGGGTCGCTTATTTGTGGTGCTCAACATATATATATTAACATTGTTGGATCTCATAATTTTTAGTTTGTTCATGCATAACATTATTTGTAAGTTCTTCCATACGGGATGGATTTTATTTGTAAAAAAATATAAAAGTTTTAACTAATTTTCAAATATTTAAACTTGATAATTTAAATATGTTGAGCTACAAAATCTTAAAAATATTTATGATTAAATTGATAAGTTCAATTGATACATTTAATTGACAAATTTTAATATATTATAATTAATAATAATAACCAATTAATGGGTATGATTTATCCTTAATTTATACACTAGAACTATATATATATATATAAAGAGAGAGATTATTGATATGCTAAGCACCGTAAATGAGTGACTCCCTAGGTAATGTTGACGTGGCATTCCACGTCAGCAACTCTTTTATTTTTTATTTTTTTTAATTTCTTCATTTTCTTTCTTTCGTGAACGTGAGTGTGGTGAGTCTTTCTTCTCCATCTTCACAAGCTCAGTCGGCTTAGACGGTCTAACCTGCTCTTTCTCCCCCAAAGCTAAAATATTTTGTTGTTTCTACTATTTAAGATCTTAATGGAAACAAAAATTAATTTTGAATACACTTATATGTCCCATGCTTGTTAATCCAATTATCTATGCAAAATATTCTCTGTAAAAAATCTGACTTCAATCATAAAAATCGGAGTTTCCAGATTTACCACGCCTCTCTCTCATCCTTTCTTTTTAATTACCTCTGAGATCACCGAAATTGTAAATGAGGAGACTTAGATTTGGAAACCAGAAGGCAAAGAGATAGTCACAAGACTGATAACCATGGCTCCAACACACTAGTGTTGGGAAACATAAAATAATATGAGTAATTAAGAGAGAATGATTAGTAGATGAGAGGGGAAAACATGAAATACATCAAATCGATCTATTTCACCAACTCAGATGATTTTCTTTTCATATATAAAAAATTAAAAAAAGTTGGGAATCACGGGCAAGAAGAGATGAGCAATTGTTGCACAATTATTATCTCTTTAGTAATTCAAAAATATAAATTAAAAAACAAGACAAATCCTTTCGCAAGAGATCCAATGATAAATTAATAGTCGATAGAAAGGAGCCTTAAGCAGAAACTTTTGATTTATGTGAAAACGAAGAGAAAATTTTCATTATTGTGTGAGAGAAAGAGAATGGGTATGAGCATGTGATGTTGTAGATGAAGTACACCAAGATCTGAAAAATCGGGTGACAAAGAGCAAGGGTAAGTTATCTGAAATGTTGAGGGAGAAAGAGCGGGAAGGAGTAATGGAGAAGAAAGGCACGTGCACACGCGTTCAGGAAAGAATGAAAACAATTTTTTTTATCTTGCTGACGTGGAATGCCACGTCAGCGTCACTTAGGGTCGCTTATTTGTGGTGCTCAACATATATATATTAACATTGTTGGATCTCGTAATTTTTAGTTTGTTCATGCATAACATTATTTGTAAGTTCTTCCATACGGGATGGATTTTATTTGTAAAAAAATATAAAAGTTTTAACTAATTTTAAAATATTTAAACTTGATAATTTAAATATGTTGAACTTCAAAATCTTAAAAATATTTATGATTAAATTGATAAGTTCAATTGATACATTTAATTGACAAATTTTACTATATTATAATTAATAATAATAACCAATTAATGGGTATGATTTATCTTTAATTTATACACTAGAACTATATATATATATAAAGAGAGAGATTATTGATATGCTAAGCACCGTAAATGAGTGACTCCCTAGGTAATGTTGACGTGGCATTCCACGTCAGCAACTCCTTTATTTTTTATTTTTTTTTAATTTCTTCATTTTCTTTCTTTCGTGAACGTGAGTGTGGTGAGTCTTTCTTCTCCATCTTCACAAGCTCAGTCGGCTTAGACGGTCTAACCTGCTCTTTCTCCCCCAAAGCTAAAATATTTTGTTGTTTCTACGATTTAAGATCTTAATGGAAACAAAAATTAATTTTGAATACACTTATATGTCCCATGCTTGTTAATCCAATTATCTATGCAAAATATTCTCTGTAAAAAATCTGACTTCAATCATAAAAATCGGAGTTTCCAGATTTACCACGCCTCTCTCTCATCCTTTCTTTTTAATTACCTCTGAGATCACCAAAATTGTAAATGAGGAGGCTTAGATTTGGAAACCAGAAGGCAAAGAGATAGTCACAAGACTGATAACCATGGCTCCAACACACTAGTGTCGGGAAACATAAAATAATATAAGTAATTAATAGGGAATGATTAGTAGATGAGAGGGGAAAACATGAAATACATCAAATCGATCTATTTCACCAACTCAGATGACTTTCTTTTCATATATAAAAAATAAAAAAAGTTGGGAATCACGGGCAAGAAGAGATGAGCAATTGTTGCACAATTATTATCTCTTTAGTAATTCAAAAATATAAATTAAAAAACAAGACAAATCCTTTCGCAAGAGATCCAATTATAAATTAATAGTCTATAGAAAGGAGCGTTAAGCAAAAACTTTTGATTTATGTGAAAACGAAGAGAAAATTTTCATTTTTGTGTGAGAGAAAGAGAATGGGTATGAGCATGTGATGTTGTAGATGAAGTACACCAAGATCTGAAAAATCGGGTGACAAAGAGCAAGGGTAAGTTATCTGAAATGTTGAGGGAGAAAGAGCGGGAAGGAGTGATGGAGAAGAAAGGCACGTGCACACGCGTTCAGGAAAGAATGAAAACAATTTTTTTTATCTTGCTGACGTGGAATGCCACGTCAGCGTCACTTAGGGTCGCTTATTTGTGGTGCTCAACATATATATATTAACATTGTTGGATCTCATAATTTTTAGTTTGTTCATGCATAACATTATTTGTAAGTTCTTCCATACGGGATGGATTTTATTTGTAAAAAAATATAAAAGTTTTAACTAATTTTCAAATATTTAAACTTGATAATATAAATATGTTGAGCTACAAAATCTTAAAAATATTTATGATTAAATTGATAAGTTCAATTGATACATTTAATTGACAAATTTTAATATATTATAATTAATAATAATAACCAATTAATGGGTATGATTTATCCTTAATTTATACACTAGAACTATATATATATATATAAAGAGAGAGATTATTGATATGCTAAGCACCGTAAATGAGTGACTCCCTAGGTAATGTTGACGTGGCATTCCACGTCAGCAACTCTTTTATTTTTTATTTTTTTTAATTTCTTCATTTTCTTTCTTTCGTGAACGTGAGTGTGGTGAGTCTTTCTTCTCCATCTTCACAAGCTCAGTCGGCTTAGACGGTCTAACCTGCTCTTTCTCCCCCAAAGCTAAAATATTTTGTTGTTTCTACGATTTAAGATCTTAATGGAAACAAAAATTAATTTTGAATACACTTATATGTCCCATGCTTGTTAATCCAATTATCTATGCAAAATATTCTCTGTAAAAATTCTGACTTCAATCATAAAAATCGGAGTTTCCAGATTTACCACGCCTCTCTCTCATCCTTTCTTTTTAATTACCTCTGAGATCACCGAAATTGTAAATGAGGAGACTTAGATTTGGAAACCAGAAGGCAAAGAGATAGTCACAAGACTGATAACCATGGCTCCAACACACTAGTGTCGGGAAACATAAAATAATATGAGTAATTAAGAGAGAATGATTAGTAGATGAGAGGGGAAAACATGAAATACATCAAATCGATCTATTTCACCAACTCAGATGACTTTCTTTTCATATATAAAAAATTAAAAAAAGTTGGGAATCACGGGCAAGAAGAGATGAGCAATTGTTGCACAATTATTATCTCTTTGGTAATTCAAAAATATAAATTAAAAAACAAGACAAATCCTTTCGCAAGAGATCCAATGATAAATTAATAGTCGATAGAAAGGAGCCTTAAGCAGAAACTTTTGATTTATGTGAAAACGAAAAGAAAATTTTCATTATTGTGTGAGAGAAAGAGAATGGGTATGAGCATGTGATGTTGTAGATGAAGTACACCAAGATCTGAAAAATCGGGTGACAAAGAGCAAGGGTAAGTTATCTGAAATGTTGAGGGAGAAAGAGCGGGAAGGATTAATGGAGAAGAAAGCCACGTGCACACGCGTTCAGGAAAGAATGAAAACAATTTTTTTTATCTTGCTGACGTGGAATGCCACGTCAGCGTCACTTAGGGTCGCTTATTTGTGGTGCTCAACATATATATATTAACATTGTTGGATCTCGTAATTTTTAGTTTGTTCATGCATAACATTATTTGTAAGTTCTTCCATACGGGATGGATTTTATTTGTAAAAAAATATAAAAGTTTTAACTAATTTTAAAATATTTAAACTTGATAATTTAAATATGTTGAACTTCAAAATCTTAAAAATATTTATGATTAAATTGATAAGTTCAATTGATACATTTAATTGACAAATTTTAATATATTATAATTAATAATAATAACCAATTAATGGGTATGATTTATCTTTAATTTATACACTAGAACTATATATATATATAAAGAGAGAGATTATTGATATGCTAAGCACCGTAAATGAGTGACTCCCTAGGTAATGTTGACGTGGCATTCCACGTCAGCAACTCTTTTATTTTTTATTTTTTTTTAATTTCTTCATTTTCTTTCTTTCGTGAACGTGAGTGTGGTGAGTCTTTCTTCTCCATCTTCACAAGCTCAGTCAGTTTAGACGGTCTAACATGCTCTTTCTCCCCCAAAGCTAAAATATTTTGTTGTTACTACGATTTCAGATCTTAATGGAAACAAAAATTAATTTTGAATACACTTATATGTCCCATGCTTGTTAATCCAATTATCTATGCAAAATATTCTCTGTAAAAAATCTGACTTCAATCATAAAAATCGGAGTTTCCAGATTTACCACGCCTCTCTCTCATCCTTTCTTTTTAATTACCTCTGAGATCACCGAAATTGTAAATGAGGAGGCTTAGATTTGGAAACCAGAAGGCAAAGAGATAGTCACAAGACTGATAACCATGGCTCCAACACACTAGTGTCGGGAAATATAAAATAATATGAGTAATTAAGAGAGAATGATTAGTAGATGAGAGGGAAAAACATGAAATACATCAAATCGATCTATTTCACCAACTCAGATGACTTTCTTTTCATATATAAAAAAAAAAAAGTTGGGAATCACGGGCAAGAAGAGATGAGCAATTGTTGCACAATTATTATCTCTTTAGTAATTCAAAAATATAAATTAAAAAACAAGACAAATCCTTTCGCAAGAGATCCAATTATAAATTAATAGTCTATAGAAAGGAGCGTTAAGCAAAAACTTTTGATTTATGTGAAAACGAAGAGAAAATTTTCATTTTTGTGTGAGAGAAAGAGAATGGGTATGAGCATGTGATGTTGTAGATGAAGTACACCAAGATCTGAAAAATCGGGTGACAAAGAGCAAGGGTAAGTTATCTGAAATGTTGAGGGAGAAAGAGCGGGAAGGAGTGATGGAGAAGAAAGGCACGTGCACACGCGTTCAGGAAAGAATGAAAACAATTTTTTTTATCTTGCTGACGTGGAATGCCACGTCAGCGTCACTTAGGGTCGCTTATTTGTGGTGCTCAACATATATATATTAACATTGTTGGATCTCATAATTTTTAGTTTGTTCATGCATAACATTATTTGTAAGTTCTTCCATACGGGATGGATTTTATTTGTAAAAAAATATAAAAGTTTTAACTAATTTTCAAATATTTAAACTTGATAATTTAAATATGTTGAGCTACAAAATCTTAAAAATATTTATGATTAAATTGATAAGTTCAATTGATACATTTAATTGACAAATTTTAATATATTATAATTAATAATAATAACCAATTAATGGGTATGATTTATCCTTAATTTATACACTAGAACTATATATATATATAAAGAGAGAGATTATTGATATGCTAAGCACCGTAAATGAGTGACTCCCTAGGTAATGTTGACGTGGCATTCCACGTCAGCAACTCTTTTATTTTTTATTTTTTTTAATTTCTTCATTTTCTTTCTTTCGTGAACGTGAGTGTGGTGAGTCTTTCTTCTCCATCTTCACAAGCTCAGTCGGGTTAGACGGTCTAACCTGCTCTTTCTCCCCCAAAGCTAAAATATTTTGTTGTTTCTACTATTTAAGATCTTAATGGAAACAAAAATTAATTTTGAATACACTTATATGTCCCATGCTTGTTAATCCAATTATCTATGCAAAATATTCTCTGTAAAAAATCTGACTTCAATCATAAAAATCGGAGTTTCCAGATTTACCACGCCTCTCTCTCATCCTTTCTTTTTAATTACCTCTGAGATCACCGAAATTGTAAATGATGAGGCTTAGATTTGGAAACCAGAAGGCAAAGAGATAGTCACAAGACTGATAACCATGGCTCCAACACACTAGTGTCGGGAAACATAAAATAATATGAGTAATTAAGAGAGAATGATTAGTAGATGAGAGGGGAAAACATGAAATACATCAAATCGATCTATTTCACCAACTCAGATGACTTTCTTTTCATATATAAAAAATTAAAAAAAGTTGGGAATCACGGGCAAGAAGAGATGAGCAATTGTTGCACAATTATTATCTCTTTAGTAATTCAAAAATATATATTAAAAAACAAGAGAAATCCTTTCGCAAGAGATCCAATGATAAATTAATAGTCGATAGAAAGGAGCCTTAAGCAGAAACTTTTGATTTATGTGAAAACGAAGAGAAAATTTTCATTATTGTGGGAGAGAAAGAGAATGGGTATGAGCATGTGATGTTGTAGATGAAGTATACCAAGATCTGAAAAATCGGGTGACAAAGAGCAAGGGTAAGTTATCTGAAATGTTGAGGGAGAAAGAGCGGGAAGGAGTAATGGAGAAGAAAGGCACGTGCACACGCGTTCAGGAAAGAATGAAAACAATTTTTTTTATCTTGCTGATGTGGAATGCCACGTCAGCGTCACTTAGGGTCGCTTATTTGTGGTGCTCAACATATATATATTAACATTGTTGGATCTCTTAATTTTTAGTTTGTTCATGTATAACATTATTTGTAAGTTCTTCCATACGGGATGGATTTTATTTGTAAAAAAATATAAAAGTTTTAACTAATTTTAAAATATTTAAACTTGATAATTTAAATATGTTGAACTTCAAAATCTTAAAAATATTTATGATTAAATTGATAAGTTCAATTGATACATTTAATTGACAAATTTTAATATATTATAATTAATAATAATAACCAATTAATGGGTATGATTTATCCTTAATTTATACACTAGAACTATATATATATATAAAGAGAGAGATTATTGATATGCTAAGCACCGTAAATGAGTGACTCCCTAGGTAATGTTGACGTGGCATTCCACGTCAGCAACTCTTTTATTTTTTATTTTTTTTAATTTCTTCATTTTCTTTCTTTCGTGAACGTGAGTGTGGTGAGTCTTTCTTCTCCATCTTCACAAGCTCAGTCGGCTTAGACGGTCTAACCTGCTCTTTCTCCCCCAAAGCTAAAATATTTTGTTGTTTCTATGATTTAAGATCTTAATGGAAACAAAAATTAATTTTGAATACACTTATATGTCCCATGCTTGTTAATCCAATTATCTATGCAAAATATTCTCTGTAAAAAATCTGACTTCAATCATAAAAATCGGAGTTTCCAGATTTACCACGCCTCTCTCTCATCCTTTCTTTTTAATTACCTCTGAGATCACCGAAATTGTAAATGAGGAGGCTTAGATTTGGAAATCAGAAGGCAAAGAGATAGTCACAAGACTGATAACCATGGCTCCAACACACTAGTGTCGGGAAACATAAAATAATATGAGTAATTAAGAGAGAATGATTAGTAGATGAGAGGGGAAAACATGAAATACATCAAATCGATCTATTTCACCAACTCAGATGACTTTCTTTTCATATATAAAAAATAAAAAAAGTTTGGAATCACGGGCAAGAAGAGATGAGCAATTGTTGCACAATTATTATCTCTTTAGTAATTCAAAAATATAAATTAAAAAACAAGACAAATCCTTTCGCAAGAGATCTAATTATAAATTAATAGTCGATAGAAAGGAGCCTTAAGCAGAAACTTTTGATTTATGTGAAAACGAAGAGAAAATTTTCATTTTTGTGTGAGAGAAAGAGAATGGGTATGAGCATGTGATGTTGTAGATGAAGTACATCAAGATCTGAAAAATCGGGTGACAAAGAGCAAGGGTAAGTTATCTGAATCTTGAGGGAAAAAGAGCGGGAAGGAGTGATGGAGAAGAAAGGCACGTGAACACGCGTCCAGGAAAGAATGAAAACAATTTTTTTTATCTTGCTGACGTGGAATGCCACGTCAGCGTCACTTAGGGTCGCTTATTTGTGGTGCTCAACATATATATATTAACATTGTTGGATCTCATAATTTTTAGTTTGTTCTTGCATAACATTATTTGTAAGTTCTTCCATACGGGATGGATTTTATTTGTAAAAACATATAAAAGTTTTAACTAATTTTAAAATATTTAAACTTGATAATTTAAATATGTTGAACTTCAAAATCTTAAAAATATTTATGATTAAATTGATAAGTTCAATTGATACATTTAATTGACAAATTTTAATATATTATAATTAATAATTATAACCAATTAATGGGTATGATTTATCCTTAATTTATACACTAGAACTATATATATATATAAAGAGAGAGATTATTGATATGCTAAGCACCGTAAATGAGTGACTCCCTAGGTAATGTTGACGTGGCATTCCACGTCAGCAACTCTTTTATTTTTTATTTTTTTTAATTTCTTCATTTTCTTTCTTTCGTGAACGTGAGTGTGGTGAGTCTTTCTTCTCCATCTTCACAAGCTCAGTCAGCTTAGACGGTCTAACCTGCTCTTTCTCCCCCAAAGCTAAAATATTTTGTTGTTTCTACTATTTAAGATCTTAATGGAAACAAAAATTAATTTTGAATACACTTATATGTCCCATGCTTGTTAATCCAATTTTCTATGCAAAATATTCTCTGTAAAAAATCTGACTTCAATCATAAAAATCGGAGTTTCCAGATTTACCACGCCTCTCTCTCATCCTTTCTTTTTAATTACCTCTGAGATCACCGAAATTGTAAATGATGAGGCTTAGATTTGGAAACCAGAAGGCAAAGAGATAGTCACAAGACTGATAACCATGGCTCCAACACACTAGTGTCGGGAAACATAAAATAATATGAGTAATTAAGAGAGAATGATTAGTAGATGAGAGGGGAAAACATGAAATACATCAAATCGATCTATTTCACCAACTCAGATGACTTTCTTTTCATATATAAAAAATTAAAAAAAGTTGGGAATCACGGGCAAGAAGAGATGAGCAATTGTTGCACAATTATTATCTCTTTAGTAATTCAAAAATATAAATTAAAAAACAAGAGAAATCCTTTCGCAAGAGATCCAATGATAAATTAATAGTCGATAGAAAGGAGCCTTAAGCAGAAACTTTTGATTTATGTGAAAACGAAGAGAAAATTTTCATTATTGTGTGAGAGAAAGAGAATGGGTATGAGCATGTGATGTTGTAGATGAAGTATACCAAGATCTGAAAAATCGGGTGACAAAGAGCAAGGGTAAGTTATCTGAAATGTTGAGGGAGAAAGAGCGGGAAGGAGTAATGGAGAAGAAAGGCACGTGCACACGCGTTCAGGAAAGAATGAAAATAATTTTTTTTATCTTGCTGATGTGGAATGCCACGTCAGCGTCACTTAGGGTCGCTTATTTGTGGTGCTCAACATATATATATTAACATTGTTGGATCTCTTAATTTTTAGTTTGTTCATGTATAACATTATTTGTAAGTTCTTCCATACGGGATGGATTTTATTTGTAAAAAAATATAAAAGTTTTAACTAATTTTAAAATATTTAAACTTGATAATTTAAATATGTTGAACTTCAAAATCTTAAAAATATTTATGATTAAATTGATAAGTTCAATTGATACATTTAATTGACAAATTTTAATATATTATAATTAATAATAATAACCAATTAATGGGTATGATTCATCCTTAATTTATACACTAGAACTATATATATATATATAAAGAGAGAGATTATTGATATGCTAAGCACCGTAAATGAGTGACTCCCTAGGTAATGTTGACGTGGCATTCCACGTCAGCAACTCTTTTATTTTTTATTTTTTTTAATTTCTTCATTTTCTTTCTTTCGTGAACGTGAGTGTGGTGAGTCTTTCTTCTCCATCTTCACAAGCTCAGTCGGCTTAGACGGTCTAACCTGCTCTTTCTCCCCCAAAGCTAAAATATTTTGTTGTTTCTATGATTTAAGATCTTAATGGAAACAAAAATTAATTTTGAATACACTTATATGTCCCATGCTTGTTAATCCAATTATCTATGCAAAATATTCTCTGTAAAAAATCTGACTTCAATCATAAAAATCGGAGTTTCCAGATTTACCACGCCTCTCTCTCATCCTTTCTTTTTAATTACCTCTGAGATCACCGAAATTGTAAATGAGGAGGCTTAGATTTGGAAATCAGAAGGCAAAGAGATAGTCACAAGACTGATAACCATGGCTCCAACACACTAGTGTCGGGAAACATAAAATAATATGAGTAATTAAGAGAGAATGATTAGTAGATGAGAGGGGAAAACATGAAATACATCAAATCGATCTATTTCACCAACTCAGATGACTTTCTTTTCATATATAAAAAATAAAAAAAGTTTGGAATCACGGGCAAGAAGAGATGAGCAATTGTTGCACAATTATTATCTCTTTAGTAATTCAAAAATATAAATTAAAAAACAAGACAAATCCTTTCGCAAGAGATCTAATTATAAATTAATAGTCGATAGAAAGGAGCCTTAAGCAGAAACTTTTGATTTATGTGAAAACGAAGAGAAAATTTTCATTTTTGTGTGAGAGAAAGAGAATGGGTATGAGCATGTGATGTTGTAGATGAAGTACATCAAGATCTGAAAAATCGGGTGACAAAGAGCAAGGGTTAGTTATCTGAATCTTGAGGGAAAAAGAGCGGGAAGGAGTGATGGAGAAGAAAGGCACGTGAACACGCGTCCAGGAAAGAATGAAAACAATTTTTTTTATCTTGCTGACGTGGAATGCCACGTCAGCGTCACTTAGGGTCGCTTATTTGTGGTGCTCAACATATATATATTAACATTGTTGGATCTCATAATTTTTAGTTTGTTCTTGCATAACATTATTTGTAAGTTCTTCCATACGGGATGGATTTTATTTGTAAAAACATATAAAAGTTTTAACTACTTTTAAAATATTTAAACTTGATAATTTAAATATGTTGAACTTCAAAATCTTAAAAATATTTATGATTAAATTGATAAGTTCAATTGTTACATTTAATTGACAAATTTTAATATATTATAATTAATAATAATAACCAATTAATGGGTATGATTTATCTTTAATTTATACACTAGAACTATATATATATATAAAGAGAGAGATTATTGATATGCTAAGCACCGTAAATGAGTGACTCCCTAGGTAATGTTGACGTGGCATTCCACGTCAGCAACTCTTTTATTTTTTATTTTTTTTAATTTCTTCATTTTCTTTCTTTCGTGAACGTGAGTGTGGTGAGTCTTTCTTCTCCATCTTCACAAGTTCAGTCGGTTTAGACGGTCTAACATGCTCTTTCTCCCCCAAAGCTAAAATATTTTGTTGTTACTACGATTTCAGATCTTAATGGAAAAAAAAATTAATTTTGAATACACTTATATGTCCCATGCTTGTTAATCCAATTATCTATGCAAAATATTCTCTGTAAAAAATCTGACTTCAATCATAAAAATCGGAGTTTCCAGATTTACCACGCCTCTCTCTCATCCTTTCTTTTTAATTACCTCTGAGATCACCGAAATTGTAAATGAGGAGGCTTAGATTTGGAAACCAGAAGGCAAAGAGATAGTCACAAGACTGATAACCATGGCTCCAACACACTAGTGTCGGGAAATATAAAATAATATGAGTAATTAAGAGAGAATGATTAGTAGATGAGAGGGGAAAACATGAAATACATCAAATCGATCTATTTCACCAACTCAGATAGCTTTCCTTTCATATATAAAAAATAAAAAAAGTTGGGAATCACGGGCAAGAAGAGATGAGCAATTGTTGCACAATTATTATCTCTTTAGTAATTCAAAAATATAAATTAAAAAACAAGACAAATCCTTTCGCAAGAGATGCAATTATAAATTGATAGTCGATAGAAAGGAGCCTTAAGCAGAAACTTTTGATTTCTGTGAAAACGAAGAGAAAATTTTCATTTTAGTGTGAGAGAAAGAGAATGGGTATGAGCATGTGATGCTGTAGATGAAGTACACCAAGATCTAAAAAATCGGGTGACAAAGAGCAAGGGTAAGTTATCTGAAATGTTGAGGGAGAAAGAGCGGGAAGGAGTGATGGAGAAGAAAGGCACGTGCACACGCGTTCATGAAAGAATGAAAACAATTTTATTTATCTTGATGACGTGGAATGCCACGTCAGCGTCACTTAGGGTCGTTTATTTGTGGTGCTCAACATATATATATATTAACATTGTTGGATCTCATAATTTTTAGTTTGTTCATGCATAACATTATTTGTTAGTTCTTCGATACAGGATGGATTTTATTTGTAAAAAAATATAAAAGTTTTAACTAATTTTAAAATATTTAAACTTGATAATTTAAATATGTTGAACTTCAAAATCTTAAAAATATTTATGATTAAATTGGTAAGTTCAATTGATACATTTAATTGACAAATTTTAATATATTATAATTAATAATAATAACCAATTAATGGGTATGATTTATCCTTAATTTATACACTAGAACTATATATATATATATATATATATATATATATATATATATATATATAAAGAGAGAGATTATTGATATGCTAAGCACTGTAAATGAGTGCCTCCCTAGGTAATGTTGACGTGGCATTCCACGTCAGCAACTCTTTTATTTTTTATTTTTTTTAATTTCTTCATTTTCTTTCTTTCGTGAACGTGAGTGTGGTGAGTCTTTCTTCTCCATCTTCACAAGCTCAGTCGGCTTAGACGGTCTAACCTGCTCCTTCTCCCCCAAAGCTAAAATATTTTGTTGTTTCTACGATTTCAGATCTTAATGGAAACAAAAATTAATTTTGAATACACTTATATGTCCCATGCTTGTTAATCCAATTATCTATGCAAAATATTCTCTGTAAAAAATCTGACTTCAATCATAAAAATCGGAGTTTCCAGATTTACCACGCCTCTCTCTCATCCTTTCTTTTTAATTACCTCTGAGATCATTGAAATTGTAAATGAGGAGGCTTAGATTTGGAAACCAGAAGGCAAAGAGATTGTCACAAGACTGATAACCATGGCTCCAACACACTAGTGTCGGGAAACATAAAATAATATGAGTAATTAAGAGAGAATGATTAGTAGATGAGAGGGGAAAACATGAAATACATCAAATCGATCTATTTCACCAACTCAGATGACTTTCTTTTCATATATAAAAAATAAAAAAAGTTGGGAATCACGGGCAAGAAGAGATGAGCAATTGTTCCACAATTATTATCTCTTTAGTAATTCAAAAATATAAATTAAAAAACAAGACAAATCCTTTCGCAAGAGATCCAATTATAAATTGATAGTCGATAGAAAGGAGCCTTAAGCAGAAACTTTTGATTTCTGTGAAAACGAAGAGAAAATTTTCATTTTAGTGTGAGAGAAAGAGAATGGGTATGAGCATGTGATGTTGTAGATGAAGTACACCAAGATCTGAAAAATCGGGTGACAAAGAGCAAGGGTAAGTTATCTGAAATGTTGAGGGAGAAAGAACGGGAAGGAGTGATGGAGAAGAAAGGCACGTGCACACGCGTTCAGGAAAGAATGAAAACAATTTTTTTTATCTTGCTGACGTGGAATGCCACGTCAACGTCACTTAGGGTCGCTTATTTGTGGTGCTCAACATATATATATTAACATTGTTGGATCTCATAATTTTTAGTTTGTTCATGCATAACATTATTTGTAAGTTCTTCGATACGGGATGGATTTTATTTGTAAAAAAATATAAAAGTTTTAACTAATTTTAAAATATTTAAACTTGATAATTTAAATATGTTGAACTTCAAAATCTTAAAAATATTTATGATTAAATTGATAAGTTCAATTGATACATTTAATTGTCAAATTTTAATATATTTGATTTAAAATTTTGGATAAGTATCTTGATTTTTTAATATATTTAATAAACTTAAAAATTTAATATATTTTAAATAAATATATTTATATTATTTTATTATAAAACTTTAATATATTTAAATAAAAAATTTCATTCAGAAATATTTAAATTCTATAAATTTAAAATATATTCAATATTAAATTAATAAAATCAAATATTACGATTGATCTCAATTGAAAAACCGATAAAGGTGGAAAGATCATTATTGGGTCTCACAATTTATAGTTTGTTCTAGGAAAATGATATTTGTTGTTCTTCTTAAATAAATAGATATAGATATTGTTTACAATATTAAAAAATCGGAATAATATTTCATAGTGGACAAAAACTTGTATGAGACCGTCTAACGGGTCTCTTTTGTTAGACGGATCTCCCCTGACCCGACCCGGATCCGACCCGACCCAGTCATATATATATTAAAAAAAAACCAAAATTTGAAACCGCTCGCTGTAGCCCTCTCTCCCGCGATTCTCTCCGTCGACTCTTCCCACAACCGCCGGCGATTCCTCCCCCACAACCGCACCTTCTCTTCAAAACTGCAATATCCTCCATCTTCTCATTCAGTTTATATGCTTTTTATTTCCCCCCCCACATCCGAATCGAAATTTTTTTTTAAAACATCTGTCACTGGAATATTTGCGAGCACCACCACCATTATCACCAAAATTCAGACCACCGATGTCGTATTGGATATCCGAAATTCCTTCTATGCGCAGATTTGAAGATTCGATTGTAAGTTTTTCTATGCTTGTCAAATTAGGGCAGTGTAATTTAGGGTTTGTGATTTTAGAGTTTTAGGGCATTTTAAGTTCGAATAACTTTCAATCCTAACTTGATTTGAGTCTAATATTGTGCAACTATGGTTCATTTGTGCGTATTGGTAGTGATACTTAATTTGATTGTTAGTGATTCTTAAGTTAATTGTTACTGATACATGCAACCATTTGTTTGTATTTTGCTTTTGAGGATTTCAAATACAATAATTTTTTGGTTTAGATTTGGTTTGTTGGTGTAAATTGGCATATAACAGTTTCTACATAGTGGTTCTTTTCTTTTTAGGTAGTGATACTTTGTTTTTAGTTATTGGTACTGAAAGTTCTACATAGTGATACTTTATTTTTTTTAGGTAATGATGTGTTTGTTCAGATTGTATACTTTTAACTTAGTTGTGGTAATTATTTATCTTCATTATATGCTTTGAATTCTGCATTGTGTTTTAATACGTGCGACCATTTGTTTGTATTTTGCTTTTGAGGATTTCAAATACAGCAATTTTCTGGTTTGGATTGGATTTGTTGGTGTAAATTGGCATATAGCAGTTTCTACATATTGGTTCTTTGCTTTTTAGGTAGTGATACTTTGTGTTTAGTTATTGGTATTGAAAGTTCTACATAGTGATACTTTATTTTTTTAGGTAATGATGTGGTAATTAAACGCTGTGTTTCATTTAAATGATGCAGTTGGATTTTTGAACAAATATTATACTAATGGAAAGAATAAAAAAGAGGTTGCAGCGACCTGGTAAATCATTAGCTGAGGAGAATAAAGATGATGCTACAAGGTATGAATTTTGGTGTTTCGAATTATTATTTTAGTACTTTAATCAGTTTGTTCCATATTTTGTTGTTTCAAATTATTATGTTAATTTTTCTAAATCATCTCTTTTTTATTGCAGTGAGCATGCAGAAGCAAATGTTCATAATGTCCGGACATATAAGAGGCATAAACCATCTTCTAAAGAACATAAGGATAAAGTTGTGTTAATGAGGTATTATATATATGTATGCAGTCAACATTCTTACTGATTCTTGGCTTTTTTATAAGTAGTGATACTTTGTTTTTTAAATAGTGATACTTTTATGTTAATTAGTAATACTTTTCCGTTACTTAGTGATACTATTTTACTTATTGTTACTTATTTTTACGTAGTGATACTTTTACATTTACTTGGTCATTTTTTAGTTTTGACTTAGTGATTCCCGACTTTTGTAAGTAGGGATGCTTATTTCTTAAATAGTGATACTTTTATGTTAATTAGTAATACTTTATCTTTTCTTAGTGATTGTGTTTACTTAGTGTTGTTTCTAATTAATGGTACTTACTGGATAATTTATTAGTTATACTTCAATGTTTTAATTTATTTTTCATATTGCAGTGAACATGATGATGAGGAATGTGATGAAGGTGATGATAACAATGGTGAAGATTCTTCCTCTGAACATCAAGTCAAACATGAATCTAAGAGAACAAAGAGGACAAAAAGATCTGGTGAAGTGCAAAAAAAAAATTAGTCATTACTATTCAGAAGAAACTAATAAAAAAGACTGATGAGGAAAAGGAAGAGTGTGATGGCAGGTAATTCATTTTCATTAGTATTGTTACGCTACAGCCAGAAAATTTATAATTACTAATGTCTTGTATTTTTCATTGCAGTGGTAGGACTTTTTTTACCAAGTGTAGGCCTGCTGGGCTATCTTCACTTGCTCCAAAACTGAATGATTATCAAAGAAGGGCTGTAGAGGAGATTGGATTTTCTAGTATGCTTCAATTGAGAGGTTTTGGGAGGATGTCTTGGCAGAGGATATCGTGGTTTGTGGAGAACTTCAATGGAGCAAGCCGTGTTTTGTCATTCGAAGGTAATAGAAACTTAGTTATTACCTCAGATGACATTCACGATTTATTTATGTTGCCTAGAAATGAGGGGGTTTCTGTATTGAGGAACGATGATGGGACTAAGGATTTTCTTACTGATTTTAAGAACAGAAATAGAATCGGGGATAACTTGCCTGTGTCTTCTTTGCAGAAGATGTTACTTGAGATGAGAGATGGGGGGGATGATTTTAAGAGGTTGTTTATTTTGTACTGTTTGTCAACTTTTCTTGCTCCTACTGTCAATCAATTAGTTGATTTGAATGTGATGAGATCCCTAATGTCTATTGAGAGGATCTCTTCATTTGACTGGTGTGGGTATGTTTTGGAAAAAATGTGCTATGTGATTCGTATGTTTCATAGTTCTAGGAATCTTAGGCACTTGAATTGTTGCCTTCTTGTGCTGCCACTATTTTACTTTCATAAATTTAAATGGCAAGGTCGTGTGTCACCTACGACACTCCCTCTAATCCAGCACTGGGATAAAGAGTCCATTAGAGCTAGATTGTGTGCTGAGTTGAATGCAGGTGGCTTTGGTCATGGTGAATGGGTAGAAGGAGTCTACCCTATTACGAAGGGTGCTCCAAGGTTGGAGGGGGATTTAGGTGGGGTAGATGATAGGGTAGTTGATGAAGGTGATATGCCTGTTCAAGGTCCAAGCTTAGAGCCAAGAGCTGGAGCAAGTCGAGAGGTGCCTGCTTCATATGTTGTAGATGGGAGATCTATAACATTTCAACTCCCAGCTACTGAGCAGGACAATGAAGAGATTTCTAGGATTGCTAAAGATGTAAGTTCATGATTTATATTTTATCTTATTTAGTGATTTATTACTGTTTATTAGTGATACTTGACTTGTATTTTTTATTTTTTCCCAGCCTTTGGAGGAAGCTTTGCTGCTGATGAAGAGAGATTTGAACATGGTTACTCATGTTCATCTGGAGAGGCTAGGAAAGATGAGGGATTTGCATGTTAATATGGGGACAAAAGAATCACCTTCATTATCTCCCGACTCGATGTTTTTCTCAAGCTCGAAGCTGCATGAGTACATTGATGAAGTTGTGGACAACTTTTGGAAGATGAAGACTGAGAAGGGGGAGAAAGTTTCAGAAGATGTCGAGGTTGAGTTGAAGCCAGAGCGTGCACAGAAGGACCCTGAAGAAGAAGAAGATTTTGAATGCCCAAAGTTTGATTTGCTAACACCTACACCGCCCGAGGATGTAAATAAGATTATCGACGATGTAGCGTCTGGTATTATTTTCTGTTTTTTGTACTAAATATGATTTTTATATCTGTGTTAATTTTTTTATATGTTTTAATGTTAATACTTGTACTTTATTCATTCAGATCTGCAGAATGTGGGTGAGGAAGATGATAAAGGTATTGAGCTCATTCAAACTCCTCCTTCAAGACGTCCATGCACGGAAAATCTACAGCAGAATATTGATGAGCAAGCTGGAGGAGAAGGTACTTCAGAGAAGAGAGAACCGTGGCCTGTTCCTGATGCTTTCTGTTCAGGTGCCGTTTTCTATTGAGCTATGCTAAGCTACTGTCTGGTATAACGAGGGAGGAGAAGGATATTGTCGACTACTGCCTCATTGATGCGGTTTGTCATCGGTAAGTGATATTTTAATTTTTTGTTAATATTATATTAGTGATGCTTCAATTATTGTAAATGATACATTTTTGGATGTGTACAGTAAAAGTGGACAAGTTTTTTAGTATCGTGGAGAAGTTTTTGTAAACTTTGATGCGATCAGAACGATGAACGATACAAAGATGATAAATATTACTATTGTTGACGCGTGGGCTTTGTTGATGATTAAGTCAGAAAGGGTTTTTAAGATGAATAAAAGCTTTTGTTTCAGTGCCCAACATTCTGTAAGGACTTATAACTCTTTTGTGTAGATGCATAAGTGTTCATTTATTTCTTATAGTCACATATGCATATTACTGTTTTTTTTGTAGGTATACCTTGCAGGTGTTCTTGAAGGCAAGGAGCATGAAGAAAATATTCGAGAAGTTTGGGATTTCTGAGTGTCAAGAACTGAATTTCAGTTGTCAGATTTGTACAATGTTGATAGGGTAATATATTTGCATATTAAAAAAATTAAAATAGTTATTTTGGAATTCTAACCTCTTGTGTTTATAATTGCAGATTTTTATCCCAATCTGCCATTCTTATCATTTTGTTGCTGTTGTGATAAACTTTCTTGAGAAAAAAATTCAATATCTGGATAATCAAATTACCCAGATCGATTGAAATGATGTGATGTTCAAGCTTGCTGAGATAGCTGTAAGTATCAATTCTTTAGTAGTACATTTTTCTGAAATGGTGATACTTGACACTTATGTAGTGATACTCTATCTGTTACTGAGTGATACTTTATTTTTGCTTAGTGATACTTGGTGATTATTGGATCTGTGTATAAACAGTGATACTTTATTTTTAAAATGTTGATACTTGATAATTTTATAGTAATACTTTTATGTTACTTACATTATGTGGTGATAGTTATTAGTGATACTTTATAATTATTTAGTGATACCTGATACTTATTTAGTGATACTTTTACATTCACTAGGTTTATCTTAGTTATTCCATATTTTGCACATAGTGATACATTGGTTTTAGTTAGTGGTACTCTTAGTTTTTCTTAGTGATACTTGACTGCATAAATTGATGAAATATTTATCTTGTGCAGTGTGAACAGATGGGGGTTTTCCTGAATCAGATCAATCATCCAAAATGTGCAGATTTCGAGTCATATGGTATTGAATTCCCAGCTTTCAATTGGAATAGAACTGGTCGAAACATCGATTGTGCAATTTATATCATGCACCAAATGGAAAACTTCCTTGGTGCTCCTTATGAGAGTTTGGAGTTGTCTAAGATATATATGTAATTATGTAATTGAAATTTAAATGCAGTTTTAATATTTTTTGTGGTAATGTGACACAATTTTTTCTATTGCAGCTTGATGGAAGAAGGAGATTGAGAGCCCAATATGCTGCAAGGATTTTGTTTTCACCTCTAAATGGTTTGAGAAAAAAGATTCAAAATGATGCTCTTGAAATCATTAAGAATAACAAGAAATATAAACAATTAGAAGCTGCTGGTGGTGTTTGTGTATGAATGTAGCTGATTTGCTGGATATAGGATGTGTGGATACTCTAACATGCTAGGCTAATCTTTTGGATGTTTTGGTTAGTTTTTGTAATGAATATGTGTTGGTTTTTGGATTTGAAATATTGAAATGTTGGGGGGTGGGAATTTAACATGTGTTAGTTTGAACAGCTAGTATGAACAATTTAGTGTTTGGTTACTTTTTAATATTTGCCCTCGTAACTGGCTTGATGTTTTGTTATTTTCCTTTGCATGACTAATGATACATCACATAAATTATATGTGATGTATCATTAGTGATTCAAGAAAGTATCACTATGAATACCATTAAGTATAAATCACAGTATCAATACTTATGAATAAAGTATCACTAAGCATCCATGAAGTAACACTATTTTATAATCACAGTTTCAATAATATAATCTGGGGTACATTTCTCAAAAGAACCTGAATAAATTCTCAAAACAATCTAGGATTACGGGTTTTGGACCAAAAATCACAAGTTATATGATGAAGAAAATCACAGTATCAATACTGATGAATAAAGTATCACTAAGCATCCGTGAAGTAACACTATTTGATAATCACAGTTTCAATAATATAATGTGGGGTACATTTCTCAAAACAATCTGAATAAATTATCAAAACAATCTGGGATTACGGGTTTTGGACCTAAAATCACAAGTTATATGATGAAGAAAATCACAGTATCAATACTTATGAATAAAGTATCACTAAGCATTCATAAAGTAACAGTATTTTATAATCACAGTTTCAATAATATAATCTGGGGTAAATTTCTCAAAACAATCTGGGATTACGGGTTTTGGACCTAAAATCACAAGTTATATGATGAAGAAAATCACAGTATCAATACTTATGAATAAAGTATCACTAAGCATCCATGAAGTAACACTATTTTATAATCACAGTTTCAATAATATAATCTGGGGTACATTTCTCAAAAATAATCTAAATGCATTCTCAAAACAATCTGGGATTAGGGGTTTTGGACCCAAACTCCTTTGATATTGAACTGCCACTTGTATTCTTCTTCTTTTTTTTGAAGATGCCCTTTGATTCTTTTTCTCCTACCCTTTGTGGTTGAACGTGCAGGATCCAATATTGCAATAGAAGAGCTTGAAACATCCGTATCCGCCACAGAAGGCACTGTACTCAGCAGGTCTTCAACATATGCTACAACCTTGTTATGCTCTTCTTCAAGTATCTTTCTTCCCTCTTCATTATCTTTGACTTTCATAACAGTAGCATAGTACTTTCTCATCATATGATTTCTCCAAGAAATAGAATCAGTAATCTGGACAGGTTGCTCAGCTCCACTTCCAAATTTATCCCACAAATGAGCTTTCACCATTTTTGTCCATCTTTTATTAATATAAAGCTCAGGTATCTCAACTATTGAATGCATATGAAGTATTCTGAGGATATGAGAACATAACAACCCACAAGCTTCAAATCTTTTACACGAGCAAACTATGAACTTATCAAGTTCACTAAAACTGACATTATGAATTGTAATTCCCCCGTCATCCTTGACATTATAGAATAGCAGTTTTTCATTAGAGTGAATGAGTTCACAATTCAAGGATATACACTTCAAAAATTCAGCTTCAAAATCAGTAAAGAGAGTCAATGTATATACCTCTGAAGCATGCTTGAGAAGTCCAGTCAACGGCATAAACGATGTAGGTTGTGCTCTTGAGCATTGGAATTCATCAGATGCTTCATTTCTCCTCCAAGATTGGACTGTTCTTCTGAAAATATCATAAAATTCTGTCAAGCTTGTTGACTTCCTTGCATTGAATCAAATGGCACTGTTTGTGCTTTCACTTCTTTGGGATGATAAAATTACAGCTGAGAAAAAGTTCTTGTTCAAGCCAGTGCACCACTTCTCCTTGAGCGAATAGAGTCTGGAAAACCACGAGTTGTCCTCTAAATGATATGTTGATATCATAGAGCTCCAGCAATGTTCAAATTCCTCTCTATTTGTGCATCCGGACAAGCATTTTTGAAATTCATCAATGAAGGAATTGTTCGCTTTCAAATTCCCAAACCAGCTTATTGCATTTTGGTACAAATGCCACAAGCATAACCGGTGTCTTGTATCAAGAAAACTCTGCATTGAATAAAAAAAAATTAACTGAAAAATTTATATACAGTAAAGGATCACTAGATGTGATGTAAGTACTATTAACTATTGACGAAGTATCATTATCATATAAACAGGTACCAGCAGATGACATCTCAAATAAAAGATTCATTTAAATGAATTATGATAAAATAGAGAAATATACCTATTCTATTGCAGTGCCAATAGCTAGGTCTTGATCGGTAAATATTGATATAGGAGATTTCCCCTCCATTGATTTCTTAAAAACTTCAAAGAGCCAAATAAATGATTAAATCCTCTCATCTGATATGAATGCACATCCAAACATCACATTTTTCCAATGATTATTGATCCCTACAAATGGTGCACAAATGAGGTTATACTTGTTAGTACGGTATGTTGTGTCGAAGACAACATCACCGTATATCATATAATCCTCTTTCATCATGGCATCCCTCCAAAAAACATTTGACAATCTTCCATCATCATCTAACTTTACTCTAAAGAAAAAATCTTTATTTTCAACACCCTGTGCATGCATTTCATCTATTAGTATTTGTGCATCTCCTCCTTCAATAATGCTCATCTTCAATCAGTTGACATAGTTTAAGTGATCTTTTAATGTGTGACCAACACAATCCTCCCCTCCTGCGTCATGCGCCATGTATCGGAAAGAGTCTGTAGCTCTTATCCCTGATGTGAGCATGCCCTCAATCACAACACCCTTCTCACAGTTTATCGATCTATGCGAACGGTGCATATGGCTCCATTTTCTTCTTGTGAGTGTGTGATTGTGCATGAGATTATGCTCAATAATTTCATATAAACCATCACTATTTATCTTTGCTCTTAAATACGTCTTACAACCTGTGCGCGTGACTTTCACCTTTCTTGAGCTAGAAGTGTTTGGTTTTTTGGCTCCTTCACAAGAACACAAGAAGTATTTCTCAACTACACATCCATTTTCAGTTCTTGTTGTCGATTTCCTAACACTAAACCTATTTTCAAGAGCATGACTACAACATAAGTCATATATATGATCAATTTTCTTCCTTTTCAAACCAAGAAGGCAACCTCTTACATCAAAAGAATCACCTACAACATATTAATAACAAATAAAATAGTGTCAATAAGTACTAGTGGGGTATAAAAACATATTATTGATGTATCATTACTATCGAGTGAATGATAATTATTTTTTAAGTGAAACAGTTGCAGAATATCAATAATACCTAGCGAAGGATTACTATCATCAGAGAAAGTATCACTAAACACCATAGAAGTATCACTACTGTATATAATTATATTTTAAGTGAAACAGTTGTAAAATATCAATAATATCTAGCAAAGGATTACTATAATGAGAGCAAGTATCATTAAATACCATAGAAGTATCACGATTGTTCAAAAGTCAATATATGCGTGTGATACACACTTTTCTTGATTTATGCAATAAAAGATAACAATATATCAGTAACAAATAAATTAGTCTCAATAAATTAGGATTACTATCACCATAGAAAGTATCACTAAATATAATAGAAGTATACTAATTTACGAAACACATTTTGTAGTTGATTTTTTACAAAATCAAAGAATACAACTAAAGTACTACTTACTCTCAATTTGCAACATAACAGATTCATCCTCGTTGATAGATGTTTTTTCTACATCTTCAACATTGTCTTCATTATCAAGTATAACAATATCTGAAATTTAGAAAATTTAAATCACTTTTAGAATTTGTACAACACTAATAGATTACTAAACCAAAAGTTTAATGAATCAGTTCATAGTAGCATTTTATCGATCAGTTTGAATGCAAAATTTAATATGCCTAATAATTGGTTAAAAATTCATACAAAATTTTAAATCTTCTAAAATAAGAACACATACCGGTCGTTTGTATTGTTTCGTCGCCGGAATTAATCGGAATTCCAGCGATAGGAAGATTACATAATTTTCTGAAATTATCCATTGAATTCGCCGGAGGGGGAAATCATTTGCACCACCGCGAGCTCGACGGGAAAGCTAGGTGGCGCGGCGATCTGGATGGGGGAAACGTGGTTGCGGCGGCGAGCTGGACGGAAAAAACGTATTGCCGTCGTGAGGTGATGGAAAAAACCTAGATCAGCTGGGAGCGAGCTCGCGGTGATGGAAAAAACCTAGATCAGATGGGGGAACTGATTTTTTTTTTTAATATATATATGACCGGGTCGGGTCAGGGGAGATCCGTCTAACATAAGAGACCCGTTAGACGGTCTCACACAAGTCTCTCCCTTCATAGTTTATTCTCTTGCCTACACAAATATATACAGATATTATTATTATTATTATTATTATTATTATTATTATTATTATTATTATTATTATTAATCTACATTAGAAATATTTATTCACTTTAACTAGAATATATAAAAAGTTTATAGGAAGGTCTCATGTGATACGGTCTAATGGATCTCAATCCGTTAGTCGAATTCTTATTTAACACAGGAAGGTGGTCTTATTTTTCCATTTCTTTTTTATTTTTATTTTTCACTGGCCCCGTTCCCTTTATTCATTTTCCTTTCAATATTATTTTATCCGACACTAATGCATTGTGCACTGCGCTCAATAATTATTTTTTTAAAATAAATATATATCATAAAATGAAATTAGTGAACCCTAAAATTATATTAAATTAATTTTTTAAATTAAATTAAATTATTTTTTATCTGACATCTTGCGCAATGCGCTCACCCTATGCTAACGCGTGTACTTGTGCACTATACTCAATAATTAATTGGGGTGAAATGGATGATTTTTGAAAGAAAAAAAAGGATCAATCTGAAAAAAAATCTAGAATAAAACAAAACAGAAAAAAATATGGAGGGGGGGGGGCCACGAGGGGTGGTGTAGGCGTAGAGCTGGGCCTGGGTGAATATTTAACACAATTTTTTTTGTCAAAGTTTATTTTTGCTCATTCTAACATTGGATTAGAATATTCATTCATAATAATTCAAAATATAATAATTGACAAAAAAATATGTATCCAGCAAATTTATATATAGATCAACAAATTAAAGGCCACAAATTTTGGAATTATTGTTTTTTTCATCCTAACAACAAAATAAATTTGGATGAAAAATAGTATTTTAGCAAAATAAGAAAGTAATTTATACTATTGAAATTCGAATATTGAGTGACTTAATTAACTAGACACGTAATATGAATATTAATTAATTAATTGTATTTCCATTTATAGAACAACGCATTTTGACGGGGCATATGCACACAGTTCCCACATGCCAAACACACCATACATCTATCCCACGAGCACATGTAGTTCTTTTTGAAAATCCATGCATGTGGGCGCTATGGTGGATCATGGATGTGGCTTGTGGGCACACATGCCCCCTCGAGTTTCATGCATTTTACTTGGACAATCTCTTCTCACAAGTCTTTCCACTTCAATTCAGATGAAATATATATATAGTTCCAAACAAAGCGAACAATAAAAGCAAAACATACATCACATTCGGTTATATATATATCATCACAGCCTTTTTGCATTTGTAGCATATATTTTTTTTTACTGCAAAAAAATGTAATATCTAACTGCCAAAAGGGAAAAAAACTACGGATACTCTAATGCAGCTCACTGCTCAAGCCATTTTGAAGAAAATAATGCCACCGGCACTGCATGCACAATGCTACCATTCCTTGCAGATGCAATTTAAAGAGAGAAGAAAAGTACATATAGCATGCTGCAACTGCGAGCAATATCCAGATAACAACTAGCGAAGGAACTATATATATACCGTATACCTTGATAGAATGAATGCCTTCACAGATTCATGCCCGGCCAGTAATTATTCAAGGCAATCGAACCAGTTGCTAATTGTTCTAGCTAGGACTCTTATTTCATTAAGGGATATAGCTTTAAGTCCTTGAGCAATTGCATCTGCGGGCGTGTACACTGCCCCTACCTGCCACCTCGGCTCCTGATGCCACAACAAATATATCACAACATACTTATATAATTTATATTCACTTTGGTGGGTGTTCTCAAGGTTCATGATGTTAAGATGGAGGTCAAGGTAGAGAATAGAGAGAGCATCAACTTTCCATATACAACAAATATATAAATGGATGGACCAATTTGCAGTGCTTGAGCTCTTATCAAAACTTATCAAGTATGTTCCTGTTTTTCTCATTATATTTACTATTACAATTTTTATACTCTATATATTATAACAAAGCAGTGGCAAAATAGAAAGACAATTTTCCAATCTAATTTGTAGTTACTATGTATGGAAAGCAATATTATTCTATATTACTCTAATAACTATTAATTCATAATATGATCTCCATTAACTACTATTATATTATTATGTTTATCTCAACTAAGTAACAATATATTATTGTATTTTCTTAACAAATGGTTTAATATATTGTACCTGTATAAACTCTCACTATTTGATATACATACATATATATATATATATAATAGTTGATAACACAAATTTATGTACTCAATACTATTATATCTAATATATATAAATGATTAAATTGTATGCATGTCATATATTAACTACAAAATATAACAACATATTGTATATTGAAAAATCCAAGTCAAACTTAACACACCTAAAAAAAGAGTCAAATGGGATGTCTTACTGCTAAAATGTTGGATATTTATAATAAAGAGTATTTACCAAAAATGTAGTTATTAATTAGTATATATTCTATGTTATAATAATAATTTTCTACATGGAATCAAACGGGTTGTCTCATTAGACTAAGAATGAGGCGGGCTGGAAAAACCTGCATAGTAGACCATATTATCGTCTCTATCAGTATACCGCATTAGTATTACTTTAGCTAGTTGCATAATAATAGTGGAGGTAATTAAACATAAAAGTTACTCTCTCATCCATGGCTACTACTATTCGAGTGCTTTTATAAGAAACTCATAATTGCCATTTGCAAGTAACAATACCTGTATGCATGGAGTTATATGGGTACCACGTAATACGACTTTCTCTAGTTTTCCACCAAAAGACTCAACACGAGGTTTCAAAGTCTCTTCTAGGAGATCAGTCTCATCAATAGTGTCGAATTCAAACTTAACCTGGGGCAAAATTGATACAAGTAGTATTAGCAGCATGGCATTTATCCAAGATTTGAGATGCAAGTAGTTTACCAGTAGCGTTTGTTGAATGTTATATAACTTCTTGAAGCAGTCAAGATTCTCAGCAGGTGCCGGCTTGAACTCAGAAGTCCCTTGTGCAACCTAAATTAAAATAGAAGATCAGAACGAAAAAAATTTGATACAAGAAAGGCTAATGAAGCATATGCCCATATATGGCCGCAGGTTTAAATCAAGCCTATACTATTGGACAAAGCACATGATTGAAGGGAATTTCAAACATAAGAGTCAAAAGGTAATCTCTCAGCAGAGTCATCAATCTCAGTCCATAAAATACTGCCCATACATACCTGATTAAATACTGAGGGCAATTGATCGACAAACTTGGTCAGTGACACGGTAGCTTCCGGATCATAGTCAGGCAGTACTCTTTCAGCTATGTCCATTAGCGTTCTCCATCCATCTACTAAAGATCCAGATACTGATATATCACATCAATGCAGATTACAGAAGTACAATATCAATGCTTGAAAGTTAAAACAACAATGCCAACAACTCACTTCTAAAATACTGACATCCAAGAGCTTACACAGTTACTGGGACCTAGTTCTTGGGCTTCTAAATCAAATAACTTCCCAGTTTTGGCCATGTTTCTAACACCACAGAGATATTTCTCTGAGTCTGTTTACCTTCACATTTAATTCCACTGGAGCAAACCCATATTATCGCATAATTCATAGAACCATCCCAGTACTCAGACTGTTGCTTTTCATGATGTTTAGCTCTTTGGAAAACACCCTTCCATTTAAGATGGAAGAATCAACCTCAACGAAAGAAGAAAGACAAAGTCCCATTAGATGAGTGAAATGACATCATTTACATAATCAAGATGTAAAAGGAGTTGAAGAAGGTAATTTGTTCATCAGAACCACCAGAAGTGTCCACATTAGAAAGGGAGTGTTCTTTTTTTTTTGTCTTGATTAAATTTCATTTAGGATTCTGGTGGCACAGGATGTGGTACTCGATGGTTTTAATGGTCCAGCTTCATGTAGTTGGAATGACCTAATCCTGCAGGTACAAAAAAGAGTAAAGTGGTACGATATGGTTTTCAATGTTACGTGCATGTGTAGGTGGTAAGGGCAGCCTAATTGTCTTATACCAAGAGTCAGACTTCCTACAATAGCATTATAAAGCATCATCCCTAAACAAGGCAAACACTCTCAACAAATTGACCCATCCAAGAAACTATGCTTTCCTTCTCACACTGCCAAGATCAATATGGTTTAGCCCAATCATATGTCCAATTGACCACATGCAATCAGCAATTGGAGCAGGGAAAATTATTTTGAAGTTTTAGGACAAATTAATAAAGTGAGGTTCCACATTTGAATAAAATCCACCTGAGACACTCTGAGCCATTGAATACATAGGCAATGTCTTAATTGCTGGCATCATCTGCTTGACTAGAGGACCCAACTACAATACAGAAAAAAGACACTTTAAGATATGAATTAACCTTTTTAAATCCACCAAAATCCATTGAGAAGCAGAAGGGAAAAATAAAGAAAGAAACTGAATTACAATTGATAAATTGTCTTTGGAGATGCTTATCTAGGTCACCGTACTTCAGATAATCAACAATTTTGTGGATAACACTTCATGACTATTCTTGGCATCACCCAATAATTTAAAAAGACAATAATAAGCATACTTTACAGTAATCATATAAACATTTGAACGCTGAATAGATGAACAAAACCTGCTCAAAATACGGAACCGCTTCTGATGCTGGTCTGTTGTTATATGATATGATTGCATTGGCCTTCAACACAAACAGATTTATTCTTTGTCAAATATGGCATACTCATTTCATCCAATTAGACATACGGGCCAGCTGGAGCAACAAAGAGGCATAGAACCTTAGGAATCTTCTCACAGAAATAACTCCCTGAAAGCACTTGAAGAAGTGCGCCATTGCTGCAAAAAAAGAGGGTATTAAACAATGTGAAATTAAAGATGATATAGATTTTTGACAGCCCTAAACTAACAGCAGATGTTACTTTGTCACACGTTGTGCATAACCACTCATAGAAAGTGCTTTACTGCAGAGAACTTGTACAATTTACTCACATGAGCATCCTATGCAAATTATTTATCTGTGTAATATAATCACACATGAAAATTTGTAACTGAAACAACCTGACAACCATTGGAGTACCTTCAAAAATTACCTAATACTCATGAAGAAGTCCGAAATCACATTCAAACAATTCAACAAAATCGAATTTCTTGGACGAAAATATGGCAGTCTCAAGCACATTACCTGTGTCCGACGGAATAAAATGGAAGTTCAGCTACCTCAGCAGCTAAAATCCCATTTTCAGGCAACCCAGCGCTCAAAATGGAATCCAAACAAGCATGGAATCGCTCGTATATCTCCCTAGTAACTTGTTCATGGTCAAATGTGACATTGTAAGGAACAGATATAATCAAATAGCCTTCCTCCGCTAACAACCCCAACAAATAACTGTAGAGAAAAACAAACAAACAACAAAAATTCAAACGCCACAAATTACAACCACCCAAAACAGAAACACAAGCACGAAAAAACCACACAGACTACCTGTACGTAACTTCGGGGACGGCCCCAATGAAAGCACCGCCCAGAAATTTGACCAACGCTTTCGGCTTTCTGCCTTTTGTCGGAGGTATCACCAGACAAGAGCCGAGGCGCCGATAAATCTTACCGTTTCTGTAGCCAAAGCTTCCAGAACTGCCCGATACCCTACCAAATTGGGAATTAGAGATGGTGGCGGTGATCGTCATGCGCGGCAAAGACCATAGTTCGAGTTTTCCGCGGAAGCGAGAAGTGTGGGTGATGAAGTGCGAGGGATCATTGTGAGATGAGGAATAGAGTTTGAGTTTGGGGAAGTTGTTGCAGGCGAGAATGGCGGCCACCATTGAAGCTTACTCTGTGGAGTGAGAAAGCGAAGGAAGAAATGGTAGGTAGTGAGATGATGAAGAAGCGAGGCAGGGGTAGACTCGTCTTTTTGGGGGTTTAGAAGGCGTTATAAGATGTGGAGCGTGGCAACTGCAAACGTGGAAACCCCGTGAGCGCTTCTTCCAATTAATACATTTTCGTCGCAAAACTTTTTTCTTTTTTTTTTTTTTCCCGGATTTCGAACATTTTTAATATATTAGTTTTCATTAATTGGGTATCCTGAGTGGACAACTTTTTTATATAATATTTATGACTCTAGCATACAGTTTTTTTTTTTTTGTCATTTTCTTGAAAACTATCATATGACTTTCCCTTATTTAGAAAATATGCACATGTCTTTTTTTTTTTTAATAAAATGTATTAAAATATGTCTTGTATACGAGGAAAAACAGAATAATTTAATTGAATCAAATCTTATACCCCTATAATAATTATAAGAAATTATAGGGGCTGTGTGGAGATTGATTGTCGTACATTTGCTAAAAATTAATTTCAATGATAAATGTAAAATGAGGCATTATAGTTGTTTTTTTTATTAAAAAAGGATGGAATGAGGCATTATAGTTAGGAATCATAATATGTCATATTAATTTAGAGATAACTTGTTCTTGTAATGTTAGTATTTATTTACAAATGTTAGTATTTACCTTTGAATGATAAATATATATGATTTAATTAATATAAATAATGTATTTATTGTAGTGGTTCTACATTTATTTTCAACAAATTATATATATATATATATATAGATCAAATGGGGATAGGGCCTTGGTGTGAAAAGTAGGGACAATTTCCAACCTTTGGATCTGATGAGATGGACGGCTAGATTAAGTTCCAGCATTTGGTTTTTTAATTTTTAAGTTCCGTTTTTTGTTTTTTTGTTTTTCGTGGTAAGGGCAATGTTGTATTTTTGTAATTAATCTGTAGATTTCCATATCTTTGAAAATAATAACCATCCTTATCAAACGGTTTTTAATTATGGATAGTTAATGTGTATCGTGATTGAAGAAACCGAACTCTCGGTTTTGAAAGAGTTGTGTACAAAGTTGTGTATAAAGTTGAGACAACTTTGCATACGCAGCGGAAATTTAAAACAGAAACAATGGATTGGAATTTTCACAAGATTATATTTCTATAATCTCGCGAAGTGCCTCAGAGCGAAATCTTCACTATATAAAATATGTGAATTACAAAAACACTACCAGATAAACTCTCACTAAATATTAAGACACTTTATCTCTTCCTTTACAGAAGGTTGGGACTAAAGTTGTCTTAATTATATCTAGTAGAAAAGGATAAATACGAGAAACCAAAACTTTACAATATCTGAAAAGCTCTATTAAAAAACTCGTATCTAACACTAACTATCTGAACCCTATATATACACAGCTCGTTGTTTGATCCCCACTCAAAGCAACCGATCCACTAAGCCATGATCTCCATGATCTCCACTCCTACATTTCCGGCGCAACTTCCGGAACAACCGTGGCTTCAGCAGATCTTTGGACTTGGTCAAATCCCACATGCTCCTATTTTCTCTCAACAGATTTTATCCTGCAAGAAAGACAAAAACTCCAAATACACGATTTAAACAAATATCCCTAAATCTATGATACACTACCAATCGGTATCAACAATCTCCCCATTTTTTGGCTTTCTTCCTAAAACCAAACAAAAAATAAGAGTTAATGAACTCTCTTTTCCTAAAGCTATCCCAACTCTTCTTAGCAGCCTCATTGTAAAAGCATTCATTCAAAGCCTTAATTACCTCAAGCTCGGAGTCGGAGTCGGTCTCGGCCTCGGTTGGAGAAGCTTCTCGTTTGGCCTTCTTGACTGACTTGCCTTTCGACTTCAACGGCGACGAAGAAGGCATTTTCCTCTTCCCTTTCCGAGAGGCAGCAACCTCCTCTTCAAGCTCTTCATCCTCATCGGCTTCTGAGAGTTGGTGAGAGGACGATTTCTCAGCAGAGTCGTCGGAGGAAGCACCCGATTGATTCTCACCCTCGACATCACTGTCGATGTGGATCGGTTCCTCGGGAGCCTGAGAGGGATGGCTTGATCGAGAGACACGCTTGGAACGTCGAGTGGGAGGAACCCTAGGTGTTTTAGAGGGCTTCTTCGTCGGAGGTGAAGGGGTCGGAGATGGAACGACCTCCGGCTGTGACTTCGGCTCGGCAGAGGAGAATGGGACGGGAATAGGGCTACCGTCTTGTTGAGCAGCTTCCTCAGATGGATGGACTGGGTCCTCTGGGTCTTCGGCAAGAATTGGAGTGTCGAGCTCCGGAAAGTCAAACGATGGCATCACTATGCCGCTCGGAGAAACAATAATCACCTGCTCGGCCGTCGGAGGCAGGACAGGGGGCGGCATTGAAGTCGGTGCCGAGAAAGGAAGCGGTTGAGACTGAATCTCCGAGCTTCCCACCTCAGGAGAGATCTCCATCGGTGCATTCCCTCGTGAAGGCGAGAGCAGAATGCTGGGTCGGAGGAGAGAGGTGGTGTCCGGTGACAGGAGATGAAAAGGGTTGGGTGCGAAAAGACGGGGAGGAGATGGTTGCGGTGGAAACGACGAGAGGTGGCGGAGGTAAGCGGAAGTTTCGGGATCCGCCATGAATTCCTCCAACTGCTTCATTTTTTCCGGCGTCATTTTGGAGAAGGTTCAGGAGAGAGAGAGCGAGAGCTTTTGGAAGATGAAGGGATGAAAAAGTAAGGGTTTTGTGAATAGTGGAGCAAGGATCGGTTTTATCAGACTTAGGGGAGAGGAATAGAGACGGGAAATTTAAATAAGTAGACTAACAAACAGATTTCTCCCGCCACAAAAATAGGGATCAATAAATTAAAGATATAGTCAAAGATGAAATTAAAGATAGAGTAGGATACACTTCCGGATTCACTCAACTGACTTTCAAAAAAAAATTATATTTATTAATTTTATTATTATTATTATTATTATTATTATTATTATTATTATTATTATTATTTTGAACAACTGTTGTCATAGAGGATGAAATATTCAGAACACTTTTGACACATCATAGAAGACTTTTCAAGAAGAGAGCAGATGGTGAATAGATGTATAACCAAGAGAATCTCATAAAAACCACTTATCTGAGGTCTTTGACCCAGTTATATGGTTTTTTTTAAGAACGATCATGATTTCACCTTTTACATGCTTTTACATCCTCGAATCTGCTCAACTTCACAGTCAACTATGATATATCAAAAGTTGTGACAACAGTTGATTCAACTTTTGAACTCATATAGAACATAAGCCAAGAGAATTTCTCAAAGATGAGAATCTCTCATAGCTAAGAGCTTTTGTGAATATGTCAGCCAGTTGAGAATCTGTACTAATGTATTCTAACTTTAATAACTTCTTTTCGACTAAATCTCTAATAAAGTGATACCTTAAGTGGATGTGTTTGGACTTTGAGTGGTGGACAGGGTTCTTTGCAAGGTTGATTGCGCTTGTATTGTCGCAAAGCATCACTAGGGGATTGCTCTCCAAACCATAGTCATCCAACATTGACTTCAACCAAATCAGTTGTGTTGCACAACTTCCAGCTGCTACATACTCTGACTCAGCTGTGGATAAAGAAATGCAGTTTTGCTTTTTGCTGTGCCAGGAAATGAGATTGTTGCCTAGGTAACAGCATCCTCCACTTGTGCTTCTTCGATCATCGGTTTCTCCAGCCCAATCAGCATCACTGTACCCTACAAGGTCTGAAGTTGTGTCCTTTGTGAACCAAAGTCCCAGTTCACAAGTGCCAGCAACATATCGAATGATCCTCTTGACAGCTTTCAGGTGTTCTTCCTTTGGACAGGATTGGAATCGAGCACATGCACAAACACTGTACATTATATTTGGTCTGCTTGCAGTCAGATACAGAAGACTTCCAATCATCGATCTATACAACGTTGGGTCAACTTCAGGCCCAACTGCATCCTTCGACAGTTTCTCAGTTGTGCTCATGGGGGTTCTCATGTGTTTTTCACTTTCTAGACCAAACTTCTTCACAAGGTTCTTTGCATATTTCGTTTGTGAGACGAACATTCCACTTTCTTTTTGCTTGACTTGAAGGCCGAGGAAGTTGCTAAGTTCCCCAACCATGCTCATCTCGAAGGAGGTTGACATGGCTTCCACAAATTCCTTCAAGGCTTTCTCACTCGTTGACCCAAACACTATGTCATCGACATAAATTTGAGCTATGGTTAGAAAGTTGTTTTCCTTTTTGAGAAAAAGTGTCCTATCTGCATGTCCCCTGTAAAAACCAAAATCAAGCAGAAATTCGGTCAAACGACTATACCAAGCTTTAGGAGCTTGCTTTAGTCCATATAAAGCCTTGTGTAGTTTGTACACATGATCGGGCTTTGAAGGATCTTCGAATCCTTTGGGTTGTTCCACATATGCCTCTTCTTCCAAGATTCCATTGAGAAAAGCTGCCTTAACATCCATCTGGTGAAGAGTGATGTTAAGATAATATGCAATAGCAAACAGAAGCCTAATTGACTCTATTCGTGCAACTGGAGCAAAAGTTTCATCATAGTCTATGCCTTCTACTTGAGTGTATCCTTGGGCAACTAAGCGAGCCTTATTTCTGATGATGTTTTCAAACTCATCAGTTTTATTTTTGAATATCCATTTAGTCCCGATAACATTAACACCAGAAGGTCTGGGCACTAGTGTCCAGACTTTGTTTCTCACAAATTCAAGTAATTCGGCCTGCATTGCACTAATCCAAAACTCGTCTTTTAAGGCTTCAGTTACATTCCTAGGTTCAATCAAAGACAGGAACACAATTGTCCCAACTTCATTGATGACACATGACAAACACACCATCCTTACCATTTCCGTGTAGTTAACAACAATGTTACCTCTAGTTCAGACCCCTTCGTGAACATCTCCAATGACTTGGTCGATTGGATGATCTTTGCAAATTCTCTTGGAAGGGTCTCGACGAACACTATTTTGTATAACTTCTGGGGTTACTGAATCATCAAGATCAGCATCCGAGTCAGGCTCATCGGAGGGTGTATCCTTGTTTGTCACTGAAGTGGGCTCCACTTCAGGGTCAACTTGTTCTGCATCAGCGGCATCAGTACTTCCCTGTATCTCAATAACACTGTCAGTATCATCAGTAGGAGTATACAAACTAGCCATATCATCAAATCTTATATTCACACTCTCCATTACAGTTTTGGTCCTGAGGTTATAAACACGGTAGGCATGACTGTTAAGTGAGTAACCAATGAACACACCTTTGTCACTTTTAGGGTTAAACTTGTAAAGATAGTTCCTATCATTCAAAATATAACAAACACAACCAAATACATGTAAATATTTCAGGTTGGGTTTTTTACCATTCAAAATCTCGTATGATGTCATGGTGGTTCCGGTTCTTAGGTTTACTCGATTACTTACATGACATGCGGTATTTAATGCTTCAGCCCAAAACCATTTAGCCAGCTTCTTTGAGTACAACATTACAGTGGCCATCTCTTGTAAAGTCCTATTCTTTCGCTCGGCCACACCATTTTGCTGAGGTGTCTTTGGGGATGAGTATTCATGATGAATACCTTATTTTGTACAAAAGTTAAGGAGTTGTATATTCTCAAACTCCCTCCCATGATCAGATCTTAACCTCTTAACACAAGCGTGATAAAAGTTTTTGATCATAGCATACAATTCTAAGAAGGTATCATACGTTTCACCCTTATTTTTTAAAAATTTCACCCAAGTATACCTTGAAAGATCATCTACAATGATAAAAGAATACCTCTTACCTCCAAGGATTTCAACTTCAGCCGATCCCATAAGGTCCATATGAAGTAGTTCGAAGCAGCTTTGAGTTGTGAAGGGTCGATCAGAAGTTGTCACAACAGGGTGCGACGCTTTAACTTGTTTTTCCTTTTGACAATCTCCACAGAGACTAAGACTTGCAATATTCAACTTGGGAACTCCTAGAACAGCATTTAGTCTTTGGAGATTCTTTATGTTATGGAAGTTGGTGTGTCCCAATTTTTGGTGCCAAAGCTGCACTTCATTTACCTGCGCACTTAGACAACTGTTTTTGCTAGTCTCATAAATATTATTTGAAGACCTTACCCCTGAGATCACATGATCTCCGTTGCTGTCCATCACAGTGCACCTTTCTTTATCAAAGATGACACTAAAGTTGTCATCACATAGTTGACTAATGCTAATGAGATTTGCAGTCAGCCCTTCAACATGTGATACATTGGCCAGCTTTGGAAGTCCAGGACTGTCCAAGGTTCCTCGTCCAACAATCTTACCATTTGACCCTCCTCCAAAAGTTACTTCACTGTCATTGATTCTTTGATAGTTTGATAGATAACATCTGGAGCCTGTCATGTGACGTGAGCATCCACTATCAAAGTACCATGTGGTCGAGTCATTATCTGTCGATGCAGTGAAGACCACTTGGCAGGTAACTGTTGACGTAACTTTGGGTCTCCATACCAGTTTCTTGGACTTGTCACCTTTGTTTGAGAGGATAGGATTTGATGCTTGGTTCTTCAGATGCATCTCCTTATGGCGTTCCTGCAAAAACTTATGACAGAAGGGCTTAATGTGTCCAGGAAGAAAACAGAAGTGACAAATGTACCTCCTACATTTTTTCTTTGCTGACAAAGTTGTGGGAACTTCCTTGGCTTTCACAAATGGTTTGCCATGAGTAGACAAAATCTGAGTGAAGGCTGGTCTTGCATTCGAATCATACCCAAGGCCATGTGAAGTTATCTGAGTTTGAGACAGAACTTCATCTAGTTTTGAGGTTCCCGTGTTGAGTCTTTTAAAAGTTTCATCAGCATGATTGAGTTTAATTCTCATGTTGTCCAACTCAGCATCCTTCTTTGTCAGCATGACTTCCAGCTTTTGTAGTGAGGCCTTTTGCACAGAAACTTCCTCAGTTAGTGAATCCACCACTTTGCACTGTTTGGACCATTTGACGTACAGTTCCTTGTAAAGTTCCTGCATCTTTATCAGTAACTCCAGAGTTTCCTCTTTCATGACTTCTTCCTCATTTTCTGCAGTGGACACAAAAGTGTTGAAACAGAAAAGAGTGTTATAGTAGGACTCATCATACCTATCTGAAGTTATCTCAACTTCGGTGTAGTTTGACTTGTCCTCTTCAACACATACTGCAGTTAAGGCTGCCTGCTCAGTTGGTGGATCATTAGGAATCTCCTCTACATAAATCCCTGAGGTGTCAAGCTCACTATCGCTAAGGGATAAAAAGTTGACATGCTTTCCCAGTTTGCGAAATGTGTTGGGACACTCGTTGGCAAAGTGTCTGAATCCCTTGCATTCATAGCATTGAACTGTAGAGAAGTCCGTCACTTCCTTAGGTCGGAAGTGATCAAATGCAGCACGCCTAATGATTTTTGGTTCCTTTCCTGGTGTGATAAGCCTGTCATAGAGAACCAAAGATCCGAAGGCATCATTTCGAGGATTTCGCTGTTCTCTACCTCCCACTTGTTGTTTTCCTTTGTTGGCTCGAATGAGAGAATTAACTCTTCGGGTGAGAAGAGCATAATCTGGATCCTTCTCAGTGATTTCTTCAAGATCTTCATCTTCTTCTTTAACGTAAGCCGAAGTTGTCTTTGAAGTTGTCCCGACAGTCAAAGCGATTCCCTTCTTCTTCTGTCCACCCTTTTCATTTAGTTCCATCTCGAATGTCTTCAGATCATTCATCAGTTTGGTGAAATCCAGAGCTCCAGTAGTTGTAGCAGTATCAATTGCAACCACTTTCATGTCAAAACGAGAAGTTAGAGTCCTCAAGGTTTTTGAAACTAACCTCTTATTAGTAATTGGATCACCCAAATCATTGCACTCGTTGGCAATCTCCAGTAGTTTGTTGCAGTAGTCTCCTACGGACTCATCATTCTCCATCTTCATATTTTCAAACTTTGTGGTGAGAATCCGATGCCTTGATTCTTTAATTCCAACATCACCTTCGCAATGCTGCTGGAGTATATCCCAAGCTTCCTTAGCTGTCTCACAATTCCTTATAAGTTTGAACATCTGAACGTCTAGGGAGGATTGAATCGCGTTGAGCGCCTTGTCATTAAAGGTGGCTTCTTCATTTTGCTCTATGCTCCATTCTGAATGTGGTGTACGGCATGTATCTCCTTCAGCATCCACGGTCTTGGGGTGTGTCCATCCTTTTTGAACCACATTCCATGCTCTTGCATCAATCGACTTGATGCATGATCTCATCCGAACTTTCCAAAAGGAATAGTTCATGTCATCTAGAACGGGAGGTTTGTTGAACAGCGGGTTCGTGCAATCCATTGTGCTTATGAAAACAGGATCACCACTTAGTGTATCAAGTGTCTGCTCTCGATGCCAATTGAAGAAACCGAACTCTCGGTTTTGAAAGAGTTGTGTATAAAGTTGAGACAACTTTGCATACGCAGCGGAAATTTAAAACAGAAATAATGGATTGGAATTTTCACAAGATTATATTTCTATAATCTCGCGAAGTGCCTCAGGGCGAAATCTTCACTATATAAAATATGTGAATTACAAAAACACTACCAGATAAACTCTCACTAAATATTAAGACACTTTATCTCTTATTTCACAGAAGGTTGGGACTAAAGTTGTCTTAATTATATCTAGTAGAAACGGATAAATATGAGAAACCAAAACTTTACAATATCTGAAAAGCTCTATTAAAAAACTCGTATCTAACACTAACTATCTGAACCCTATATATACACAGCTCGTTGTTTGATCCCCACTCAAAGCAACCGATCCACTAAGCCATGATCTCCATGATCTCCACTCCTACATTTTCGGCGCAACTTCCGGAACAACCGTGGCTTCAGCAGATCTTTGGACTTGGTCAAATCCCACATGCTCCTATTTTCTCTCAACAGATTTTATCCTGCAAGAAAGACAAAAACTCCAAATACACGATTTAAACAAATATCCCTAAATCTATGATACACTACCAATCGGTATCAACAGTGATTATGAAGATTCTTTCGATTTTTTCTCCTAGAGCGTATACTTTTTTCTTTTCTAATTCACAGCCTTTTGATTTGTACTGATAAGGACTCCGGCGACCATTCGATCAGGCGAGCGGTGGCTTTCTCCTGAGCGACGGCGAGTCAAATAAAGAAGGCGGTGTTGGTTTTCGTTACCGGTGGACACTCAATTCAAGTAGCAGAGGGAGAAAAAATGGGTCGACATAAATCCGGTAAGTTTGAATGGTTTTAAATGATTTTCAGGATTATTGTGGGATGAGTGAAGAGTTTTTTAGGATTGAAAAGAAGATTGAATGCATGCGAATGAGTGAAGAGTTGTTAAGGATTATTCTTGAAAAAATTTTTGGAAATTATCCCAATTTTCTGGACAAATGCTTATGGTTAATTGTTGCGACCCATTGAAAATTAAATTCAGTTGCGGCGTCTGATTTGTGATCGAGTGATTTTGATGTGTGTGCTTTTTGGTTTTTTGGCAAATCATGGATTTCTATTGATTGAGTAATATTTTGTCATGCTTATTAATCTTGTACTCTTGATAAAGTGTGAATGAAATTCTGTGTAATGTTTGAATTTTGTGCATAAACGGTATATTTTCCGTATAAAGTCTGTCAATGCTAAGGTTAATGTGTTTTAGTGCTACAAATGTATATACTTGTGAAATGCTCCTGATATATTTAAATTGATATTTGAGATGTTTTTATTGCATCTAATGCTGGTTTGCCAAAAAAATGAGTGAAATTTGATGATATTAAATATGTATCATTGGATAAATTTGATTATGAGTAATTTGAAATTGGCCATTCATTTTGAAACGTGAATCAGATTTATCTTGTGTACATTTATTCAGATGATCAACAATGCTAGTTATATTGAATTTCAGTGCTAATTAAAGGTTTATTTGGATGTAACGGAATCATGATTAACCTGCATGCTACTTAATAAGTGAAACAATGCTTCAAATGTTGTTTTGCAGAAAGATCGAAAATCCCTGCAGATGACTCTGATTTTGAGTCTGAAATGCCTTTGCAGGATCAGAGTGAAAACACAACAGATAAAAACAACGAGTTAAGGTCGAAAAGAAAACATGACAAAAGAAGAGGTATTTAATTTAATTAATTCAACTCAATCGTGATCAACAATTGTACATATGTTCTTCTGTATCACTATCTATATTGTTGCAGTTCGAACAGAGACCATCTAAGAGAACCCCATCGAAGATGACATAATGGAGGACAAGGAGGATGAATCAGCTGTCACTAATCATCCTAAACTAACAAGCCGAGCGTGCTCTATGTTGTTGTTTTAAGCAATCGAGAAGTTCTCCATAGACCAACGCAAAACGGTTATTGAGATGTGATTCAAGCACATACTGAACATGAAAGTGGATAAGGTCCCAACCCAACTTGCACACTGGGTTCTAGATAATTTTAACGCTAATAGCTCAGAGATGCGTCTAATGAATAGAAATTTGATACCGGTTGATGCTGAAGACGTGCATCTAGTGTTTGGATTCCCAAAAGGGGGAAGAAAGATTGAAAGAAGGAGGGAATCATATGTTTTGTATGGTACATTTAGGGTATTCCATTTTTTTGTTTGGGTACATTATTTGTGGTACATTAGAATTCTTTGATTTAGGTTGGTTGATATTACGAAGCATTTATTCGATGAATACATAGTACTAAGTGTAGCATTCACATAATTCTATGCAAATGAATATGTTTACGAAGCACCAACCATGAAATATGAATATATTTATGTTACTTACGAAGCATTAGTCTGAAGTGTACGAAGCACTGTCTTTACATCTATATCACTGTAACATGAATTAATCATTTATAGCATTGAAGACATTCATAAGTAGCATCGATGGTATACATATATATAGCATAACAGATATGCTTAAATAGCATTAAAGATGTGCATGAGTAGCATATCAAATTTAATTGGGTAAAAGTGCCAGAGGTATGCATAGGTAGCATCAACAAGCCTAATTCAAAGATAACTCACACGTTATTTTTACCAACTTAAACACTTAGTAGCACAGATATTCATAAATATCATCAAAGAGGTGCATAATTAGCATTACAAATTTTGTTTTGCCCAAAACACCACAGGTGCGCATTAGTAGCATCAACAATCATACGAAGCTCCAAATCATACAAGGTCGTTTACAAGCTTAACAATAAGTAGCACAATAATTCATAAGTACCATCAATGTCGTGCATAAGTAGCATAAGAAATATGCTTAATTAGTGTCACAAAAAAAATTGTCTTTACCAACGTTCAACAAAAAAATATTGAAACAGTTTATTGGTGACCAACAGTCACACATCTCCACTCAGAACATTTGGATTTTTTTTCCTAGAGTTGGCTACAAAAACCGATTTTGCTTTTCTTTCAATTGAGGAGGCATGTTCGTTCAAACCCGACAAGAGAATAGAGGCACAATATTTGATATGCAACACATTCATTTGTGAGACATTTCCTTTCTTTAGGTTGCAATTCCAAGCTTTGCTAGATTGGCCAATGTAAGTCTCCATGTGGCGCATAGTGTACACGACGCAGTCATTGTTGTTCTCTGCATCGCGCCAATTCATGTCAAGCCTTGCCATACATGCGCGTTTAATCAAACCCGACTTCACCTTCAAAGATATGCATACGAAGCATCAACAATACTAATTAAAAGCACTAACCCACACAAGTTATATTACTAACTTAAACACTAAGTACAACAGATATTCATTAGTAGCTTCAAATATATACTTTAGCAGCATCACAAATATGCATACGTAGCCTCACAATTATAATTTACATAACGCAGAATAGATATGCATACGTAGCATCAATTATATACCCGTGTAGCACTTTAATTCAGTTAATTTAGCATTGACATTGTTTGTACCGAAATTAAAGCATTTTATGGGTATGGTTAACATTCCAAAGCACACAATTCATATCTTAATCAGATTATCATTGATTTTTTTATCAACAGAAAAAAGATTAATAAGCATAAATAAATGTTACTCGATCAACACAAACCCATGATTTCCCAAAATAACAAAAATCACACACAACATAATTACTTGATTAAAAATCAGAAGCCACAAATGATATATGCATATTAGAAGCCTTGTACCCATGAATCTATAAAAACAAAAAATCAGTAAACCTGCATTTCACGATTACCCTTTTTTGTTTGATTTTGTCTACCCACACTAGAAAATTACTCGATTATTACTCAGAAGCATCAACCGATCAATTCATAGCAGAATCGCCCAATTTTCAAATCTATTTATTAAATTGATTTATTCAAAATGCCGCAAGCATTCATCAGTTTTCACCTATTCCAAATTTTTCCCCCAAATTCATCCTTAAATTCGATTCAAACAACTGAGACTTACCCGATTTCTTTCAACCCATTTTTTTTTGGCCTCCTCGATCGATCGCGCCATTGCCGGAGGTTACAATTCCCGCCGTCTTCTTAATTTTTGAAGCCGCAGTCCATGATAAACTCGCCGACCATCACCGTAAAACGTCGCCGGTCCTCAAGGATGTAGCAATCTGTTCTTGCGGTTGTCTAGGTTTTCTGATTTTAGAGATGGAAATTCGATTTCTAGATGCAACCTCTTATTCTCTATCGATTTCGTGCTTCCAGATTATAAGGGATTTGGGTATCACATATGAAATTAAGATGCGATTTGACAATAATACCCCTCCATGATTTAATAATAAATAAAAAATTATAAATTACCATTTAAAATCCTTTTAATCTGATCCATCCATCTTGTACAGTTGTAGGGATCAGATTTGTCCCTAATTTTCACACCAACACTTGTCCTCAATATAACCAACCCCTATATACATACATACATATATATATATATATATATAGGGTTGGGTTCCAGAAGGAACCACACCCTATGTGAGAACCGAGAACCAATATAAGCCATAGATCTCGCCTATTTGGACGGACAAGATATGTTCCAAAATTTTAAAAAACGCGGTGGTATAATTGTAATAACGTCCAACTTCGCTGCCCCTGAATCTTAGTAAGGGTAAAATCGGAAATTTCAATGTATATGTGATTCACGCGTATATTTTTCAATTTAGGATTTTAGCACTGTCATGACTTATTTTATCACTAACATCACCCTTGTTTAGCATGACAATTATTTAGCATTACAATAAAAAAATATCATCGGCATCTTTTTATGCTTCATGATCTTCCGTTTTTAGCACTATAGTTTAGAATTTAGCATTGTATATGTGATTTACGCGTATATTTTTCAATTTAGGGTTTTAGCATTGTCATTCACTATTTTAGCACTGTCATGACTTATTTTAGCACTAACATGACCCTTGTTTAGCATGACAATTGTTTAGGATTACAATAAAAAAATATCATCGGCATTGTAAAAAAATAATGAACAAACACTGTTATATGTTGTTGAATTATGAATATAGTGCAAACACTATTACAGTTGCAAACTCTCATTTTTAGCATTAACATAACCTTATATTAGCATTGTGATTAAAAACTTGTCATGATCATTACAATTAGCATTGTAGTTTAGAGTTTAGCATTGTATATGTGATTTACGTGTAAATTTTTCAATTTAGGATTTTAGCATTGCCATTCCCTATTTTAGCACTGTCATGACTTATTTTAGCACTGTCGTGACTTATTTTAGCACTCTCATGACTCATTTTAACATGACATTTTTGTTAGTAAATTGATGTAATATCTCAGACAAATTACGTAACATTTTGTATTCCCATGTGATAATTGTTTCTGAAATCATTTTGTAATATTGAATTGTAACATGTTATTCTACTTAATATTTAGTTTTACAATTTTGATTTTTCAGTAGTTTTATATGAGCATTTAACACTGGTATTTTCAGTTTTAGCATTTACAAATCCTTTTTTAGCACTAGTATTAACATATAAGACTAACAAGTTTGCCTAATTAATATTTAGATTTGCAATTCTGATATGTTTTATATGACCATTTAGAATTGGAATTTTGAGTTTTATATGACATTTAGCACTAGTATTTGAATTTTAGCACTTGTCATTCCTTTTTTAGCACTCGTACTAACATATAACACTAACCGGTTAATCTACCTATTATCTGGATTTGTAATTCTGAATTTTTAGCACTTTTATACCGGAATTTTAGCACTGGTAGTTTTAGTTTTAGCACTTACGTTTCCTTATTTAGCACTGATGTTACAAACTATATTAGCAGCACGTACACACCTGCTATAAATATTAAAACATTTTTTAGCAATGCAAAAAAGAAATATCAGCTATGCCTATTAGCATTACAAGAAAGAATATTGCTATCATTAATTAAAAAATTAGTATGAGAAAGTACAAAAAAAATGTATCTAATTCTTCCCACAGTTCCTAGAATCATGGTTGCATTTCTTCCCACACTTCTTGCAGGTCCTTAAAGGTTTCTTTTTGCATTCAGCTCTCGCCTCATCTTTTGATTTTATACGACTTTCACTACCTTTAGTCTTCACAAGGTCAAGTAGATTCACCTCAACTTCACTAGGTGCACACAATCCATAAAAATCAGAAAATAATCTATTCTTCTTTGACATAGTATCTTCTTCAATATCACCAGATAAAAACCCATCTCTTAACTCGCGCATACTTTGCAAAAACAGAGACATTTTTGCAGTGTCACCTTCAGCAACAGAAAAATAGGCATAAAGCTCATAAATTAATTGGTTATATCATCATCTAAAGTAGGGAAAATCTTGCCCAATGCACGCTTCAAAGATGGTTCACATTCAAGTGTGTAAAATTCAGAAAACACAGGTGAAATCTCCAAATTGGAAGAAACACAATCTGCACATTTATCAATACACAACTGATTACATTAATGCGTAAAAAACATATTCTACGATCATATTAAAAAAATTCACAACAGTGCTAAAATAAGTAACACTAGTGCTAAAATAAGGTTACAACAGTGCTAAAATAGGTAATACTAGTGCTAAAGTATCTATTAACAACATGTTCTTATAATACTCATTTATTTTTGCAATGCTAATAACTAGTTCCCTAATTCTGCATTCATCGTGCAAAATACCCTATTAACGAGATATTTTGTGATACTAAATTCGCAATGCTAATAATTCATATTGTGATGCTCATAAAATCTGCAGATATACAAAGTGCATATTCATACAAAAACACATAATATGCAACCTTAAAACTACATGTTGATCGCGAAAAGTTCAAAAGTTCAAAAACACATAATATGCAGAAAACACGGGTGAAATCTTCCAAATTAGAAGAAACACAATCTGAACATTTATCAATACACAACTAATCACATTAATGCGTAAAAAACACAATCTACGATCATATTAAAAAAATTCACAACAGTGCTAAAATAGGTAATACTAGTGCTAAAGTATCTATTAACAACATGTTCTTATAATACTAACTTGTTTTTGCAATGCTGATAACTAGTTCCCTAATTTTGCATTCATCGTGCAAAATACTCTATTAACGAGATATTTTTATGATACTAAATTCGCAATGCTAATAATTCATATTGTGATGCTCATAAAATCTGCAGATATACAAAGTGCATATTCATACAAAAACACATAATATGCAGCCCTAAAACTACATGTTGATCGTGAAAAGTTCAAAAGTTCAAAAACACATAATCTGCAAAAAACACGGGTGAAATCTCCCAAATTGGAAGAAACACAATCTGCACATTTATCAATACACAACTAATTACATTAATACGTAAAATAACATATTCTACGATTATATTAAAAAAAATTAACAACAGTGCTAAAATAGGTAATACTAGTGCTAAAATAAGATTACAACAGTGCTAAAATATGGAAAATAAAAGAATACCCTGCAACAGAACCCCAATTCGGAAAAGTCGCAAACTCCAAGAAGTCGACTTCGCTACTAAAAATTACTTTAATTCAAAGTGAGAGAGGCATGTTGCTTCATCTCAGACAGGAATTAGTGGAACAATAAAAGAAAAATAAATGCGCAAAAACCTTTTCAAGTTGTTTCATTAGCGAGACGAGGAGGGCGTTGGTAGTCTTGGTACGCTCTTTCTAAGGAATCTTCAACCCTCGTTCCATCTCGTACAATAGGCTTGTTCGATAATTTCACACAAACCATCAATTTCTCCGGAAAAAAAACACGAAATCTGACTGGAATACATACAAATCAAGGAGACCTCTCAAACAGAAAAATAAAAAAAATGTAAAAGGCTACAGTAGTAGGCGATGAGGGGTTCGTGTTTGCTTGTCATCAACGAAAAAAAAAGGGGCTAATTAAATAATAGATTTCATAAATTACGAAAATACCCTCAGTTCATTAAAAAGTCACTATAATTACAGTAATGCCGCCGCGTTTTTTAATCTTGGAGTGTATCTTGGCCATCTAAATAGACGAGATCTGTGGCTGAAATTGATTCTCAATTCTCACGGGGTGTGGTTTTCACGTGATCCCATCTCTCTTTATATATATATTTATTTAGTGTAATGTGACTGTCAATCCACCCCTAATCCCATAAAATAGTATGTTGATCAAATTATTTGAATTCACTTTGGAGTTGAATGAAAGTTATTCCCACCTCACCAACATTTAAAAAACTATGTAATATACTGTAATTCTTTAAATCCGATGGTCTCAGTTTGAAATTTATTCGATCTCATTAATATTCATCGCTAAATTAGGGTATAAGCTAAACAATATATTTGCAAATCATCATTCATATACGCGCCTTTTGGTTGAAGAATAAATTATCCAGCAGCAGAATTTGTTCCCTACGCTGCTGCATCAGGTATTTTCTCTTCCTCCATTTTCTGCTAAATTTCATAATCACTCCAATAATCTGTTTGGAACTCTTTTTATCTATGGAGATTATTTGAGTTCTAACCCTCAATTGGTTCAGAGTGGATGTAAGATTTAACGGATATATATATATATATATATATATATATATATCTGTGGAATAACTACCAAGAATGCATCTGATAAAATGGGTTTTTTCCAAGTTCGAAAAGTTTTTTTTTTAGAGATAGTAACTTTTTTTTGGCCGAATGAGCTCAAATTTCGTGGTTAGTGCTTTTGATATGCTGAAGTGATTTAACCATAGTTATCACGGAAAGATTGACCATAAAAACAAGTAATCCTTGGTTCTCTATGAATCTATGTTAACCCGCTAATTTCAGAGGAGAGGGACAGATTGAGCGTGTGTATTTTATTGTTATGCTTTGGACTCAATAGTTCATGATGTTTCCTTTTTTTTATACTTTTATATAATAGCGATGGTGTCGTTACTATTAGTTTGTATTCCATTGCTTAGTTGGTTTATTAGTAGCTTGTCTAGCACCATAATGCATCGACATATATTTACATTTAGTCATGGTGAGTGGTGACGGCTGTCAGCCTGTCTTGCTAAAGCAATGAGCATTTGAAACCTTTTTTTTTCTTCTGTTTGGCCCTTTTGTTCTAGCATCAATTAGTTATTTTCATTTCATGGTAGCTTTGATACTTTTAATAGGTGGAATGTGGTATAAATAACCGTTCATGCTTTTGCAGAGTTTATCTCATGGGTTTGCCAAGATTTACAAGTCCCAAAGGGGGGGATGGTGTGTCCAGTCCTCACCTCTACGTGGCTAACTGTGGGCCTGCAGTTGGGCTTTCGATTGAAACTATTTCATCTGCATTCGGTACATATGGAGAAGTCGAAGGAGTCTACGCTGCTGATGAGAGTGGGACACGTGTAATTGTCTCCTATCATGATAAGAGTAGTTCACAAGCTGCCATGAAAGCATTGAATGGACATCCATGTTGTAGTCTTGGAGGTCGTACCTTGCACATTCAGTATTCTGTACAATCACTTGGTAAGGTACGGGATATCTCCTCTCCCTCTAATTTTTTATATTCACAGTACATATTAGTTTAAATTGGATACCTAGAGGCACTTGTTTACTCACAATGCTTCTGGTCTTTCTGAGTCAACCTTCCATGTCTGAACAATGTTCTGTATTCTCTACAAATGCATGGAGTGCTCGGTTATAATAGCGAGCAGATGAATTCCTTACCATTTTTGCTGTCTGTGTTCTGTTAATTGTTGTTGTTAACACATGGGTCAACCAAATCTTTTCTATCAATTAACTTTTTCCAGTTGCTTTCTCAGATATTTATGGTGCTTGAATAGCTCTTATTTTGATAGAATGTCTTCTGCAGTAATGTATTTTTAGTGAAATATGTTCTTATGCTGAAAATTTAATTGAAGTGTCTATGTTTGTACCTAATAGTGCTGTTTATTTACATCCATTTAGATCTGAGAGTAACCTTTTTCTAATGTATTTTCTAACTTCTCTTTTTAGGCGAACAAGATTGCTTCAGTTCCAGTATCTACATCAGCCTCAGATTTGGACATTCCCGGACTTTACTTGATGTATGACTTTGTCACTGCTCAGGAAGAGCAAGTTAAGGATCAGATTTTGGAGTAATATATCAGCTCCTGATCAAATTATTATTATTATTATTATTATTATTATTATTATTATTATTATTATTATTATTATTATTATTATTATTATTATTATTAGTATTAGTATTAGTATTATTATTGCTATTGCTATTGCTATTGCTATTGCTATTGTTATGATGATGATGATGATGATGTGTATGAGCTCACCCTTGAAGTTGTATGCTCTTTCTTTTTGCAGGAATTGCTTGCGGCTGTGGATAATAGGCCGTGGAGTCGTCTTGCCAAAAGAAGAGTTCAGCACTATGGATATGAGTTTTGCTATGATGTAATTTCTTATTGATTGCCACAAGCAGTTAGTTATTCTCATTATGTGCTTTCTGTTTCTTCTGTGCGATTTTAGTCAATGCCAGCCTCTCCATTTTCTCATCTTGTTGTCGTTGATGGGGGGGGAGGGGGAGATTAAATTTTTTAGCTTACCTGCAACCCTACAACTTGGTTACCATTCACATTCAGTTTACTGCTGAGGCATGATGCATCTTTATTTATTTTGCTGAAGTGCTTGAAGATTCAATGACACGGACAATGAACTTTAGGCATAAATTTGTAAACGACCAATAATGTTAGGATTACATGTTAGAGCTGTTAATCCGTGAAGGCTAAAGCTATTTGGAAAGTGTCAGATCATGTACCAGGCAGTTAAGTGCTCGCATGGCCATCTAGGACAATGGCTTGAATGCATCACTTGATCAATATTTTGTCAGAAACTAGGAAAGAGAAAATGAGCTTTTTTGTAACAAACTTCTGAGTTACAAGTTGTAATTGGATCTTGATGGCTGATACTTTCAGATTTAAATAATTATTCAAATAATTCAATTATTTACACTGCTAAGCTGAAGAGGGAATTAACCTTTTGCCATTTTCCTCTCCGTCCCCTGTCTATTCCATCTTACAGATAAGAAATGTTAATACTAGCCAACACCTGGGTGAGCTTCCGTCCTTCATGTCTCCAGTACTTGAAAGGATCGGATCATTTCAAGGACTAGATCATGCTGCAGATACATCTCTAGATCAACTAACGGCAAGTGGAATTTATGCTTAGAAACTTCAAATACCCTCTTATATCGTGCTTCCTGGAAGTGCTATATCATATGTAGTTGTCTGAATATGGAATTAGCCCTACTGTTTTGAGCTTCAAACCTTTACCAATTTGTGTCTTCTAAAACAATAACAGGTTAATGAGTACCCACCTGGTGTTGGTCTATCCCCACACATAGACACTCATTCTGCATTTGAAGGATTAATTTTCAGCCTCTCACTAGCAGGCCCTTGCATCATGGAATTCAGGAAGTATACAACCAATGTTTGGCAGGAAGATTCGACCTCAAGTTCCAATCTAGAGAATCAGATACCTGGGAAGAAATTAAATTTTATCAGGAAAGCTATTTATCTTCCACCTCGATCAATGTTGTTGTTGTCTGGAGAGGCTCGATATGCATGGCATCATTACATTCCTCATCACAAGGTACAATTTGTCATAACTTTCTGAGCACTGTATGTACGTTTAAAAAAACTTAATGATTTTATAGATTAAGAACAATTTGTATATGATGAAATAGTGGCCCACTTCAATAACTCTTCCCACGTTTCTCAGTTGTATGCAGTCCTGAATGAAGTTTTAGTAAGTCAGAAGTCGTTAACTAACAGAAATATTATTAGGATGAAATTATCAATAAAATGCATATGTGATAATGTGAGTAAATGGTATTTTATGGAAACCAATGATTAGGGGTGGTGGGGTGTACAGGACATTGACTCCTAAGTAACCAAAATAAGAAACTATCCTTGAAGATAAGTGTCTTCAGAAACCAAACGGGATTGGAATCAAAAGTTTGAATGTATTGTCAACAATGATTGAACAGGTACTCTGTTGTGATTATGTGAATATTAGGAGTTCAGTGCCATTGAGTTTTGTACAGAGAATATGTACCGTGTTCAGTTTTCCTGGAGATGTTTGTACGCTTCTATTTGTTTTTTTGTATTTTTTTTCTTGATAAATGTAATAGAAAAATTTCTTTCCAAGGCCTCCCTTGTGAGCATGGTTATATTATCTCCTGGTTGCATCTTTTCAACCAATTGCACAATTTAAAATTATGATCTAACGGGGAACAAATTTTTTCTTTGTATTAATTAGTTAATGGTTAAGGGGTAATTAGAAGCATAAGTAATGCCTTCTCTTTTCAAACTGATTTTTTCTTCTACGACACACAAGTACAGTTTTGCCTTGTTATTCATGTCCTCGTGAAGTCTGCATTATTCCATCAAAAGGTACATTTTTTGGGATGATAAAAGATGTGAAGTTGCAGTATGCAACCTTCCAATTGTAATAAACTTTTAGATGTGTTAACAATGAGTCAATGAGCATTCGTGTGTGCTCGTGGTGCAGGTGGATAAAGTGAATGACAGTCTTATCCGTCGGGGTTTGAGGAGAGTATCTTTTACACTGCGCAAGGTATGTACTATGTAGATATGGCCAATGCACATTAGAGAAAGAAGAATAAAAAGAAATCTGATCAGATACATGTCCTTGAACATAAGTCAGAAATAAACACAGAAAGAGCCGTCTGAGAATTAAGCAAAATTACTTAGTAGCAGAAGTCACCATGATATCGCCTTTCTCGTAGTATATAGAGCTAATACATGTCATTTCTTCCTATATATTGAAATTATTCATGTATTGTTTTCTCATAATGTAGGTACGCCAAGGCCCTTGCCAATGCGAATTCCCCCAGTACTGTGATTCACAAAGATAGTAAATTTTCATATCGAGTGTTGCTACGGAACGGTCTGTTTAACTGGTCAGAATTTTGTATCCGGAGATTACGACTTAGATCAGTCTACTGTCAACTGCAACGAGTTGAGACCGCATGGTTTGTACGTGTTGATGGAGTGAAATTTCAGTTTTGCGATTTTCCCAGGACGTAACTGTTTGCTGGGAGTAGAAAGAATATGTTTCAACTTTCAACTAACTGTTTACATTATAGTTTTTAAAATTTTTTCTTGGTTCCATATTTTTGACATTATGCAACCTCATAGATTGTTGTACCTGTGGTGTGGTAGGGCTGGGGAAAAATACCGTCATACCGTACTTATCGTATCGGAAAAAATACCGTAATACCGAACTTTAAGGTATATCGGTATTTTCGGTAAGGTATGATACCGTACCGAGATTTTTCGGTAAGGTAACGGTATAGAATCTTAAAAATCGAGGTATACCGGTGTATATCGATACTGACGGTATACCGAATTTTTAAGGTATATACCGTTAATTCGGCATATACCGTTGTACCGGTATATACCGTAGGTGCGGTATATACCGTTAGTTCGACATATACCGTTGTAACGGTATATACCGTTGGTGCGGTATATACCGTTATTTTTGTGATATTGTATAAATATATGTATATGTGAATTCTAAAAACTTGATATATAATACTTAATAAATATGATATATATGTAAATATCTAACACCTATAATTAATCTGGTAAATATGTTATATATTTATAAATCTTTAGTAAATTTACAATATTAACACTTATAATTAATCTTATATTATACTTAATGCATTGTAATGCTAAGTGTGTTCTTTGTTAGTATATACTTAGTAAATAATTCTTACGATTTCTAAGTATAAGATTTCAAATTTGTAATATTTAGTAAGTTTATAATATTTTTATACAATTTATATTAATTATAAAAACATGATTGATATATAATACTAGTAAATATGTTATACATTTATAAATCTCTAGTAAATTTACAATATTAATTAACACTTATAATTAATCTTATGTTATACTTATAAATCAATGTATATTTCACCTACCCACTTATAAATTTACAATATTTACAGTATTAGTTTTTGGGAAACATTCTAGACTCGGTTTATTTTTATTTCTTGTATTTGTTGGGATCACTTGGTTGTTTTTATTTTAATTGTTGTATTGGAGTGTTAAATTTAAATTATTATATCTATTTTGTTTTATTGGACTTTAATTATCGTGACATGAAGATATTTATTTTATTTTATTGAATTTTGATTGTTATTAGGAGTGTTTCATATATTTTGAGTAAATATATGAGATATATGATATATCCTAGGATGGTATGATAAGGTATACCAATGTCGGTAAGGTATACTGATATAGTAAGGTATACCGATGACGGTAAGGTATACCGAACTAAAGGTACGGTAAAGGTATGTCATTTATTTCATACCGAACTTAAGGTATACCGTTGGAAGGTATACCGAACCTTAAGGTAAGGTAACGGTATGGAAAATCCATACCGTACAAGTAAGGTAAGATAAAGGTATGGGGAAAAAAGTAAGGTATACCTTACCGTGCCACCCCTAACCTGTGGGAGGAACAAATCAATTTTTGTTCATATAATTGCAGAGGATACCAAACTCTTTGAGAGAGAGAGAGAGATCCCCAATTTAAATTTGTTTGCTCTTACTCTGTCCCTTCCTTTAGTAGTTGAATCTAGAGATGTCCAACAATCTGCCGGTTCGACAAGCTGTGATGAAAACCGCCTAAACCCGGGTGCAGTTTGGAAGCGTTGAACACCTCTAGTTTAATCTCTCTATCCCAAGGTCAATAAAACATATAATGAAATCAGGAATCATCATATAATTTGTGCATTCCCAAATAAGCCAAAGATTCGGGTATGGCTAATCTACTCTTTCAACGTGTAGATAGCCAATAATATGATAAAACGATATAACAATAACTATTACAGCTGCACTGCATTTTTCAAGGATTTTAGTAAATTGCCAATAGCTGCATCCTCTCTCTCTCTCTCTCTCTCTCTCCCCCCCAAAGATTTTTAGTAAAAAAAATAGGAACTTTAGTTGCTGATTTCACCTGCAATTTAAGATTTAGAGGATGAGAACAAAAAAAAAATTGCAAGAAATAGGGAAGGAAGACAGCATGGATTAAATTTCCGACAAAATTCAGAGTGGCTCACCGTGCATCCTTTTAATGAAGTAATGAAGCTCTGAGAAGCATATGGTTCTCTGGATCAAAGGCGAAGGTTGTTGGAATACAAAGAAAGAAAAGTAACGGCCATCAGGATGGTCTCGCGGCTTTGCAGTCTCAACCAACCTCATGAACCCCTCTCTGTTGTAGCATGGTTGCGCATTCTGACCAGCAACACTAACCCCTCTGTCCCAACCGGAGTTAAGAACCTGCACAGGCCAACTCCAGAATTCAACTATACAACTCTCATTAAAACATTCAAAAAATTATGACTGGTGACTAACCTGCCAATTCAGGCCCTCAGGATCAGACAGTGCTTCATCAATCTCCTGATATGGAGCCTGAAATCCCGCGATGACAAATTTCATCGTTACTGCATGCTTTTTCAGCACTTCCAACAAAGGAGCATACCCATCCTGGTTTGAAGGGTTATAATAGCCAGCAGTGAGCTCTGCAGCATGGCTAGTTGTCTTGTACCACCAGTAAACTGCTGGAATCTAGAAATTAAATCTGTTAATTCCCCTCCAAATTTCTACAAACAGAAAACTCGAGGGAGAATAACGAATAAAAACTCAACTTTGGATATGTGACCAAGTACCTTGACAACTATCTGTATATCCTCGAAAGCAAGACTTGCAAGGGACAAAACATTTTCGGCATGATTTATTAAGACCTGAGTATACCAATGCAGGAAGAAGCGTCCATAGTAGCTATCGTAATCTCCTCTGTCACAGAAGAACCCAGTTTCGTGTGGCTTAGAATTATAATAACCAGCATTGTCAGGGCCCCGGGCCCAAAATGAGTGCCCACGAAGTTTTGCAGCTTTTTGGAGATTTTGCAGCAAATATTTATCATAACACTGGAAAAAGAGGAAACCGGATCAAAACCATAGAAAGAATATGGTAAACCTTTAAAATAAATGCACATGACACTGGCAGAGATCTTAACAGTCGTACAAATTACAAATTCCTATAGCAACTCATAGTCTCATTCGCATGACAAGTTGAGCTAATCAAAAGTTGGGAAACCTGATTTGAATACGTAAGGAAACTAATGATAAATCTAAACATTTCATGGTGCTAAACCAATCCCCACAAATATTGGAGCCCAACTTCTGTATCTAAAAGAAATTTCAAAGAAAGAAGATACTTAGATTCATCAGATACCTGAAACTCACCAATACCCGGATATCTCCAACCCATCCTTTCAGAAAATGAAGGGTACTTCAGCTCTCCAGAAGCTCCTAACCCAACTTCGACAGCAGAAATTAGGCCTTCAGTAAATAAATCATCGAACTCAGTTCGGAAGCTTCTCATGAAATCGAAATAGATCTGCAATTACAGAAACATAAAGGTTATGTTGAAGCATATATTAATTCTTACTGTGTACACCAAGTTACATAAAGCACTATTCTAAAGGATCAAGGCAATCATATGGTAAATTCACATCACTGATACGACTGAAGAGGTGCTGGATATATACCCCAATACTAGAAAGGTGAGAAGTGAATCGGGGATTGGGGTTTGATTTAACTCAAACAAGAATTACAATCCAGTTCGCCGAAGCCATAAAACCAGAGGCAAGCAAGTAGTAAGAAAGTCTAAGTACAAAGTTAGCAAATTGATACCAAAAACACAGCAATCTAAAAGACTTGAATACCATGAAGTCATGAACCATGAACCATGAACCATGAATCATGAACCACGAACCATTCATCTTGGAGACAAAGGTGGATAGAAATAACAACTAATTACCTCGATGCCAGTTCTTCCTTTAAGTACTCGTTCCTTGTCAATACCCCATGAAAGGCACTCGGTATTTCTTCTTCCTTCACGATTGGTGAAGAATATATCCTGATTGCTTTTCCCAATCTCCAAAACCCATTGAGGGAGGGATATAAATATTCCGCCTGTGTCAGGTCCTCCATATTCATGAAATGCCATTACCACCTTCAGGAAAGGGAGACTTCAGAATATTAATCTAACAGAACTTCAGAATAAAGTCATGAGTTAAGCATATATTTATGAAATTCATTTAGCATAAAAAAGAAATACTAAGATACATGTTGAAAATGACAATCATAAATGGTTTTCGAGTAAAATGATAATGTGATCGTTTTGTAGAGTGTAGACTATTCCATTTAAGAACCATATTTTCAAGCAATCATAATATGACTTTCTCTAAGTAGCCAATCCACTAAACCCCCCTTCAAGACCTTTTTTCTATTTGCCCTCCTTCAAGAATTGAAATCCCTATTACCTGTAATTTCATCCCAAACTCTCGGATAATGTTAAACATTTCCCTGTATCCTGCCCATTCATACTTCTTTGGTGTCCAAGCTTCAACGATTCCCCACCAGCAATCTACAACAACACCATCAACATTTAATGACCTCAAATGTTGTAATTCCTCTTTAACACCTTCGGGATCCATCAACTGGCAGAAATTGTTGATCAAGCCAGTCTGCAATAATCAAATGCAAAAAAATGGTTTTGCATATTTAGAGAAATTTATACGCAGAAGATAATAAGCAGTAAGGTTGACAGGCTCTCATTATTAATGCTCCAAAAAGATTTTGAGGGAATAGAAGACTTACAGCAAGCCTTACATAAACAGGGATATAGGAGGCTTTCGGAAGACCATTTGCATGCTCCCTGCAATGAACATCTTGCACAAGCTGCAAGAATCGACCATGATGTAGAGAATTATTCATTATGCACACAACCGAAGTAAGTTTCTCCCCCGAGCAATGCCTTGAAAATGAAGTTTAACACCAAACAGTTTAGACATACATTCAAGATGACTAAGCCCATGCTTACATGCCTTCACCATGTATATAATATGAAAAAGCTCTCAAAATGCTGAAGATTTTTTTGAGTTCCCCTAGTTTTGAATATATAAGCAAAATTGCTTATGTGAAAAAGAGATACAAAATACTGGTCTGGGTCACAACGTTCTGCCATCTAGGTTAAGCAGTTAGCAGAAGGAAAAATGTATGCAACTACCTTTGAAGGAAAATTCCTGTAGTATTCAGTAATCTTTTCACCATACTAAATGAGAGACAGATATAAAGTATTTAAACAACCTTCATTACATGTTCTCAAGGCTTTAATGGAATTATGATCAGCATTGAATGATCCTTCTGTAAAGGATCCACTTAGAGGAATGGGGCATATTAAGTCCAAAAGTCTCCTTCACAAAGTATCTCCATTAGAGAGAGAGATAGAGAGATTATACCTGGCCTGCCTCCAAGCATTCAGGGGAGTCAATGGCACTGGCACTTGAATATTTGTCGAGCTTTGCATCCCTCTCCGCAACAACCGAATCAAGGGATGCTGGTGACAAATTCTCGTCAACTCTGAGAGTTGAAGGCTGACAATCAACTGATGATCTCACAGAGCAATTTCTCATAGCATTGGAATATAATGGGCTTTCAACTGACAGAACTGGATTTGCCCCCTGCTTCAAATAATCAGCAGCTAATCAGAAACACAGTATGTGTTGTCATGTCAACAATATAAAGATGGCATCATGGCACTCAGGCTAGATACCTATAATCACAAGATGACATGCATAAAAAGTGTCTAAAATGAAATTGGTATGTACCAATCCAACTCTCTTTCGTATTTGATATCACCTTATCACTAATAATCAAATTCCTCAATAATCAAATTTGGATAATAATCATACAAGATTACAACATCAGGCACAATGCTGTAGCTAACTCTGCCCCAGTCAAATATACCATCTAATGGTATTGTTTGCCTTCCAATGGTAGGACAGGACATTGTTTGCCCTCCGATGGTAATAAGTAGACTGCAACAGAGAAATTAGTGTGTGTGTGTGTGTGTTCCCTATTCTCTGGGTTCCTAGATCATTGACAGAGGATTTACTTTTGGCAAGACAAATTACTGAAATTTGATAACTGATAAGTATGATCAATTCTATTTTTGTGACAAGAAGTTTGCTATTGTCAGCAATTGGTAAAACTTGAAGGCAAATATAAGATTAAAGCACTTCAAGCAAAATAAATAATTATACTGCAAATTTTCAAGAATCAATAATTTTGATGGTAAGACTCTCTCTAGAGCTGCAAATAAGAAAGCGGCGGCCTCTTAACACCAAACATGTTGCAATTGCCTAAACACCTCAGAGAAACATTACTCATCATTAGTAGTACCAAAATACCCAAGTCGTTAAGTATATGCAACCCCCACACAGTAAAGAAATAGGTTATTTGCATCATGACCATAAAATATCACAAAACAAGAACTTTTGAGCATAAGAAAATAGCATCTAATCCAATGCTCTAAGTATTAAAAAAAAGTGACTTCTTTTCTTCTTTTCTTTTCTCTATGAAATTATCATATTGCGTCACACAAACTCACTACAAACTTCACACAGAACTAAAACATTATCGCAAGAACTCTAAATCAAATACTAAACACACACTCAAAATTTAAAATAATATTTCACATAATAAGAAACCAAGGGAATCCACATTCAAGTAGTATGGCTGTGTAGTATATCTTATAACCGCAACACATAATACAAACACTACAAAATAAAAGCAACATTAAAAATCGTTCAAAATTTAATCACTCACCACATTAGAGGCATTGCTAATATTTTGTTGAATGGAATTGAAGTGAGAGATGGGAGGCGGCTGCAATGGAGCGGGCGACGTCTGTCTGTAGGCGGTTCCGTCGGGTTCAACGGTCCAACCTGCCTCCCGAGCGAGTGCGGCGATGACGTCATTCATATCGGCCCGTGCAGGGAGGGGGAAATTGCCGTACTGCCGGAGACCGGCGAGCATTCGGCTGGTGATGGCTCTCCGGTGCCGTTCTCGAAGTTTCGTTCGCTCCTTTTCCTTTTCTCTCTCCTTCCTGCTTTTTATTGGAGTGGTGGTGGTGGCCGTGGAGTTACTGTTGGAGTTTGTGGCGGCAAAGCCGCGGAGGCGGCGTTGCGGCTGGTACGGTTCGGTGGATGTGGTGGTGACCGGTGGCGGAGGCGGCGACTGTTGGGGATCGAGATCCTGTGCCCCGGCGGTGAAACAGTGGTTCATGGTGTTTGCGTTGCTGTTCATTCTTGCTGCATCTCTCTCGCTCAGTCACCAGCTCTTCTCGACTCTCTCTCTCTCTCTCATACACAGATACACGGACAAACATCTTTCTTGGTCTTTTACGATAATTTGCATTTCACACCCTCGAGAGAGTGTGATTTGCTATTATGCATCAATGGAGCGTAAAAATAACATTTTGTAATGTCAAAATATTTTATCCTTACTACAGAATCTTTGTGTGAATATTATTTCATATTTTATTTTCATACACACAAAGTAAATATATATTAATGGTAAGAAATGACATCCAACACTATACTGTACATAAACATTTGGATCTGACAAAAACTTAGATGTGCAAATGTAATAAGGTAGGGGCATACTTGGATGAGACCGTCTCATACATGAGAAGGTCAATACTCACATGCGGAGATCATTATTTATGGGTGAAGTATCATTAACTAACATGTGAATATCATTATTTATACCCGCATATGAGTATCAAGTATCATTAACTCACATGTGTCATTATTTATGGATGAAGTATCATTATTTATGAGTGAAGTATCATTAACTCACATTTATTGATCCATCTCATGTGTGAGACCGTCTCATACAAGTTTTTATCAATAAGTTAATAGGAAAAATTATTGAATTGTGAATGTTGGGGACTTTTGCAGAACATTATTGATAAATACAATGAATTGACAAGAAATGTCTGATTGAAATCAGCGTCAAATTCTCTAGTCCAAAATTAAGGATATTAATTGTGTGTTAAAATTAAAATTATTAATTTTTCGTTTATTTTTTTTAATTTTAATTTCTTTTAGTTATATAATTTTACATTATTATTCAGGGTTTATTCCACCCAACTAATATTTATAATTAATTTTAGTATTTAATTTTCATTTTTAGTTAATATAATTAATTTTTAGGATTAATTATTCCAAACTTAGAGTATATATTTTTAAAAAAAGTCAAACTTTAACAATAAATATTAATTATGATTAGTTATAATATAATACATTTTATTTTTATAAAAACATTATCAAAACTATATAATTTTGATAGGGATAATTACACTTTTAGTCCCACTAGAATATGGTCAAAACACTTTTGGTCACATATCTTTCGTTTTTAGTCTCATAATTTATTAGCTCGACACTTTTGGTCCCAAGTGTTTTTTTTCTACATTTTTAGTCCCAAGTGTAGTATATGTATGTGTATGTGTGTGTGTGTGTGTGTGTGTATTCAAAGGACATTTTGACTTCATTTTTTCAGCAAATCATTGAGAAAAAAAGAGGAAAATATATAGCAAAAAATTTAACATAATATCTCGAAAATTTTCAACAAAATAATCAACAAAATATCAAGTAAAATGCCCAATAAATATCCAGCAAAATGCGAATTAATTTCATTTGTGATCCCACCGAACACACTCGAATTTTGACATCAAATGTAGTCTCGTTCGATTAAAATTCTCAAATTTAGTCCCATTTTTTTAACGGGGCCGTCAAATGTAGACGAGGGCCTCCACGTGAGTTGCACGTGAGAGTAAATTTCATTTTTGGTCCCACTGGACACACCCGAATCCGCAAATAGTCCCAAAATCGATAAAATAATTAATTAATAAGAAAATATTAATTATTAATGGCATAATTAGTATTTTGTTGATCTTGCCTAAAAATATCACAAAAATTTAATTACTTAATTTTGATCAAAATAATAAGTTATCTTTAATTTTACTCAATTGACTAATTCATGGTTAAATTGACAATATTAAAGAAATAGGTAAAATTCAAAAAATAAAATAAAAATACAAAGCTTTGTTTTGTTTTGTTTTATACTATTAGGCCTATTATTTATTTTCATGTATAAATAATTACAAAACTAAAAAGACAATTTTTACTAGATATTTTTTCTTGATTTCATTTTGTTAATAAATAGATAAAATAAATATTAATTAATAAATATTAATTATTAATTACAAACAATAACTATTGGTGTTGTTAGTCAAAATAGTTTATAATTATTATTAATTAGATTAAAATAAAAATAAAAAAAAATTAATTGTTAATGGCAAAATTTCTAACAAAATCATTTCAACTTCTTGCCAATATACGTTTTTTTGTTAAGTAAAATTCTCGACAAAATATACGAAAAAAAAACGTTGAAAAAAATATAATAAAATATATACTATTAGTTTTAGGACTAAAAATGTAGAAAAAAAAAACACTTGGGACCAAAAGTGTCGAAAAAAAAAACACCTGGGACCAAAAGTGTCGACCTAATAAACTATGGGACCAAAAACAAAAGATATGGGACTAAAAGTGTTTTGACCCCATTCTAATGGGAATAAAAGTGAAATTATCCCATTTTAATATTAACACATGTATGGGACACATAATTTGGACAAGAAAATCTCATCAGTAGAAAAAGATTGAAAAAAAAAGTTAGCATGTGTTTCTTTTGTGTTCGTTTTGGTACGCTGTCAAATTATACTCTTTAACATAATACAACAACTAATGAAACAGCCATATTCAACAGTCAATTAACAAAAAGATAAACTCTACAATGATCCATTAAAAAATTATATTAACTAAGTGCGTGTGCGTGTGCATTAATTTTTTTAAGTTACCTTACTGTGGTTAGAAATGCACAACTAATAATATATCGAATTTCAAATTAGTTGTTACTAAAATAAATATATGATAGATATAATTGCAATTAGAATTACAACATTTGAGTAAAATTACAATTTTAACCAAACATTTCGAAATCCCGGTATAACTTCAAAACCAAGCAAGCAGAGGGGATATTTTCACTCTGTAAAGCCAGCCAAAATTAACAAGACAGAGCAACAACAGACAAACAAAAGCAGTAGAAGGTAAGCTGTGCAAGCCATAGTATGGAACTATAAGATCCCCTCTCTCTCTCTCTCTACGACCAAAAAAGAGGATCTTTCAGTTGCCAAAAAGTGATGTGTGATGATCTTACAAATCATATGATGTTACAATGACTTGCCATCAACTCCCTGTTGTTAATGAGTCAGGTCGGCAGATGTCCCGTCTACAAAGCGGGCATACCCTGAGACAAGAAAATGAGTACCTCAGGTTATTGATCAAGAAGACAACTCTAGGGAGAGGAGAATCGCAAACCATCAAAGGTTAGAAGAACACCTGTGGATTTCTTTGAGCCATTTATCAATGCATGCTCTATGAAATTCATGATGACAAGGTAGTACCCGCATGCTATCTCCATCGTCATACTCAACAAGGCAAATGTAACATCTGCTTAGATTTAAGAGACATTGGAAATAACAAGTATTCATATCAGAATATCAATTAAGAATGGCATTTAAAAGCATAAATATAATGTTCTTAAGTGTTTGTTACGTAAAATTATTGAAATACATCATGTTTCTAAATTCTAATTATACAAACCAAGAAAAAAGGGTTGTAATGCAATGCAAATAACCACATTCTACTAGATCACGGATGTGTTCCTCAGACCTTCTGGGACACTAACTATAGATTCATGACATTCACTAAATAGAGCATCTCCTTTCTATATCTTACAAAAAGTCCTTGCTTGAGAAAACAAAGAATTACATTAAAAGAGCAACCAACCGTGTTTGTTATTTTTTTTTTCTCAGCAGAACCACATAATTGTTTTCCTTGGACTATTCTACAATGGTGACCAGATTGTTTCATGCATACATCTGGCCTAATAAATTTCCCCAATACACAAAGCATGCTAAAGGCTAGGAAGTTAAAGAAATTCCAGAAGTGGGAATAAGTAAATTGAATTTCAAATTATACTTGTTTAAGAAGAAAAAGTGATACCGCAACAGCAATATATAACATATTAACATTCACTTACTGTGCTGCATCTTCACATGACTTCCTTTTGAATTTACTAAATATCTTCAAAGGCAGGGAGTCCACTACTTCAATAGGTGCTGGAACAGATCCAATGGAAGAAACAGAAGGCCGAGAAGACAACACGACAGATTGCTGGTGAATTTCATCCAGAACCTAAAATTAAAAGGAGTGCAAAAGATTCACCCCATTTTAGCAAGGAAAAAGACATGTGCATCATGTACCCGGGAATCTGTTACATTACCTCAAATAATGCCTCCGCTAGCATGACAATTCTTGATATGCTAGCCCTAGCATTAACATCATCATTTGAATTAGCATCTCGGGCAGCAGTGCGGCAAGTGCAATGACCTCCTTGATGCTGACCAGATAAGATGCAAGACCGCTCTTGAGCAGACAAGTTCTCAAATCGGCTTCCCAGTCTCTGAAGCGCACGCACCTAAGATAATATAAGTGGGTGGATCATTAAACACAACATAGAAGATTGTCCCTCTGAATTGCATTGTGATTTGTGACTTGTGAGAAGGGTCAGTATCATAAGAACCAAATAAATTAAATTGCTTATGCTCATTCAGATATTACAAAGGGCTGCAGGCACTTATCTCGAATATCCCTTAACGTGGTTTGCGGGTTTCAGATCTCAACAATGACCATTTATTAAAACTCAGCCCATAATAGTTCAAAGAAACAATTTTGTGGTTTTTACTTGTGTCACTACAGTTTTAAGAAGATAAATTCCAAGTACCAGTGGCTAGTGCATGCAGCTTGCCAGTCTAACATGGTTAGCCTTTTAAGGAATTCAAGGCCAGCTTCATTCAGAGTTATCTGCGCTTGTGCGTAATAATCTGGCCAGATCTTTTGTGAATATTAATTCCAGCCAAACATTTCTAGCTAAACTAAAATGGGATAGGTTGCCAAAATAAATATATAAATAAAATAGGATAGGGCAAGCGGCAATCCAGAAGAAATGGTGGTTCTGGGCTTAAATTTCCTTCATGTGTAATGTATATATTAGCAAATACAAGTTGGCCAGCGCTCAGCACATCTAGATGTTTGACACAAGCTCATGAGGTCAAAAATGAAAGAGGAAGCATAATGCATGCAATGCAAGACAAAGCATCAGATGCATTTATCAACAGAATTAAAAATAACTCAAGATGCACAGATTGTATGTAGAATGCTCGAATTAGTTAGAGAGACTAAACTACCTGTGATCTTATTCTTCGCCGGCGCTCCATGAAATTTGATCTATGCTCCAGTAGATCTCTATACCTGGTCTCTCTAGCTCGAGGGGTTCCGTACACATTATTTTGACTACCATAAAAGGGGTTAGGAAAACTGGATGGGACATTATCAGAAGAATTCTGATGGCTGAAGTTATTATCGTCTGATGCTGCATCAAGTTCTGCGTGGCCTAAATCCTGTGCCCCAGTAATCTGACGACTAAGCCTCACTTCCCTGTCTTGCTGAAAATGATATAACTCCATATCAGAAGCAGCAGTTCTACGAAGAACTCTGTCACGAAGTCTACCAACACTTAATGTTCTACTAAACCGAACATTCCGTTCAGCAGGTTCTCGAGCAACCCGTCTTGCGGCATGCCTTGTTCCAGAATCATCAGAATTGACATGATCTAAAGGAGAAAATAAATCTGGATTACAGTCTATTGTTGTATTATTTCTATTTCTCAGGATGTCCTGACCAGTATTTAATTGTCGACTATCTTGAAAACTTTCAGGAAAATCAGGACTTGAGTTAGATCCATAATTTTCATCTTGCATACCAGGAGATCTACTGGTGAAGCAAGCAGGAAAAAAATCACAGCCTTGTGGCCTCTCATTTCTATTTACATAACTACTTGAGGGAGCAGCACATTCTTCTTCTTCTTCATTTGAAATTGTGAGACCCATTGAAGGTGCAGGATAAGATCTCGTGGAGCCCAAACTGTTACCTCTGGTGAGACGGAAGCTCAAGTTTCCAGGATTAATACTGAGGCGAGAAAGGAACCGACTAGGAGGATTAAGTGACCGAGAAGAGAAAACCCTAGAAGTGTTGCCTTCTCTAGAAACATTATTGGTGAAGCTGGATTCACCCCACTCGTGGAGCTCAATGCCAGAGTTTATACAGTTCAGGTCACTGCTCTCCTCAGCTTTCTCTGTCCTGTAACATTCAGCTGAAACTGGACAAGAGCCTAATTTGTTCTCGCTTGGACAAAAGGCAGCCTTCCCATTTTCTTCACTTGGGAAATCATCGACCTGAAAATCTCAAATGATGTTACTTGGGAAGAAATATCACAATAATCATTAATACCTAATATAAATACCTGTGACAGATGAGACATGCATTATCAATTTATCACAAGTCACAACCATGCTTCCAATTTAACGTACTTTTTATTTGAACCCCAGAAATTGAATCCAATTGGTAAAGTTCTACAAGTTCCATCTCACACACAACATAAATGAAGTATTTTAGCAACAAGCATATCACTTCAAGAAGGTGGTAGCAAGTAAACATGGCCGCCCTATGCCAAACTATGTAGTTACAAATCAAGTCTTCTATCATTTTAATATAACTCTAACCCAAAACCAAAATCTTCGGAAAATATAACTCCTCTCATCGAGTACAAAATGCAAAATCAGAATGTAGGAACAAATGCCTAATTCAATACGTTTACCACCGTTCTCCCCAAATTCGAAATTTTAATCGCACGGAATTAAAGCTAGAACCAGATAAAAACCAATTACCTACTAAAAAAGTCACACAATCACCAACACCCACAGCATTTCCAAAGCCACAACTTCACATCAGATTACATGCACACCACATTCCATCGTCTTTCAACTCACGCATAAATCGGATCTACATACAAAAGGAATTAACCAACAAAAACCACCTGCGGCTTATCAGAATCATCGCGTTGAGATCGGAGGCATGACGACTTCAAAACTCTGCTCCGGCCGGATCGACTCCTCCGAACGGCAGCTCCAGACGCAGACGAGGAGGAAGAAGAAGAAGAAGGCGCCGATTGGCCGGCGGCATTGTGCTTACTACTGCTCAATCCCATTCTCTTTTCATTCACTCTCCATCGAAACGAATGTTGAACGGAGATCTGCTGCAGATACTGGCAGAACGTTAGATGCTACAACATGTCCAGATCCAGAATATGATGATAATTATTGCGATTGAAGCTAACTGTATCAGTACTCACCAGTTAATGATTGTAGGCATGGCGTAGGGTGGGGGAGCGTGAAATGTGGCAGCATTTGGAGATTCAAAATTGGTCGGGACGCCATTTCTGTGAAAATATGAAGCTGCGACAACATGGGGCCACCGCACGCAGCCCAATTTCAAATTTTCAATTTTTTTCAAATATATTGGGCCGGAAAGCCCAATACTTGGGTTCATACTCTTCGCCCATAAAGGCGTCTTTTCTTTATATATATATATATATATATATATATATATATATATAGGGGTGGGGTTATATAAAAATAACCCCTTGTGTGAGAAATGAGAACACATCTCACACCACACATTCATCAAAAATCAAAGGTCCAGATTTGATGAAAAAGGCGGTGGCAATTTTGTAATATCTGAAAAGTTTTTCGCGCGGGGGTATTACTGTAATTTGGTAATTCTTATAAAAATCGCGGAGGATTTGATAACAGATCGTTATGCTAACGAAGTATTATCATAATGCTAACGAAGCATTATAGTTATGCTAATTAAAATTTTCAAATATTGTTGGCGAAAAAAATATTCTAAAAATTAATTATAAACCTAATTCGATTTAATAAACCCTAATTAAATGGAAAAAAATCATAATTGGATGAAATAAACCTAATTAGATGAAATAAACATTGATTGGATGTGGTAAACCCTAAATGAGTTAAAAAAAATCATAATAATAATATATTTGTACTACGTTAGCATTATAGTTTTGGTTCGTCAGCATTGCGAATACACTATGTTAGCATATGTCAATACTCTATCAACATACGTTATAAATTATAATTGGATAGGATAAACCATAATAATCAATTAAGAACTATAAACAAAAAATAAAATTTCAAAAGAATAATGATAATTAGATGGAATAAACCATAATCGAGATTAAATAAACCATAATTGAGATTTAATAAACCCTAATAAATTTATACTATGTTAGCATTATGATAATTCTTTATTAGCACATCGAATATATTATGTTAGCATATGACAAATGCTTCATTAGCATACGTTCATATGTTATCATAATGCTGACAAAGAATTATTATATGCTAACGAAAGCATTTACAACCTGGGCACGCGTAAAAAAATTTCTTTTTTATTTTTCATTCGTATTTTTTCATCCAAACATAGCCTTTCGACATTTTAAATGAAAGAGCATGAAGAGAGTTTTAATTTGATATACTTTTTGTGTGCATTGGATTAAAAATGAGGAAGTTATGGTCGATTAAAGTTTTTAATTGCTGACATCATCAATTTTAATGGATTTGGACGAAAATAGCCCTCCTTCCTTATTTTTTGCCCTATTATTTACGAAATTGCCACCTTAAATCTCAACCATTGGATCATTAAATTGGATGGTGTGAGATGTGTTCTCATTTCTCACACCAACCATGTGTTCTCATATGATCCATATCCTATATATATATATATATATATATATATATTATTTATTTATTTTCGGTAAATATTTCAGTTGTAGAAAAGATGCAAAGTTTCGAAGCTATAACTCAAATAAATAACTCGATATTTGATTTTTGATTTTTGATTTTTGATGTTCACTGAAAATTCATTAGAGATTGGTTTGATAAACACATCAAACTAGTTTGAATATAAATTCATATTTGATAAGATTTAAAACTCGAGTTTAATAAGCAAGCATGTATAAAAATATTAAACTACTTGATTTCAATTCATGTACGGCTCGATGAATATCTGTTTCAACTCAAATTTATAGGTATTTTAAACAAGTTTGAACACTGTATCATTTCAATCAAGCTTGAATAAATATATGTTCAACTTGATTCATTTAACATCCTGTTTGCATGTATATTGGAAAGAATAAAATAATAATGTAATGATTATATATTTTTTTTTCACTCAAAAGTAATGACGCCTATTACTACTATAACCATTTAATAGGAATAATCTGACCGTAGAATATGATAGATCTAGCTAGCTAGATCATGGTGGATACTAGTTTTTAATAATATTTAATTTTGGCATTCATATTCAATTGAAAATAGCATCAAACATGTCAATATAAATTTATGTGAGTTTCTATATAAAATAATGAGGTGGTCTTCTATACGTTATATGGGTCTAAATTTATCAGATTGTTCTAGGTCCAACAAGGCTCAATACCCAAAAGAATTTGATCTATTTCAGGCGCGTGGATCCCACGGGTCAGAAATATTTTATATATATATAAATATATATATATATATTCCAATTTTTTTATTATTTTTTTGATTTTTATTTTATTTTATTTTATTGGATTTTTATTCGATTTTTTTGTTTTTATTTATTTATTTATTTTCCCCCCAAAATTGTATACCCTAAAATACAATTAGTGAACCCTAAAAATTGAAATGAATTAATTAAATTTTTTGAAATAAATATAAATATATATCATAAAATTGATTTAAGGACCCTTTTTATTAAATTCAGCGACTCGTACAATGCACTCGCCCGACGTTAATGCGTAGGCTCATGCATTGCGCTCGATAATTAATTTAATTTTTTCAAATAAATATAAATAGTAATTGAAAAAAAAAATTTTGAAATAAATATATACCCTAAATGGAATTAGTGAAACCTAAAATAAAAGTTAATGAATTTAATATTTTTAGAAATAAATATAGCCCTTAATTGATATTAATAAACCTAAAAAAATATGAACCTTAAAAAATACGATAAAACCCCTGAAAAATAATAAAAACCGCTAAAAAACTATGAACCCTAAAAACCATGAACCTTAAAAAAACATAGCCCCTCTCCCCAACTCTAAACATTAATTGGAATGGAAAAAATCATAATTTGAACTACATAACCTCATATAAGATAAGTAGCAGTCTGGCAGACCGGTTACTTTTTAATGATATGAATGATACTTTTTTGGATTTTAAATAATACTTTTTAATGTTATGATTGATACTGATTTTTACTATTTTTTTGGCTGATCCTAACCTGTCTAATGAACGTATGGGCCTTATTGGGCGTTGGAGTATTATTTTATAGCACTAACATTCGAACACAATAATGTCCTAATAACCCTATTCTTTAATAATTTGTAACTTTTTAGATATCAATGATGAAATGTAAAGTAAAAGCAATATTGCATGGAGAATTTAGGGTTTTTATCTTCATTATGAACGTTTTCTGTTCAATATCCATCTTCCAAAATAGAAACTAACACAAAGTACCTATACTACATTGTGAAGCTTGCTAACAAAGCTACTAAGATCTACGGCTAACATGCACAATCCAATTCATTGATGATCCAGCGGTTGTCTTTGTTCCTAGTTGTGGTCCTTCAACTAACTCTGCTCCACGTGGCAATATGCTGCTACTTCAAGTTGCTATAAGTTGCATGTGCTCCAACTGCTGCATGTGATTACATGGGAAGTAAAGCTGCTACTATTCTGCCAAAATCAACATCCCCCCTCAAGCTCAAGTCGATGAATGTCATCGAGGAAGAGTTTGGAAACTAATGCCTTGAACTGAGGACCTGCAAGAGCCTTAGTAAATATATCTGCTAGTTGAAGTTGAGTTGGAACATATAAAGGAACAATGAAACCAGATCTGTAATGAAATCGTGCAAAATGACTATCCAAGTCCAAATGTTTAGTTCTCTCATGATAAACTTGATTCTTGGTTATTTGGATAGCTACCTTGTTATCACAGAATACTTGAATGGGAGTAGGCACATCAATTCCTATATCTTGAAGAGTATATGAAATCCATAACAATTCCTTGACTGCATAACTAAAACTCCTATACTCTACTTCAGCTGTTGATAAGGCCACAGTAGTTGGCTTCTTACACTTCCAGGATATGAGACATTTCCCTAAGAACACACAATATCCTGAAAGAGACCTCCTAGTATCTGCACAAGTGCCCCAGTCAGCATCACAGTAGCCTTCAATTATAAACTTTGGACCAGCTGAATAAAACAAACCCAAAGAAGGAGAGCCTTTCAGATATCTCAGTACATGAATAGTTGCATCCCAATGGCTCTTAGTGGGTGAATTAACAAACTGACTCAACTGTTGAACTGCAAAGGCTATGTCAGGCCTTGTGAGATTAAGATACAACAGTTTTCCTATAATCTTCCTATAAGAATCAAGCCTCTCAAATGGTTTTCCTTGCTGGTGTGAGAGTGATAAACCAGGAGGAAATGGTGTGTGGACTGGTTTAATCCCTATCAACCCAACTGTGGACAACAAATCCAGGATCTGGCACAAATATATTCCTGATTGTGATCTTGCAATTTCCATCCCAAGAAAATATTGTGCCTCTCCAAGATCTTTGATAGTAAACTTATCATGGAGGGACTGCTTAATATGTGTAATCTCTTCTATAGAAGGCCCAATTAACAAAATATCATCTACATAAACTAGCAAACCAACAAATGTATCTTTGGATCCTCTTGTGAATAGACAACTATCATTCTCAGATTGTTTAAAATCCAAACTGAGAAGATGCTTACTAAATTCAGCATTCCATTCCCTTGATGCCTGCTTTAGGCCATAGAGACTTCTGTTGAGCTTGCAGACATCACCAGGCTTTCCCTTATCATAACCCTGAGGAATTTTCATATAAATCTCATCTGTTAAATGTCCATGTAGAAAAGCATTGTTTATGTCTACTTGATGAACACACCATGAATATTGAGCAGCTAGAGCAAATCCTTACTGTTACTGTTTTAGCTACTGGTGAAAATACCTCTGTGTAATCAATACCATATTCTTGGTTGTAGCCCTTTGCTACAAGCCTTGCCTTGTACCTCTCTACAGTTCCATCAGGCTTGAGTTTGACTTTGTATACCCATTTTGAGCCTATGGAATGTTTTCCTGAAGGTAATGGTACAATACTCCAGGTTTTATTCTCTTCTAGAGCTGTAAGTTCTTTATTCATAGCCTCTGTCCACTCCTTGAATTGACAGGCTTCTTTATAGATTGTAGGCTCTTTTAAACTCTGAACATTCATGAGGAAAGCAGCATAAGTAGGAGTTAACCTGGTAGAAACTTTATAAGGAAAGGTGACTGGAGTATAGTCATCTTTAACTGAGCTGTGATAGACATAATCCTTCAGATAGGTTGGTGGTTTATGTTGTCTACTGTTTTTCCTCTGAATTGGTAGAATCAATGTGTCATTGGCATCATCTCTTTCTTCTGAAACAGTTTGTTCTTGCTGCATAGGAGAACAAGATAAATCTGAATCAGTGATATAAGTTTTCTGGATGGATGAGTCTGATAAATTCTCATCAACATCAGGTGTATCACTAATATTGTGATCTGAATTTGGAGGAAGGGATTCTGGAATGATAGTAGGTTTATGATCTAGCATATTCTTTTGTTCTGGAATTGTAGAAGGAGGAGAATAAGATTGAAGAGGTTCAAAAGAAGTAAAAGGTAAAGATGGAATTCTCTCATTAGTGGATTGTAAAGGAAAAATTTGAGGACAAAAATCAACATCCCTGCTGACACAAATGGAATGAGAAATAAGATCATACAACAAATACCTTTGTGTTGGGAAGAAAGACCAAGATAAATAGAAGCTAAACTCCGGGGAGAAAATTTAGTTCTGTGAGGTGAGAGATTGACTCTATATGCTAAACAACTAAAAGGTTGTAGAACTGACAAGTCAGGAGAGGATTTGGTCAATAACTCAAGAGGGGTAGACCATTGTAAAATTGCACTGGAAATTCTGTTGATAATCCAGGTAGCATGTAGGATAGCATAAGACCAAAATTGGCTAGGGATTCTGCTTTGAAACATAAGAACCCTAGCTACCTGCAATAAATGCTTGTGCTTTCTCTCCACTATTCCATTTTGCTGTGGAGAGTAAGTACAAGACCTTTGGTGATGAATACCATGGTCTGCAAATAATTGACTCATCTGTGTATTGATGAATTCAGAGCCATTATCAGTTCTTATGGTCTGAATAAGGCTATGATATTGAGTATGAACCATAATAATGAAGTTCCTTACAATAGTACAGACCTGAGACTTGCTTTTGAATAGGAAAGTTCAAGTGGCTCTTGAGTGATCCTCCACTATAGTAAGAAAGTATGGAGTATCTGATATACAAGGGTCCTTGCAAGGACCCCAGACATCCATGTGAATCAAAGCAAATAACACCAAGCTCCTCCTGTTTAAAGTAGGAAAGGGTTGCCTCTGTTGCTTTGCTTCATGACAAATCTGGCAGTGCTTCAGCTCATCATAATCTTCAGCTCTAGCTCTCTTGAAAGAGCCTGATAGATGCTTCATAGCATGAACAGATGGATGTCCTAAAATATTATGCAGCTCCTACAGAGTAAGTGAACTAGAAACAGATCCAGCCATAATTTTCTGAGATTCACTTTGTGGGAAGATATATAGTGAACCTTTCATCTTGCACACTCCAAGAACCTTGTCCTGTTGTTTCTTTTCTATGATACAGTGTGAAGACAGAAATTGCACCTTTCCATCCAACTCTCTGGCCAACTGTCCCACAGATAACAAGTTATGAGTAAAATCTGGTGCATAAAGCACATTTTCTATCTCAATGTGATCATTTAATCTAGCTTTGCCTGTCACAAATGCCCAAAGATGACTTCCATCTGGTAGGAAGATCTGTAAAGGTTGTGGCAATCTTTTGAGGTGACTGCGTAGACTCAAGTTGCAACACATGTGGTTGCTAGCCCCGGAATCTATAATCTATTCATTGTTTCTTATGCTAGTGGCAATGCCAAAAGCATAATGTCCTGAGAATTCCAAAGAACCTCCATTTTCCACCTCTGCCATATGAGCTGTTCCTACTTCAGTGTCTTGTTTAAAACCCCTTTTGAAAGAGGCCATGTGTTTGGCTATCTCTGCCTGGATGTACTTGTTGATCCCATCCATAGAATCATGATCTCCTTCTTTAAAATCTTTCTTCATGTAATCAGTCATTGCTCCAGATTGAGTAGACTCATCTATAGTGCAATGAGCTCTCCCCTTTCCTTTATCAGCTTTAAATTTCTTATACCACCAGTCAGGAACTCCCACAAGTTCAAAGCAATCTGCCTTGAAATGTCCATTACCACCGCAATGATCACATTTCAATCTGGCCTTTTCTTCCTTAGTCAATCTCTTCTTAAAAGAATCTCTCTGATAATTCTTTGGCTGTGAATAAAGTGCACTGTGATCAGTGTGCTCAGCAAATTGTGTAGATACATTTATTTGCTCTTCCACTTGAAGAACCATGGCGTACGCTTGACTAACATTTGGCAATGGTGACATGATCAAGATTTGCTGTCTAATGACCTCATAACAGTCGTTTAAGCCCATTAAAAATTGCATCATTTGTTCTTCTTCCATGTCTCGTTTTGTATCATCTGATGCATCACATGTACAAGTCCTAGAATTTTTTAACAAAGATAGCTTATCCCATAATCCATTAAGGTTGTTAAAATATAGCATAACAGTCTGTGTTTGCTGAGTATAGGTGGCTATCTCCCTTCTCACTTTGTAAATCTGTGGACCATTTCTACTTCCAAACCTACGGTGCAATTCATCCCACAGGTCTTTTGATGTTTCTAAGTTTTGAAACCCTCTAGATACATCCTTTTCCATTGAATTACTGACCCAATTAAAACCAGATAGTCTACACGCATCCATTGCATGTAGTCGACTGAACCAAGAGGAGGTTTAGACAAACTTCCATCTATCATGCCTAACTTGTTCTTAGAAGCCAATCCTCGCTTAATTGCTCGGCACCAATTATGGAAGTTTTTCCCGTCAAGTAAATCAGTCGTTAAAACCATACCTGAGTGTTCACTATTGTTGATGTACAAAGCATCATTGGCAAGCACTCTGGTATTATTAACCTCCGACTGTGCAAATCCAGCTGGTGATACATCCATCCTTCCAGCATTAAGCCGTGGGATCGGTGGCGTGCGTATCGCCTCTAATGGTGGTGGTGAATTTCGTCTCTCCGCTGCAGCTGCACTTGATTCACCATGTATAGGTGGTGCGGAATTTACGGTGAAACCGAGTTCCTCATCGCGCGCCAATCGCCAGGAAAATTGATTTTTCTTAGTCATTTCGTCGAACACGATGAAATGAATTGATAGAAACTATGAAATGATTGGATGATCGAATTTAATCGGTAAGAAATCAACAAAATAATCTGAAATTTATCAGAATCTCGCTCTGGATACCATGATGAAATGTAAAGTAAAAGCAATATTGCATGGAGAATTTAGGGTTTATATCTTCATTATGAACGTTTTCTGTTCAATATCCATCATCCAAAATAGAAACTAACACAAAGTACTTATACTACATTGTGAAGCTTGATAACAAAGCTACTAAGATCTACGGCTAACATGCACAATCCAATTCATTGATGATCCAACGGTTGTCTTTGTTCCTAGCTGTGGTCCTTCAACTAACTCTGCTCCACGTGGCAATATGCTGCTACTTCAAGTTGCTATAAGTTGCATGTGCTCCAACTGCTGCATGTGATTGCATGGGAAGTAAAGCTGCTACTATTCTGCCAAAATCAACAATCAAAGCTCCGACAACACAATATCCATAGAGCTACCTTTTTTTTCCTTTCTTTTTCCCACAAAACCTCTCAAAAACAGTGTTGTAACAATTTTGACGGCCAAACTAACAATCATACAAATAAAAAAGGAATTTCTTAATTTATGAGTGACATAAACATAAACACATTAATCATTATACCAAAAAATGCGGTGAGAGCATCCTTTTATATGCTATAATACTAAGGAGCTGAGTTGATTGGTATTGTGAAATAGAATAATGATTATTATATTCATTTGGATTTTTATGAATATGATTTGTATAATTTAAAATCGAAAATCGTCATTCCGAAAGCGATTTTGAAATCAATATTACTAAAAATAAGGGAATAGTCATTCCACTCGGCCCATTGATTTGACTATTCTTAATGAAGCGAAAAAAATTAATACATGGCATATTTACATATAATCAATTCTTATAATATTATTATATTATACTTTATTTAGAAAAATATTATGAAAATTAGATTAATAATTTTTTATTATTATTTCATAAATTTTTATTTATTTTTTAAAAATAAAAACTATATATTAAAACATCAAATTTTGATAGTTTTTAGGATTTTGTTGAAGAAAAATGAAAGTCAATTGCGAATTCCTAAAATATTCTTCAATTAGTTACTATATATTGTGTGAGTATTCTATAATACGATTTTAATTAATATTAGTCTAATTTTTTTTAATAATTATATATGGTATTACATATCACACCTGTAAAATGTTATATATAATCACATATAAATGGTTAGCAAATGTGATCCCCTTACATGATATTAGGGTGTCATAGGTCTATCACCCTCCTTATAATATTTACAAATAAGGCCTAAAAAGATATCATAGAATGATTGATGCATTTAATCATTGCTAAAATTACAATGATTTATCAACAGAACAATTTAATGGAAAATCAGTATTAGTGTCGATTAGTTTGTCACAACTTCCATCGAAGTACCAGTCTCCAACAGCTTGCGAAATAGTCTGCAAATATAGGGAAGAATCGAAAAAAGTAAGGGGAAAAAACAGAATTCACATTAAATATAAATAGACAAAGTAGATGGGTAAATAGAAAACAATAAATATTTTAGACTAGTAGTTCAATTCCTCACTTATATTGCATCTATCTATACATATATTAAAGTAAAATCGCAAGGGTAAAATTATAATAAAAAAATTAAGTCAAAACTTCATTTAAATATGTAGTTTTGCCAAAAATCTTTCAAAGGTTGTCATTGGTGTAGTGGATTGAAGTGCGTTTTAAAGGTTGTCATTGCCAAAACTTCATTTAAAAATTCTTTGAGCAAATTTGTTTGCTCGTGCGTTTTCTGTTAACAATCATTAGAACATAACTATAAGTTTTTGAATGGCTGAAAAAATTGAGTTTTGAAATTCTATTTGTTCTTTGCTTGTGAAATTATGAGTTTTAAAAACTTTTCAATTTTATACAAATAATATAACAAATACACACTAAAAATAAATAAGATAAACATTTTATTCCATACATAACCGCAATCTATATTTACAACCCCCAAAAATGTAATAATATTATAAATTGGGTTAAAAATAAGATGCCGCAACTTTATTTCTTAGTACATATAAAATGTAATAATCATTTTACTATAAGTAATAGTGACAATGTTGATAACATTTTTACTAAAAATATTGTATAAAAGTATTACAAAATATATATGAAATTTCATGATTGTATTTTTTTTTGTAATTTCTTTTAATATATAATTTGACTATTATTATATGACACTGATTAAATTATCTACAAATATACAAATAATAAAACATCTATACATATATAGATAATAAAAGTGTGTCCGTACATCGTACGTGATGTACGTGAGATACACTAGTTTTATTTCAAGATTCAATAGCGTTCATTACAAAACCATTCAATAATTATGGTATATATATAGAGTTATTATCTCGAAATATCCCATCATTACAATAACATAACATATCAAAAGATAACGAGATATAATAAAGATATCATACTAATAAGATAACATCAAAAGACAATATTAGCTATAGAAAATTCAAATTGCTAGCGATATATATATATATATATATATATATATATATATATATATATATATACTCCGTCAGTTTTCAGAAAGATTGGTGTTTTAGCATTTTAATTTTGGTACAAATTATTTGATATTTAACACTCTCCTCCCAATTTTACCTCTATAAAATATCCTACATAAATATGTTGAGAAAATTAAGGAAAGATTTAAAGGTATAAAAATTACAATGAGAGAAAAATTAAGATATATTAAAAAAATATAATTTAATAGGCCAAGGGGAGAGGATATATTTATCAGGTATTTTAATTTTTTATTTTCATTGCAAAACCTTAAATATCAATCTGTGTGAAAACGAGGGATTGAGTGATATGAAAGTAAAGTCACCTTATTTCCCAATCTGGGTGATCCACTTGAATTCCAAAATTCATTTGTTTCCATATAAGTATGAGCATAGCAAGCATTGATAAACATTCCTCGTGATAGATTATCAGCAATATTCATCAATGTATCCACGAATGCATTTCCAAAATCTGAATTCAATATATTTTTAATTAATTACTTATTTCAGTTAATGATTTTATTAAATGATTGAAAACACTAATCATAAATTAAAATTAAATACCCTTTATGAGTTGCCTCTGGGGACCACTGCACGTTGACAAATTCTCGGTGCAACTTTTCCATCCTTCAACGTCACGAGGCCTACTTGGTTTCAAATTAAACCGTATCTACAAATAACATTTAATTAACACATTTTAGAGTAGTTTATTTGAGAACTTTAAAAGAGAGAAATAAAGAAGCAAGATATTTACTATATTAAGAGAATAGTGGAGAGTTAACGTGCATACATACTCTTAGGCAATGTTTGGTATACTGGTACGGATATACCCACATTAATAAAATCTGGATTGCTTTGAAAGATAATTGCGTATTAGCTATTTTAATTGTGTGTTTGGTTATTAAGATAAATATACTAAGATTGTTTCACGCATCTGTTTGGTACATTGTTTTATTTGGTAGACTAAGTTCTGGAATGAGTAAATTAGTTTAGGCAATGTTTGGTAGCCTAGATAAAGGCATATATACTGAGATTGCTACGCCAGAAACTGTATCCGAGGGGGGGCGTCGGATACATTATCCAGCCGAATCAGTAAATTACACCCCGGGCCTCGCGTTAAGACCGGGCCTCGCGTGAACGAATAATGGCTACCAAACACACGGTTCTTGTTGGATACCTATACTAATATGCCTTTATCCAGGCTACCAAACATTGCCTTAATGTATAAAATATTGTAATTCTTAACCATTCAATCAGATGATCTAACGGATTGAAAAATATGTGGTGATTTCGAAAATTATTTTTAAAAATGCAATACTAAAATCCAACATGCAAATGCTAAAATAACACTCGTGATGCTATTGAATTTCAAAAATTGAAAAATGACGGTGACGATTTTATAATATGTGTTAGGAAATATTATGTTAAAATTCAACATACATATGCTAGAATCATCATACACGATGTTAGTTATCTTTTACAAAATAAACAAATAAATCCGCCCATCTAATTAATTTAAAGGGCCCATATAGATCACAATTTTACACACTAGCTAATGCTACGTTTACATTTGATCCCTTCTCTAATGGATCGTATATGGTTTTTAATTACACCTTAGCATTCAAAGTTAGAGCATATTTACACTTTTGTCCTAAAGTTTCAAAAATTACATATTAATCCCTAATGTTTTCACAAATTAACAGGCATTCCGCACCAATATTTGTGAAGCCGAAAAATTATTCTAGTGCTATAAATGTTCATTTGTGCAAATGTTGGGTAACATTAATGATATGTAATTTTTGAAACTTTGAGACAAAAATATAAAAACATCCGGGTACTAAAGTGTAATTAATTAATTCTTTTAGTTTCGGTTCAATACTAACACTATAAAATCATTTTTCTCAAAAAAAAAAACACTATAAAATCATTCTTAATCCTTATATATATAATTAATATATATAAATATACTCGAACTCGTTATTATTTTTCACAAAATATGACGACTTAACTGAGCAATTACAGCTATATATTCTCTCTCTAGGGACTAGCTAGGAATAATTCATGTAGGGTGTAATGTATAAGTAATTATAAGTTGCATTAATTAAGAGCTTACTTGCATAAAATCAAATGCGCTGTTTAGTAAAAATAGTGGTGTCTGGATATCTTCGATCAGATTTTCAGGAAATAGGCACTGCAAAATGTTATTTAAGCACCATTAATTAATATTATGATATTTACAAGTATCAAAATCAGAAAGAAAGGGAATTTTTGTAAATGTATTTATATTAAGAGAAAATCCACTTACTAAATTGGGGCTCATTCTTGTAGTGCACGATTTGGGCAAAAAATTGGTTAAATTCTAGAAAATAAAAAACACAATGAGAAGCAGAATGGAATTTAAAAATAAGAAAAGAGGAAGGCATGCAAATGCATGAATTAAGGATCATATATACGTACATGAAACCTAATAGCAGAACTAAAGCGGCGTTCCCTACGACCGACACCAGGGATATTCTTTCTGTTATATACAAATTAATATTTTGTTATATGCACAAATGTGTGTTAGTATATATATATATATATATATATAGGCTCAAAAACTTACGCTCGAATGAAGAAACCAGCATCCGACACACATTTAATCATGGTGGATTTAGGCAAACCAACTCCAAAATTATCACAATTAAGAATTGCAGCTACTCCTCCAGCTGATCCACCAACAAGTAGAGCCTGTAAATTAAATTTGATTATCAAAATGTTAATTACCACTAACTTATTTATATATCATAGGCTCACTAAAAAGGGATAAATAATTAACCTTACATTATTTGCACTTTTCATTCCTTTATCCAGCAACTCCTTTATTACGGCACTAAAAATTCTTGACCCCCTAAGTTGGAGGTTGGGACCCACCTGAGTACAATAATACTATATATTAATTAGGATGTTAAATTAAGGATTAATTGTACAAAATTCACAATTTTTTCAACGAAAAACATTATTTTTAAATCTTAATTATAATTTAATTCCCTGCATTTGAATATTTTAACAACAATGTTTAAATGTTGAAAATTAAAATATTGAGTTATTTTTATTAAAACACACAAATACTGGGAATTAAATTGTGATAATTAAATATTTGAGTTATTTTTGTTAAAATGTTGGGAATTAAAATTATAATTTACTGTACTTTTAAGAAGTTACAATAATTACCCAATTTTTTATTTGTAACAAAATAGACACTTTCATAAAATTTGGCGATTGAAAAACTAGTACAAGTCCTCATTGCAGCACTCCTAAACTGAATCGATATGTTCACGTGGAAAAAAAATTCCCACATCATATAATTCTGATTGTAAGAAAAAAATTAAAAATATCGAATTTGCTACAAATAAAAAAAGGGTTGTTCTTATTATACTATTTTAAAAATTAGGTATAAATTACAAATTCATTCAAAAGTGGTTATTTTTTTGACAATTAACTCTTAAATTAAATATAAAAGGAGTAAATTAAAGTTCACCAGTAATTTAAAAAAGAAAACCCAAATCAATGGCATAGTTATTCTAATTAACATACCTGGTTAGTTACGCCCATATCACCGATAAAAGACGAGCCATCGCAATAGTGGACCCATACTCTATTCCAGTTATAAAAATCTGAGATTGACAAAATATTTACGGATATATTCTGCAACACTATATACTACACATTTAAAATATATTGATTTATATTTCATTTTTTTATCAATTTAAATTAATTATGATTTAGTTTAATTTTACACTTGTTAATTAAGGTTCACTTTTTTCCAATTAGAGCATATAATTATTTTTTCAATATTTAATTTTATTTTTAATTAATAATTGATTTTTTTCTAAAAAAAATAATTATATTCTCTAATTGGAAAAAATGAATCATAATTAATAAGTATAAAACTAAATTAAAGCACAATTAATAAAAACCGAAGAAAAAAGAGCCTAAAAATTAATATTTTTAAATATATAATATAGAGTGTTGCACTGAATGTAACATATGATTTGATTTGAAATATTTAATTTAGCTATGTAAGTATGAACATAAATAGTACTTTATTATAATAAAATTAGTAATCTTATATTGACAAGTCAAGTAATCATAAGTATGTGCCGCAATGCCACATCATTCAATATATAAATATACGCATTCATCCACACATAACTACGTAAGTGGCCATTTTTTAATAATTATATACGATAAATCACCTGGATTAATATCTCGATTTGAACCAAGGATGCCACTAAAGTTCATAGATTTGATGTGTTTGGTGCTCCCTAGAGGGCTCTGCCCTCTACGTAGGCATGTTGCATAATTGTTACACCATCCACCCCCCTGAAGTAGTATTAGACATCCAAAAATAACATTACACTTAAAAATAAATCCATTAACAAAAAAAATGTGTCAAATTATGATCCGATGGTCAAAATTTATTATGATCAAGATTTAGATTCAATAGCATATATACTTATAATTTTACTAGTATTTGAATCTGAATCAATTTTAACTTGTCAGATAGTGTGACATGAGACTTTCCCGTATTTATGAGTATACCATTAGATGAACTATCCAATTATTAATTCCGTCTCCAGATCCAAGAGCATGGTAGTAACCGGCTGCGCTTCCATCTATACAAACTGGAGTGGGGGAAAATAAATTTAGTGGCATGTTGTGATGACTAACCAAATAATAGTATGGAAGAAAAAAAAACTATAAATTGTAATACAAAATAAGAATAATTGTTGGGAGTTAATAATTATGATAGCACCTGCCCTTTTTGATATTGCATCTGCAACAAATGTGAAGGGGACCTCGTTAATCCCCTCGCAATTAAGTAGTTGCGCAATGAGGAGTGATGCAACACATACAAACAACGATGACCCACTCCCCATCATCCTGAAGAATTAGCTAATTATAATTATATGCAAGAGAGTCTTGTGTAAGACTGTCTTACGAATCTTATATACGGATCAAAATTGTAAGATGAGTCAAGATTCGGATCCAAAACATGATCAAACACCATAAAATGACTAATGTATCATTAAATACGAGTTTTAATTCAGATCTTGACTTGTCTTAAAATTTTTAATCCGTAAGAAGGTCTCAAAAAATTTTCTATCAACGTGTATATGAATCATGAATACATTTAAAATACTATTTTATTTGGTTTCAAGTAAAATAGCACATGCACACACACATTAATATTCCATATTAATGAATATTGCACGGCATTAAACCTAACCTTTGAACTCTCTTAAAACTCTTTCAATACTTCCCTTTCTTCCGATATCCTTCAAGAACAAAATCCAAAATGAGCATATGAAACCCCTATATAAAGAATTTTAGGCGAATTTTTTAAAGCTACCTATAGGCATGTGTATATCTCAACTTTATTGAAAACAAAACACAAAAAGTCAAAAACTTAGGACATATTTGTAATTTACTGAAAATTATTAGATTTTTTTTTTCAAATAGAAATTTTCAACTTATACGGTTCAAAACATCTAAGACACGTTTATCTATTTAGTCATCTATATCATTACATTGTGACGACTTTGGTTTATTAGAGACATCAGCTTGTTCTTTTAGCTCGGTAGAACCAGACCATCACTTAAATATTCATCAATTCATCCTAACTAAGAAAATATTTATCTTTTCATTTCAATAACAAATTCAAATTGGAAAAATAATCAAACAACCATATTTCTATTTTTTAAATCTATAACTCTAAACATTAAATCATTCATTATAAGAAAATCATTATATTTTTTTCAAAACCAATGCATCTCGTAAATTAAATTAAAAATACTGAAAATTGAAAATTGAAGTTCGAAATAAAACCAAATATCCAATTAGTTTTTTACATTTAAGAGATTAATTATTATGCTCACTTAAAGATATTATTTTTTTTATAGGAAAAGTATTATGCGTTCACACGCCAACGCATAACTGAAAAATAATAAAAACTTGTCACATTCGTCCGGCATTTTAGCACGAAAATAGGATTGGTGTTACATAGTCCAAATTAGAAATTCTCTTGGTTTTTCCTAAGAAGCTTAAAGTTCTACTAAAAAATAAAATAAAAAAGACGAAACTAAAAGTCGAAATATCCTCTTAGAGCAACAATATTTGCCACCCAAGATCCATCGATGAATACATAAACAAATGTAGCCTTTTATTTATTTTTTATTTTTGTGAAATTTGGAGAGCATTTTGGAGTAAATAGATTTTTTAACAATAGTGTCACCTTTTTACACAAGGGTTGCCACGGCTTAGTTGTTCTCGAAGGAACATTGGAATTGATTAAGAGTTATATCATCTCCTTTTACATTTTACAAGTCCACTTTAATACAATATCCATTTTTTTAATAAAAAAAAGGTTGCAAGGAAGAAGAAAACGAGGGGCAAAACACCAATCATTCACACAAAAAAACAAATTGATAAATATAAATCATAGTATTAATTTGAGGCATGAAACTCATTTCAAAAGCTAGTAATTGATGCAGACAACGCGGAGCTATTTGTGTGTGGAGTTGAATTTCGACTCTTATCTATTAATGTCGTTTTTCGCATTTAAACTGATTTTGCCTAAGAAAGATACAGTATGTCACTCTTTCCATCACGCATTTTTTTTGTCTTTTCTAAATATACAATCATATTTCTATGTTAAACAGTTAAATGTGTATTATTTTCTTTTTCTTTTTTACCCAAACATCTGACATGTGGTATTAATATCCTTGAACTTAACAAATTTTCAATATTTTTGATGAATATATAAGAGCAATAACAATTTCTTACAAAAAAGAGTATAGACAATAATATATGTATCTATTTCAATTTTCTGAATATATTAAAAAAAATCCTGAGTTGTAGACACATTACTCCCTTTTTCAATTTTTTTTAACAACAACAACAATAATTTAAGCCTAATTTAAAAAAAGCAAAGGAAAAAAAAAATTAAAAGATGGGTGCACTTCAATAAATAATTATGACCGCCGTTAGATTAAATAACCGAATTAACAAATTCGATGGTTGATGTTGGACAGGATGATCATCATCATCATCATCTGATAACTATAATTTTTTGCATTTATATCTAAGATTAATTGATGATGTTTACAAGTGCAATTTCATGCTTAAATCATGTATTAATGTTTCTATTGATGATTTTGGGATAATATTTGTTTGCTCATTTTGTAGTATTTTTAGTGTTTTATTGATGATTTAAAAGTATTTTTAGTGTTTTATTGATGATTTTGGTGTAAAGTGACTAAAAGATAAATTCTATGACGCGTGAGGACGTAGTGTGCCATGTGCCACGATAGATCTAATGTGACATTTTCATGTGTCACAATCTATTGTGACACATGAAAGTGTCACATTAGATCTATCATGACACATGACACATTACATGTGATGCGTTATAGAATTTCCCGTTTTCATACACGGAGAAATTCTTAACCGCTTCGGGTAGTACCTCATGTGTCACAATAGAGATATTTGGACACTTTTTTCAAGTGTCCTAATTCCTACACTTATTCATGTCATATTTGATTAATATTATTGCAGTAAGAAGAAAAAAAATGTATGTATGTCGCGGAATGGATGAACACACATATATATAACAAACATTTGGGTTGCAATTAATTAATGCTGAATAAAATTAAAAGTTACTAAGGAATTAAAATAGTCTTGATAAGAAGAGAAATCATGAATTGATAATGTAGTGGTAAAGAATTTGATTCCAGACGTCAGGAACTCCGGGAAGACACCAATGAACACAATCTGCGTAGTTTTTGGGGTTAGCGAGATCCTCTTTAGACTTGGGCTTTAAAAATTTCTTATTAATGGAGGTATGAGCATCTTTTCTATGATCCGATAAATGTGTTATATTTAGATATTGGACGTGCAACCCTCTCTTCTCCAGCCTCTCTATCACCGACTCTGCTTTGCCCATCATCTCCCGATCCGTTTCCACTCCCCAGTAATCCTCCTTCAACGCCGGCTCCGTCTCGTTGTAGCATTGCTTCCCATCCCACCGTTCCCCACTGCATATGTATATATATGATATGAGTGTTACAAATACGTTTTAAAAATTAAGTTCATGCATATATATATATATATGTATTAATTATTACTTGTAGTGATAAGGCGAGAGACTCATGAAGAAGAGCTTTGTTTTGGTTCGATTGATGTTGATCTCGAGCCAGTCTGACCAAGTGTTCAAGCACATTTCGTAGAGACGAGGACTCTTTTCTACCACTTTATAGATTGCATCAGGACTCCCAAATGAACCCCATCTGAATTAATTAGGATGATGATCAATTAGTGATGAGAGCTAGAAAGAAATGGAGAGAAAGAGAGAGTTACAATTAATTAATTAATTGTGATGTACTTACAAGAGTGTCATATTTAGCTTAACCCACCACATAAAGGCATCGAAGATGAGAATGTCTGCATGAGTCCATTGCCTGGCGTGCTTCTCTATTGAACTTATTCTCAATATTATTTCATTTCTTATGGAGTGGTTGTACGGATCGTCCGTGTTCGACTCCATCAGCAACGGTGACCAATAGAACTCGATCGTCGCATTGTATTCCTTCAATTCATGAATTCATTACATATATATATATATTGTTTTTAATTAATTAACTAATTAATTTAACATTAGAATATTTAATATATATATGAATGACTATATACATACACTTGCGTTGAAGACGAACAAATTTTGGTTCCTGACCACAGATTTATTGGACGAATGATGTAGAGAAGATTCAATCAGGCAAAGCAGCGACGTCCATTGATTCCTATTCAAAGAATCCCCCACAAAAACAACCCTCTTCCCTCTTATTTTCTCCAACAATTTCTTTCCATTGAACCTGCACACACACATATATATATATATAGACCGTCTCACATACATTTTTATATTTTCCTACAAAAATACGAATATGACGAGAGAGAGAGAGAGAGAGAGAGAGAGAGAGAGAGAGAATTGGCATTAAGACCTGGGAAGTTGACAGTCATGAGGCTTCCACTTCCAGAACTGATATCTAACATCCTTTCTACCATATTTCTGACAGGCGTAGTCGGGCTTCATGAAGGAGCACTGCGCCTCCTCGTACAGAGGGTTCGACACGTTGTCAAAAACCCATCTGCCGGAGAAGAAGTCGCAGGTGGAGACTACATTAGCAGCAGCAGCGGCAACCTTACTCTCTTTTAATGCATCTTCAGGCATTATAATTGTTTGGTTTTTGTTGGGGGGATTAATTTCTTGTTGTCGACGATCATCTAGAATGCATACATTTTTAATTGTTTCGTGAAGATTAATCCTTAGATGAACAGCAATAGTGATGGATGTTGTGATTAAGAGAGCAGCTAGGTATGTGAAGTTCATCCATCTTATTTTCTTCGTCTCCAAACTCATTTTCTTTTTTTCTCTTTAATTAATCCATCAATTCCAATTCAGGTGGCCGGGACTCGTCTTCATATATTATTGGGGATTCATAAAATAATTAATTTTCTATATATTTCACGTGGGATTTTAATTATATTGGTAACAAATTAAATCATTATATTTAATTTCCGGTTATAACTTACACACACATATATCTGCATATTGATCTCCTACATTAACTGTTGCAATATATATACATGATTCCATACTTGTTCCGACCTAATATTTTCTATTTCGGAGTTTTTGTTACTATTTTATTTATCTGATATGCTACCATATATTTCATTTGAAGTTTTATATTTGCTAATCAAAATGTTTTATGGGTGATGCATGCATCGATAAATATATATGTCGGGTAACATATCAAAACGTACATGCACGTACCGATTTTCTTTCAAAATTTCAAATATCTATACATATAGTAAGACAAAATCGTAAGGATAAAATCGTAAATAAAATATATACAGAAAACTTATTTTAATACTATTTCCTGCTAAGTTTTTGATGTAAATTGTGCATTGCCCCAGGGTAGCGCTTGTTATTGTAAATCGTGCATTCATCATGCACATGAGTTCGGATCTTGATTAAGACAACAATTATATATTTTTTCTTTTTAACATTTTTTTAATCTTTATTTTATTTGTTCTTTTTAAATACAATTTTGTTTTTTTCTATCTTTTATTACATTTGTTGCTTACCACATTTTTATCTTTTTTCTATAGTTTCTTTTAAAATACATTTGGTCTTTTTTTTAATACATGTTTATCTTTTTTCTATCTTTTAGAATAAAATTATAAGCAAATGCGCTTACTCCAAATTCAACTTTTCATATTTCGTTATAACTGAAAATGAAATTGTTTTAGATTAATTCATGTTTTTTTTTGTCATAAATTGTGACTGTTGGTTTACTTCTATTTTGTAGAATAAAATTAAAACTGAAATATGTGGACATTTCATTTATTTGGGCATTAACGCATGATGACTGTTGAAAATCTACAATTAATTATGGTTATGCAAATACAAAATTGAATCATTATATTATACTAGAAAATGTAATTTACTTCTTGCAAGGCCAAGAACCACTCTTCTCGCGCAGGAATTGTTGTCTCTCTGTAGATAAGTGATTGCCGTAACTTTCTTTCTTCGTCCGGACGCGATTCACAACAAGCACGACGGAAATGGCGGCTCCAAACAACATTTTGAAGAAGTAGAAGAGAAGGTATGGGTTGTCTTGAATTCCCTGCGCCAAAACTCATGCGTTGTCTATATGAAACTTGAACTTGGGTTCATTGTAGGCGGCGGAAGAAAAGAGTTGTGTGGCATTTGAAAGAGAGTGTAGCATTACATTAATATTCATATTTTCATTTTTAAATAATAATATGGGTGGGCTTATTGTTAAAAAGAAATTCGGTTGCTACACATTGTTTATGGTCCACCATTTTTTCTAATATCTGGCTATTTATAGTTGTATTTCCCATCATATCGTTGTTACAATTTTTCGAAATTGCTTATTGTCAACTTTATATTGTTTATTTTATTTATAGTTTATTTAACTTTGATGCAAGTACAAATATATGTACGTTAGTTCGTAACCTCTATTTTTGTACTATAATAATATAGCATATAAAGATTTTATTGTATATTCCTCCCGTAAATAAGATATCTAGCAACCCAATAAAATAATTTATAAACAAAAAATATTAATATTTTTAAAATGCTATATACGAGTTTAACTTTTACCAAATATCAAGAAAATAAAATGTAGATAAATAACTTTATAAAACTAAAAAATACGCCAAAATTTATCAATAGTTATTGTTTTATTTAACAATATAATTATGAAAGAAATTATTTTGAGAAGTTACACACATTTATCATATGATAATACATCACATCTTAAAAAAATTGAAGATAGTGGATATGAACTAAGTATATTTTCATGTGCTTATGACTATGTACAATTAAAATAATTTGTGTACAATACTAAAATAATATACATATGAAAAATTACCTATTTTCTCTATAAAAGATAAAATGTTAATACATTCAGATATAGATTTTATACAATCACTATAAATAATTATTCATATTTTAATGTAATGATATATGATTGTAAATTTGTAGCTCAATTCCATTGTCAGGCCCTTGGCGCCACAGCTTGGGAGTTTAAGGTTTCATGTTCTATTTTTACTGTATTTTTATTTTTACTTTGTTTGAACCAAAATTAGGTATGGAAGTTTGGACTTTGAGTTGTGCATTATTTTGTAATGCTCAAATTCTAAAGTTAATTGGGTTGATTATTTAGTTATGTTTATTGGGTTTTGTTGTTTATTTTTATTTAATTGTTGGGCAATTAGAAAAATTTATTGGTGCAAATTTTGACTATATAATGAACTAGAAATCACACGTGTTCAATTAATTTCTTTTGCACTTTTTTTTAATAATATGGTTGAATTACTATTTACTCTAAGTTGATATTATGCTATTTATTTGTTTAATTAATTAAGATAATTAATATTCATATTTGTGAAAATAAAGTTTAATTTTTTAATCTATTAAACATTTTTATACGTTAATTTCACATACTTCTATATATGTGAATTTGACACACACACACACACATATATATATAATGAATAAATTTTGCTTTTGTTTTTTAATTATTATAAAATAAAATAGTACCGAGCATCGTGCGGGAGATATACTAGTTTCAACTTAATTACAACTCGCAAGTGATTTAATTAACACTAAATTATACGAGAGATACATACGGCGCTCCTAGATTCGAATTTAATTATCATTATATTTAATCTTAAAATTCATTTCGTACAAACAGATGGAAATTTATGAGGCATGGATTTGGAAGGAATGTGTGCATATGCATATTAATTAATTAGTGCATGTGAATTCATGCCTAAAGCTAAAAGTTTAGCCTAAAAATATGAGATGCATGTTTCATTTGTAATAAGATTTTTTTGAGAATATTGTTAATTTATTTTTATATCTTCTAAGAATCTCTTATATCTTCGAAATTCGGAATATGCTTGCAATGTGATTAGAAGTTGGAGACATGCAGTTATCAAAAGATTTATAACTTACCCAAAGTTGTTTTGAAAAACTAAACCCTAAACTCTTAGTATAAAACACAAAAGATGGGATACTGTCCCTTGTGATAGTTTAGTAGTAGGTATACTTTAGAACCGAAGATCTTGAGTTCAAAACTCCACCAACACACCGTAAATAATAAAATAGTAATTTGTGCTCTTTTAGTGATTTTATTGAAAGTTACTTGTATTCATGTTGATCGATTTACCAACCGCTATACAAAGAGAGTTCATGCCAAATCCCAATTATCTGCAGCAAGAGACTGATAAAGTATATAATTTTATAAAATATAATTCAAATTCATTAATGAATACATGGATTCCAGAATATTTTTTTACATTGACAGTGTAGTAAAAATGAGTGGGAGCACAGTTCTTCCTGCAACCCTGTTTATTTTTCCTTATTTAGAAACCTTGATAAATCTTGTTTACTCTTTTTGTTCCCCTTTCTTATGAGTAACACTTTAATCTGTATGTATATTGCTGCTATACTATATATACTTCGACATATCTATGACAACGGGTGCTCGTATGGATCAAAAACTCGATTGTGACAAGTTTTGTCACAAGGATAGGGGCAATCTCCCTTCTGAAATGGACTTCTGTCGTAAAACCAATCTCCAACAGCTTTAGCAATTGTCTGCACACAAATTATATATAAGAGAAATCTAATAAAAAGAGAAGAAATAAAAATAAAATAAAATCATCACCTTGTTATTTAACTTTGGAGAGTCATTTCTAAACCAGGTTTCCTGCATTTCAGTTTGGCAATGTGCGTAGCATGAATTGATAAATAATCCCCTAGAAAACGAGAGGCCTAATCCATTTATCGCTCTGATAAACTCTAATCTGAAACCTGATTAAAAAAAAAGGCATTGTTATACAGGAAAAGTTTTGATCTTTTTTTCACTTTTGTAACTGTGGTAGATATGCACAAAACCTTGCATGATTTGGAGCTGCCTGGGAGAGCATTTAAGTATATCGGTCTTGCAGTCGTGCCAGAGGCCGTGTGGATCAGCAACGCCAGGAGCCAATATATTCTTTATCTGGTTGGGATAGATGATGCTGAAGAAGGGAAACATATAGATGCTCGTTTATCTGAAATCAGGTATATATGTTTCTAACCTGCCATGAATCATAGGCAGCATTCACAATAAAAAGGGGAGTCCGAGTTCCTCTAGCAGCGAATTGTGGGAAAAAACACTGCATTTTGACATACCACCATTAATTAGCATAATGTATATTTGCAACAAAAACTCCATCTTAACATGACTTGTGGAATGATATCTTACAAGACTTGGTTTCATTTTTAAGGTGCATAATAGAGGCAAATTCTTTGTTGATCCCTGCACATTAGTCAGTGAATCATGAGCTAATTAAGTTCTTAAACGAATCATCACAAAAATAGTAAAGGGCTTACATGTGTTGTAACTATGTCGTTGTAGAAAGCCTCAATATGTTGTGCACCAGAGACATCCTTCCTGTTCCAAATATGTGATGAATATAATGTTGGAACTAAACATTACTCCAAACATACAACACTAGCTCTACTAAATGAAGCGCGTTGATGAAACTTACGTATTGATGAAAAAACCAGCATCGGAAAGGCACTTCACTTTTGCCCCAATGGGAAGGAGAGCCCTGAAATTATCACAGTGAAGAATCGCAGCCAATCCACCAGCTGAGCATCCGGACAGCATAGCCTGCATTGGAAGAGTTTAGGAACTTAACTAATGTAGCAGAACTACATCGTTTCCAAAGATCTCGAGGCAAAAATCTCCTACATTTTCAGCATTCTTCATTCCTTTTGCTAATAGGTCTTCTATAACAGCAAGAAACACCCTTGCCCCTCTGTAGTGAAGTTTTGTGGTCTGATCATATTTAACATGATTGTGAAAAAGACATGAGCAAACAATTAGCTCCATTATTCAAATTTAGGCTATTTAGCTATTATATATATAATGACTGACTCACTGGGTTCACTGCTTCAACATCACCAGTAAATGATGATCCATCACAATATCTAACTTTGACTCGATTCCAATTATAAAAATCTGGAAGGTAATGTCAAACCATTTCAAATAAACAACAATCAAGACGCGATTTCAAATAATGAACTACCAAAATCATTGAAGCATCTAATACTATACCAGGGTTGAACTTCGCCTGGTTGCTCAAAATCCCAGAGAAAGCCAGCTGCCTAACCATCTGCTTGGAGGAACCTAACCGGTTGCTCTTACGAGCAAGGCAAGTCGTCGCGTTGTTGCACCACCCTCCTCCCTGTAATCCCCACAATCCATCCAAACTCTTACAAAACAACTCTCAACATCATCAACAATGAAAATTATATATCCCATCTTTCAACACAAAGTTAATCATACAAATAATTACCTCAAGCTGAATTAACCAATTGTTAATCCCTGCTCCAACTCCTCTATCAAAATGGTAGGCTGGTGGACTCCCATCCAAACAAACTGAAACATAACACATAATTGACAATCTACAATATAGCAATCAAACATTGTTTTACATAGTTTTGAATTAAATAATTCACAAAATAAGACTGCTATATAAATCTTTACCTGCCCCTTTTGCCACAGCATTCACAACATAAGTAATATCTACATAAATGCTTTCAATTGTCAGCACAATCAACGCATACACAAGAATGTGCAGCAATTGCAATAAGCTTCCCCTCATTACCCTGCAATTCAAATAAGAGTTCAATGAAAATGATAAAATGAATGTGAAATGTTACTGAGAAAATGAATGTTCCTCATTCATATAGTTTGTTAGCTATAAGAAACTGAGTTCAAATTTTTATTTAGTTATATTCGGTTAGTTACATGCAATTAATTATCGATATTCTCGATTGGGACTCATGATAGCTCAATTAGTTTAAATGTCAAATCGAATTACAATGTTCAAACTCGACTGCATTGCTTTACCCTGTTCAAGAAATAGATAGAAATAACGAAAAATGAAATAGAATAATACGAAAATGGACTTATTCTTGAAGGCAAATTCATTAGTACCATTCTCTTTTATTGCCAATAAGAGTAATTAAAGCAATCACAAAGCACCTTAAATTAATACTGCCATTAAGATGTCCAAATTACTTCTGAATATGGCAATAAATATATTGAAATGCTAAAGAAATCGTACCTTGAATCAAAACCCACTTCGAAACTTGTACATTCGGAGCTGAAAACAATCTCAGGCTACCAAAAATATCAGCAAAAGAGATTGAATATAGCTACAGATGTTAACTATAATAACAGCTTTTTGAATGTATGAGTTTTTTATTTCTTTGCAGAGAACCCAAGAGGCGACCGACACTAATTCTTGAGTAAAATGCTCCTCGAGTTTATATATATATATATATATATATATATATATATATATATATATATAGGTTGTTATTTTCTTAAATGGGTTACTTGGTTTTTTTTTTCCTCAAGCTTTTCAAACATTCATACCCACTAGTGTCTATAATATATCAGGGAGTCTACATACATACGATATATCGATTTATAAATTATTGACGGAATTCAAATTCAAAGATCCCTTCTTAAAGACATCCAAATAATAAAATTCACGTGTAATATAAAGGCTTCTCGAATTCAAGATCCACCATTCCCCCTTCAAAAAATAGAGAAGAAATTCAAGTTAATAATCTTTTAATAATAAGATTAATTGGCTCAAGAAATAGGTCACTCCATATAAGTGCTAAATGTGTTGTTAGGTTGGGAATGATCCCTTCTTTCAACATTTTTTTTGTGTTATTGGAAATTTAAACATTGAATATTGAATCATGAATACCAAATATAAACTGGTTTGTAAACTAGGGATAAAACAAAAACATTTTTTTGGAGCTATAGACTATAGTATAAGATAGTGATTAGTGAGAGTAAATTACAAGCTCACCTCTATTAGTATTTAGTGGGTTAGGATCCGACCCGCGTGTCACGGCAAATGTCAAGCCAAAAAAAAGTTGAAGAATCTTATCGATACACGCGGTCTTCATTAAATATGTTGATTATAAAATAAAATAGGATTGTAGGAAAGAGTTTTAATGTATTTTTGTGATGATGATGAGAGAAGAGAATTGGAATTTGATTGGAAGAATTGTGAAGAGTGAGGCGTGGGATGGCGGTGGTTTAATTTTATTTCAGCATATGCATATGTCTCTTATGCGATCGCATCTCTATTTATTTCCACTTTGCATCATAATTTTAGCCCTGGAAACTCTTTATGGCCTACCTTTTCCATTTATTTTGTCTTCTTTTACCTTTCTTATATACTTATATACTAAAGCACACAAATTGGGAACACAAAATGTTCTACCTTTTTTTTTTCTATTAAGCTCATTGTAGGGACAATTTCAAGGCTGCAATGAATTCTGCACTATTTTAATGCAGACTCCAGTCTAATAGTGTGAATAATATTCATCCAATACTAAATTTAGTGTGGATGAATTATGGTTAAAATTATAAAACATTATACAACATTTAAAATGGATGCGTATATATGAATTTAAATTTAAATTTAAAGCATAATTTAATTTTAGAAAATTTCAGTAATTTATGAACCCTTGCTTTCTCTCTAAGTCAGTGCTCCTAGCTCCCTATCAAATGAGTTGAATATCATTACTCTAACAAAAAAAAAATTCAAATTACACCACCAAAAAGAAAACCCATAAATACAAAATGAATCTTTATCACACAACCGAAAATAACCCCGTTCAAAGAAATCCGACTCAACCAAAGCCATGACTTCTGGACGAGCATATTGCCACCGATTCGATGTGAATGAAAGAGTTACTTGCTAATTTATCCACAACCTGATTGCCTTCTCGATAAATATGTGAAACTCTGAAGTGCACTCCTTGTAGCAATCCCAACACTCTCAACCACCTTGCTTTAAGTCTCCATGGAATTAACAACCGCTCCTTAACAAACATACCCACCACAAAAGTCGAATCCACCTCAAGCCAAATATATCTCAGTCCTCTACTGATAGCAAATTCCAAGCCAAGAATTGCCCCCCATAATTCAGTGCTGCTAGGTGGCTTTGATATAATTAGATTAGTATTTATGTTATTTACTTTGCTTATTAAGGGTAGTATATATAGACCTTTTGCTCTTTAGGATTTTGAGGAGTACAGATCCTCTAGTCCCACTCATGTGTGCCAACCGTGTGCCACCATTAAAATTATATATTGTTAATAATGTTTTTTATAAAAATAAAATTTGTTTTATCATAACTAATCATAATTAATATTTATTGTAAAAAAATTAAAATTTTAAAAAATTATATACCCTAAATTTGGAATAATCAACCCCAAAAATCAATTATATTAACTAAAAAATGAAAATTAAATATTAAAAAATAATTATAAACCCTAATTGGGTGGAATAAACCCTAAATAATAATGTAAAATTATACTAAATCAAAAGAAATTAAAATTGAAGAAAAAAATAAAAGAAAAATTAATAATTTTTTAGGTGTGGCCCACGGTTGGTACACGCAAGTTGGGACTAGAGGATCTCAAGTGGATTTTGAGACTCTTTTATCCTTTATTAGAGCAACATGAATGCAGAATTGTTGGTGCTTTTAAGATATTGTAAGCTCTTTCGATTTTTCTCTTTTGGTCGATACAAAATCTCTACTCTCATTTTCTCCTTTCATCAGTGGCTTATATCTTAAATTAGTTCAACGTACACTCCGTATTGTCAAGTATTCATGTGGCTTCAGCTGTTTACAATTTTTGGATTATAAGTGTTACAAAATTAAATAGCGATGATTGATCAAATGCGACTAATATAATTATAATTCATATCAAGCTCGTGTAGAAAAAGACAAAAAGTTCATGTTCACTTCTTCAAATTAACATGACATTTTTTTCATCATTACCCATCACTCAGTCTCATATGAGGACGTGATTTTTGAAATCCATCAAATTCTATGAAAAACTGAGATAAGCCATGAAATGCTCTTTTAATATATTTTTCTTCTAACTTTCTATAAAATTCAATAAATTTGCCGAAGATAACGCATTTCTTTCGGGATTATTGGGCTAATTTAATTGGCAGTCTACTAAGTATACAAAATAAAATTGTTAAGAATAATAGCTAGCATATTATTAATTTAATTAGGGCATTAAATCTTATTATTATTATTATTATTATTATTATTATTATTATTATTATTCCACACGTCTTATAACTTAAATAAAAGGAGCATCTCAATTTAAGAAAACTAAAATGATATATGTGTGGTTGTGTTTGAAAGCTTATCCAATCAAATAAGTTGGCATTCACAAGATTAGGATGTCTAACCTCAAATTAAATGATCCAACATGTCTCCATCACTTTTGTATTGGTTCATGAACCACAAAAGAAATTCTAACACCAAACTTCAAGGTTGATGCCAGAAGGCAAATTGGTCCACATCGAAAACGATTGAATCTGCGATAAATAAATGTTCTAATACAGTTGGTTTCATAATCATAATGATAAATCTATCTCATTAGTTGACTACTGACACCATCACATATTGATGGAGTGACAAAATTATAACTGGATGATTATAGATTCAAATTTTATAAATAATTTTATGTAGGTATATTTTGCTCGTACTCGATAATGATTCATTGTTTCTACCCATGAAACTTTAATTTGTGGAGGAAGGTTTGGTTTAGTGAACTTGTTTAATGATTAGTTTGAGTTGGGTGAAAATCAATTGGCTAAAAAGTACTTTAAGCAACTTACCTATCTTGTGAAATAAGCAAATATATGGAATTGGTTTCAACTTTTGAAGCTTGTTTTAATTTTGGGACACCAACAACTTACCTGTCTACTTTTAGGATATAAATTTGGGCAGTTTTAGTGGATACAATTACATTGCGTCCAACCCCCTCCTGTGTTTCAAATTTTTACATGTCTACTTTTTTTTTCATATTTTGAACCAAAATACTCTTATACACTTGGCCTTTCACACTTCAATTTTGTTTGGCAACAAGAGTATTTTGGGCAAATTTTTTTAAAAATGACAGTTGTGCATTTTTTTTTAAATATCAGGGGAGTTTGACGCATTTTACTCAATTTTAGACTTTAGTCCTTGGTTACAACCATCATTTTATTAATATTTATGTTGCAATATTTGTAATTACATTGACTGCATATTATTTTTCTTCAAATATTAAATAATTTTGCTTAAGAAATGGAGAAGAAGCCTATATATTAATATTTAATCCTTTTATCAAATTATCGATCCATCAATATCTATATGGAATTTTACATGGGCTTTTTTCTTCAAGATTATACATATCAGTTACCTTATGAACACCAACGAGTAGCGGCCACCATATAAAATTTTAATCTTGTTCTCCTAAATTTGAATCAAAATCGTGGGTCAGAATATGCAAGAGAACAAGTACAAAAGAAAATTGGAGGGCAAATGAGGAGGTGTATGGAATAGACGAAGTTGATTATAAACCCAAATTGAATACAGCCCAATTCAGTTGAAGCATAGTTGCTTGCCCAACACCCAACCCAATGATGAATACACGTGAACATCACGTGCAGAAATCCCATTGTCGCCGTTTTCAAATTGGATTCTGGGTTTCTGCTAACCACCTCTGAAGGCAATGCTGCTCAAGTGCTCTTTCTTGCCTCCTCGACTCAGGTAACACCGTCTTTACTTGCATACACATCTGTCTCTATCTGTACACGCACTCACACACAAAATTGGTTCTTGTCAAAACTCAAGATTGCATTTTTTTTATGTTGGCAATGGATTGTAGTGCTTATTGTGAATGTTCCAAATTAATAAATAAATGAAAGAATTTCTTATTGTAATGGATTTCTGCTCATCCGTATCTTCTCTGAAGTTATAATTCAGAATTGGATATTTATTAAAGGGGCAAAGTTTAGCTCCCTTTTTTTTCCCATTTACATGTAGTGCTTGTTGTTGGGTTAATGTAAGTGAAGAACTTTGTGCTCTATGTGGTCCTTTTCCAGTTTCAGTTCTTGTTTTGGGTGTTTTAAGAATGTAGATTATGGAATTATTCAATTAACGAATAGGGAAGTTTCTGTTTGATGTAAGCTTTCTTTTATCTGCAGAGTAGCTTGTTACAGCAAGATGAGCACAACTCCCGCACCAATATGTCGAAAGTTTGTTCCAGTTGAGCAGAGTGAAGTTACTTCTATCAGTAAAACTAATGGTGTGTGTGTTACTTGTTCTTGCACAAAATGTTTTTTTCTATTTATTCTCTTATGAGGATTCTTCTCTTTTTGCTTAGTCCATTTAATGAAACTTAATGGCCGCTGATTTCCTTGTGCTCGATATTACAGGCTTCAAATTCCGTCTTGTTTCTTATAATATTTTGGCACAGGTAAATACTCCCTCTGTCCCGATTATATAGTCCCTATTACTATTTTGAGGTGTTCCAAATTATATAGTCTCATTACTATAAGTAGTATTAATTTTCGTAGTAATGTACAAATACACCCTTGTTGAATCTTGGAAATTAAAAAACTAACCACTTAAATTTTGAAAGTCACAAATATTCAATGAGGGTGTTATTGGAAGTTTAGCTTTAATATATTGTTTTCATAAATATTTTTAATCAACATGTGACTAGAAAATAGACTATATAATTGGGACGGAGGGAGTAGATATTATGTTGCTTGTTCTTTGTAGCTGTTTAATCATTTTAACTATGTGCTTGCTGGAAAAACGCATTTCAGTGCAAATATTAGCTGAATAAGCCTTGTTAATCTATTTTTACTGGACATGTGGACCATAAGCACTGGTTCAAAACAATGCAGCCAAAATAAGCATAGCATGTTGCTGAAATCTCTCATTCTTTGTGTTTCTTACATTCTCTGCTTTCTATCATAAAGCACGAACTTATAGTGCCACTAGAGAGTTTGTAGCCTGTTAATTTCATTGCACTTATGCTGTTCTCTCTATGTATATGTTTTTGTGAGCTGTTGGAAGCTGGTACAATCATCTTTATCAGTCAATTGTCATATTTTCAGGCATATGTGAAAAGTGCTTATTTTCCACACTCACCAGCACCTAGTCTCAAGTACGTGTTCCAACAAATCCTTTGTTAATGGGAGAATCTTACATCTTTGAACTCTTTCACCAAATGATGATTAAATATTTGTTTGTATTGCATTACTTTCATGTTTTGGTTGTTTCCGATGAATTCTGTGCCAACCAACTTGAGCAGGAAACATCCTACATATCCTTCATATAACTGCATTGAATGTTTGACTTGTAAAAATCTACACATCCTACTTTTCAAATTCATGATAAATTTTCATAAATGAAATGCGAATAATAAGATTTTTCTTTGTCATAGTTGATTTACTTTTTTGTAAAAAGGTTCCGAAAAATTCAAATGTTATAACCCAATCAGAATACGAATGAGATCAAAAAGGCCATCATTAATGCAAACAAGGCAATTGCTTCGGTAAGAGCAAATCCCAAGATGGCATAACCAAACAATTTTTTAGCTAATGATGGATTTCGAGCTACCGAATGAATCAAAGAACTGAATACGTTTCCAATTCCGACTGCAGCTGCAGCTAAAGCGATTGTTGCCAAATAAGTATTTTTAGCCAAAGATTCCTGCTTTAGAGAAGCATTATTTTTCATAGGTTAGTTTAATACTTTCTAGGTCTTGGGGAATATGATTTATTTAAAACTGCAGGCTCAACTGTTGTAATTGTTCGCAGCTCAAAAATGTAGTTGATAATGTTATCTGTTGGTTTTTTTTCTTCAGCTGTGGCATTTTTAAGTTTTTAATTTGTACAGATAAGGAATATTAAAGATGAAGAATAACTTCATATAATTTAAACATGAAGTTCTCTTATTTTCCATGCAGAGCTTTTTAATTGCAGTAAATATGTCTTTTGCTGTCTAAGTGTCTAACTCACAATTCAAAAGTCTCATATTTTACATTTCCTTTACTGAGTGACTTTACTAAAATCTTCATGTCTCTTTACCTTAGAATATACACCTAATAAGTTCACGTGTAGGTGGAAAGCTCGATCGCAGGCCATTCTCACAGTTCTTAAGAGCCTTGAAGCAGATTTTCTTTGTTTACAGGTGTGCATCACCGTCTTGCTTTTATACTGAATATAAACATATTCAACTTTTAATGATTTTGTTATCTTCATCCTTCTTTTCTGTTCTTTATTTAAAGAATCGCTTTCTATACATATCAGGAAGTAGATGAGTATGATACCTTTTATAAGAACAATATGGAGAGCCTTGGCTATACAAGTATCTACATTCAAAGAAGTGGGAAAAAGCGAGATGGATGCGGGATTTTCTATAAACAGGACAAGTATGCTAGTTCTTTTCTATTCCCTTTTAGTTTTACCTTTACTCAGGATAGGCATGATTCTTGAAAACTAGTTGAAATCACAAGTTAAGCATTTTTAACGTAATTATGTCAAATTTGGTAGCCTGGATCATTGCAAGATTTATATTAACGTCTGCCGTTGTTTACATTCATTTGCAACAAATACTCAGGCATATAGAGGAGTCTAAGCTTTTCTTTAGACATGTATTCCTTACATAAACACTTAAAACATGAAATCATACTGACATTTTTGTGAGTTAGTCTTCAGATAACTAATGTCTCATGCCATGTCTTATAATGTTTAATACATTGATCTTAAAATTTTGCCTGTTATTCTGATTAGTGCAGAGTTGGTTATAGAAGATAAAATTGACTACAATGATTTGGTGGCTACAGTTGAAGATGAAAAAACGTCATCTTTGGATAATGGCAACAAGTCGCTAGTTGGTGGAAATAAAGAGGAGCAAAAAGCTGGTAGCTTTCTCAAACTATCGCTTGTAACTTTTTTCTTTTCTGCTCTTTCCCAGTGATTCCACTTTATTCTTGTTATGCTTAGCTTCTATGGATTTAATCACTGCCTGTTACTATATGAATTCGAGGAAAATCTCAATATGAATTTGTCGGGAACCTTTGAGAAAAAACTACCCCTCTTTGTGGCCATATTTATTTAGCATGAAATATGATGAAGCTCATTCAACCATATTTATACGAAATCAGGTGTCATAGTTGGGCGAGATATATAAAATCATTAGATGCACTGACAAAATCAAAAGAAGCTAGGCATTCCAACATCTCAAGATAATAATTTGACTGGCTGGGAGTCTGGGACTGGTTATCACTGCCTTGTAGGGAGAAACACACTTGAATCATAAAATAATGCCTAATTTTATGAATCACCAAGCGCTTCCATGACCTTTCCAGATTATTTGTTCTAAAAAGATATTGATGTGAAGTTGTGAACTTTTTAAAGATTTAATTAATTCAGAACCTTATAAACTGGCGAGTGCCAAGTGTTACGATATCCCACATCAATTTCACATGAAAGTGTGGAAGGGAATACAAGTGGGGGTCAACCCTTACCTTTGACCATGGTTTTGGGTTAAGTTAGGGCTCCCTATTTTATATGCCTAACAATTTGGTTGACCCCCACTTGTATGCTCTTCCACACTTTCATGTGGAATCGATGTGGGATATCGTAACAACGAGATTAAGTAACTTTACACACACACACGTGTGTGTGTGTGTGTGTTTATGATGATTAACTTTAACTGAAGTATTTGCATAGAATTGGAAAGGGTATTCTTTTTATTGTGCAACAAAAGAAATAGGAGAAGATGATGAAGAAGAAAATCAGAATCCAAAAGCACCATGGATGTAAAACAAATGACAAAAAGAGTTCTAAACAAACATGGATCGGATTATAATTGATAAAAAAATTTGAACTTCACAACTCTAATTTTACTTAGAGCAAAAGTAAAATGATAAATTCTATGGTTCCTTGCTACTGTTTGCAAACTATTTGGCTGTTACTGGCTCTTCTGCACAATGATAAGCCTTTTAAGTGTTCCGATAATGAATGGTTTCAAAAAAAAAAAAAGCGTTCCAATAATGAAAGTGATGCTCAAGAAATTCCACAATGTTGCATTAATTTCAGGTTCAGAGAAAGAGAGTCAAGCAGACCACGGGGATCCTAATGATCCTCGTGTAAGATTAAAGCGAGATTGCGTAGGAACCATGGCGGCTTTTAGACTTAAGAATCCCACAAGCCACCACGTTATAATCGCAAACACTCATCTGTATTGGTAAGTTGGTATGTTCTTTTTACATCATCCACACCAAAAAATGATACTTCTCGATGTTGAAATGTATGTGTAATTTATCACAAATACCTCTAATATGCTACAGGGATCCAGAATGGGCTGATGTGAAAATTGCACAGGCTAAGTACTTGCTTTCACGTCTAGCAGAATTCAAAATGCTAGTATCAAAAAATTTTGATTGCTCGCCCTCGATAATTGTTGCTGGGGACTTCAATTCAATCCCTGGTGATCAGGTCAGTTAGTAATTTATACACATTCTTTTTCAAGAATTTTCATCACACACTGCTAGTTAGATGAGGTATCACGTCCTGAATCATATTTTAGTCAATAACCTTGTTAAATATCCCACATTGGTTGGGGAAAGTGGCATGTGCCGCTTATTAAGGTGAGGGCAACCCTCCCCTTACAAGCCGGTTTTGTGAGGGTGAGTTAGCCCTGATATCCATTTCTAACAAACCTACGTCAGTAATGTGATTACAGAATACAAGACTTGACGTGATTGAAACTTGAAAAACTATAGTTATTTTACTTCCACATTTCTACACATATGCTAACATCCCTTATGATTAGTTCTACAGTGCATAGTAAAAAGATCAGTTCGTTGATTGTAAAAATGCTTCAACTATTTCAGGTGTATCGATACCTAGTCTCTGGTACCAGTCCTACAGGACCAGAGAGCCCAGATGATGTGCCGGTTCCATTGTCAAGTGTGTATGCATTCACGAGAGGGGAGCCGTACTTCACAAACTGCACCCCTGGCTTTACAGGCACTCTCGACTACATCTTTTTTTCCCCTTCTGAAGGTATAAAACCAGTTAGCTATCTCGAGCTTCCAGAAACAGAGTCCCCCGACGTGAGGGGCGGGTTGCCAAATTATTTCCATCCCAGCGATCACCTCCCGATTGGGGCTGAGTTTGAAGTTGAGGCATAGAGATTGAGTTAGTCATTGGAGTATAGCAGACTACATTTTGAATTTCTCATATTATCTCTGCTTCTTTTCAATTCTTTACTTTGTTAATTGATTGTAACCTTTGATTGATCAAGAGATTTTTATGGATCTTACTCCAAAAGGGTCAAAATAATAGAAAACCGATTTAATTACGTACTTGTAGAGGAATTTAATAGTGCTGAATGCTCCAGCTTTTTGAATATGGGTTTATTTAAATTTACTTTTGAAGCTCTTGAGTTAAAGTTAAATCTTGATTCAATTGCTAGTGTATGATCTCAATTTTTTTATTTTTTTGAGTAGGTATGTGTCTGATCTCAAATAATATACTCCACAGTCCCTTATGAAAGCATCCCCATTTGTGTACCCAAGTTTGGGTACGTAACTCTGCCATCACTGCCACCTCAAAAGTTATGTACCTATTATTTTTATATAACACCATTTTTATTGATATGAAAAAGATGAGTATAACATTGTGAAATAAAACATAAAAGATTGATAAAATAAAATATTGAAATATATAAAAGCTTCTAAACGAACTAATTATTAAAATTATTATTGTTGTATTGCTCCCAAATGTGCTCAATCAAGTCGGTTCAAAATTTATAATGTTGAATCTTATCTCGTAATTCAGCTTCTATATTAACTCAAGCAGCGAAATCTCCTGGGAATCCTCGCGTAGCAGAATTGCATTCATTATTATTGAATTCCTCGGACTTCAACCAATCAGTTGCTGCACTCCCCTCATCCTCAATATCATGTTGTGAAGAATAATGCAAGTTGATACAGACTTAATTTTGTATATTTTTACTTTATCTTTTTACTCGTTTTTAGTATTTTTAGTAGTGTCTAGAGTCTTGTTAGGGATAAAATGTGACAGGGGAGAGAGGAGTACATTTGAATCCATTAAGGGCATAACCATGATGTTGACTCTACTGAGGGCATAAGGAGGACGCTGAAGCTTTGAAAGTCTGTTGTGGATTTAGCGCGGAAGTTCAGCAACCACCTCTACTCAAACAACATGGATCCACGGAAGCAGCAATTCCGAAACAAGGGGGCAAACAGTTCAGAAGAGGGAAGAGGAAGGAAGAGATAGAGGAGAGAGGAAAGAAGATATAAGGAGAGAGAAGACATGGAGCATGAACCCTAAAAATCAGCGAGCATTACCGTTGTGTTGGAGTGGTCTTCTCCAACTAACTTCATACCCTTGCGTGGGCTGGGTTGGATCAAGATGTGGTTAATTAGCAACTATAAACACTGTTCCTTATTTCAGTTACACACACTTGATATCGCTTACATTTCCGCATTTAATTTTCTGCATTTTAGCTTTTGAATATTCTGCACAGTAGTCGGCGGTTTGCCCTCTCCTGGAGCACGTACCTATTTTTGCCCAAACTGGAGTTGCTTCCAATCGTTAATCTAGTTTGTCTTTCTTTTACTATGAGTTATTTATTTACTTTTGCTTTGTTTATTAATATGTTTTCTAGCTAAGTAATTCGTGTTCAAGTCAAATGTGAATAGGTCTAGGTAGAATATATGCATGAGGCTTAATGTTCTTAATTTACTTTGAATTGATTCCCAACTTCATTCTGGGTAGAACGAAGACATGACAATAGCAAGGTTAGGTAGTTGGTCACTCTTAATTGAACTATTGTTGATGTAAGTCAGGGTGGAAGTAAAGGCGAATGTGCCCTGATGAGCCACTAAGTGATAAAACAAGCGCCGAAGATTGGAGAATGAAGTATAGGTAGATCTGGTGGGCACACCAAGGATGTGCCCATGTTCTAGTGTTGGGTCTCTCCGATTTAATACTGTTATCCTTGCAAACCCTCTGTATGCGCCTCTTCTTTGGGTCTTGGGTAGTTAGGGACTAAGAGTCGCCGCCTGTATCGCTCTTAGCGTAAACAGTAAGAAGGGATTGAGGGGTGTAAGTCGCCCGTAACTACTCCCTATAGCCAACCGGTCAAATCAAGGTATCTATGTGGTTGTGCCCATGATTGCATGCATTTACCAAAACTAAACTCATGTTTGACATGAACATATCTTTTATATTGTTTAATCCCGTTCTATTATTTAATTGTTTATTTAGTTTAAAGAGTGCAGGGACGAATTAGTGACAGTAATTCTAAAAAATCCCCAAAAAGCAACAAAAAAGAGAGAAATGTTGAACACTCCTCGTGGGACGATATCTGCCTTTGGGCGCTATACTAACGTTTGAGGGCAAGTTTAAACATCTGTCGGGCTTTGTCCACAATTGTAATTTTGCACACAAAACGACGGTGTGTCACAAGTACACATAATGTTCTTCAAGTTATTCCGGTACCAAAAGGGTTGGACCTCTAATCAGCCCAACAAGCTTGAAGCACCCTAAATGCTAGCTCGATATCCTTTCTTGCAAACTTGTGCATTTGCTTGAATAACATTTTTTTTTTGTTCATAAGTTGAATGAAAGCTCTTAACAAAAGCTGCCCATTCCAGATAGATTCCATCTGTAAGATGGTACCCTCTTGTATGTTCTCTAGATTCCATCTGTAAGATGGTACCCTCTTGTATATTCTCTAGCATTCACTGTAAAATTAATTCTTGGTGCTTTCCCTTGTATCATTTTGTTGAACAAAGGTGATTGCTAAAGCATATTGAAATCATTATTTGAACCAGCAACTCCAAAATATGCATGTCATATCCATAAATCTGTAGACGAAATTCAAGCATAAGTGTTGGAGTTCCATGATCACCTCGGGTAAACTAACATTTCCAAGAGACAGGATAATTTTTCCATTCTCAATGCATACAATCAAGGTTACCTAATATTCCAGGAAAGTCGTGCCTTTGCTCATGCACATCGATCAAGCATTGAAAGTCATCAACATTGGATTTTCTCAAGTATCTTTCGCCAAACACATCGATCACACATTGACAAAAGTTGAACAAGCAATCGATCACCGTTGTTTCAGCAACTCAGAGGTACTCATCGTAATGGTCGGTGGGACTTCCATATACCAATTAACGAATAGAAACTGTGCATTTCTGAATTGGTGACAAACCCACTCTCCCTGTTGCATCCTCCCTCAGTTGATAATATTCATCATGAGCTTTTAAGGCATCGACTATGCAGATGAATAAGTCTCCGCCCTTCCAGAAATGACGTCGAAACATATCACTTGACCATTTTGGATTTTTAGAGAAGTAATCCTAAAAAAAAGCAGCAACCTCTTCACGATCTCGATTCATGTATCTTCTTCTTAAGTAATCCTAAAAAAGACAAGCATCAACTGCTTCACGATCTCAATTTAAGTATTTTCTTCTTCTTCTTCTTCTTCTTCTTCTTCTTCAGGATTTGGTGAAAGAGCTTGCTACACTTTCAAGAAGCTTATATTATTATTCAAGTATTTGGAGAAACATTTTATCATCTGCATCATTAGCTAATAACCTTGTCAAACCTCGATGTAAATATCGAGGTTAAGCTGAACTAAAAATATGGGAAATGATGTGAATTGTGGAGAAAAGTGAATTGAAGAGATAAATGAATAGTAGATATGTGTGGATTTGCGTAGAGATGTGAATTTTGAAGTATGAAAAAAAAATATTAATAGAGTAGCTCATTATTGCTACTTTTTTTTTCTTATAACGACTGCTTTTTATAACGGCCATTTTTAATAACTGATATATTCAATTAAAATATATTTTTTTGTATCGGTTAATTTACAATGATTAATTAAATAAAAGTGCATTACAATACATAATATAAAATAAAACCACACTACATAAACATAAAATCAATCTCGAGTAATACGAGATGCATAAGTAATCATTCTTTGAAAAAATATAGACTCGACTATTGGATTGTCCATTTCTTCTTCATATGTTCTAACATGATCGTGTGTGCTAGAAGTGCTGTTGGGTTCATTCTGATGGTATCCTTAGTGAGTATAAGATACTCATTTACTTGATTGAGTTCTTTAATTTCCAGCGTTCTTTCATCTTGAAGGTTTTATATACATCCATTTTTTTGAGATGGTCGTTTTAATATCCTAATATACATGATTGTTCACTCTTTTAATTCACTTAAAAATGACTCTTAATACACGAGGCAAATTATAGTAAGAAGTAGTGAGAATATATACTGTATCCACAATGACTAACTATGCAATCCAACTAAGTACTCAATTAAACTATTCTGCTTTATCTAGATGGTGAGATTAAAAGTTTTGTTGTTTAAACTAAATACAACTAACGAACTAAAATGATTAATAAAACAGGAACGCAAAATCAAACATGAGCTTTAGGGAGAATGTATTTTAGGGTTCGACGCGCCTATGGATCTTATGAATTCAATTAATACTTTAAACCTTATTTAATTCATAAACTCGCAGGAGAATCTCCATGTTATCTAGACTCTTTATCTCTCGAGTAAGTTTTAGAAGTAGAATGAACACCAATAATTATCTCTTGATCTCAAATTGTTATTTAAATCCTAAAGCCTCCTAGGATTTATTCTTCTCACAACGTCCTACCGATCTCTCGATATAGCAGAGTTATGTTATGAATTCACAATCCGTTAACTAATTAATCTCTCAAATGATAACTAATTAACTACACAAGTGCATTTACTGGCCAAACAACTACACAAGTCAATCAATGCAAAAAAACATAACACAAGTAAAGAAACAGAACAATAGAAGTAATTGAAATCACAAATATCCATAGTTGTGTTTAAACCCTAGAATCTTCAAGTGTTTAGTCACTCATTATCAAATTGCAATCCAATGAAAATAAATAGATAATTAAAGCTAACATGATAATCATAAACTAGAAATCATAAATACAACTTATGTCAGGTTGAATCTTCAATCTCAGTTGCTCTCTGTCACTATCCGCCGTCTTCTGCTATTCTTTGCTTAACTATAGGGTAAAAAGTGCTCTGATTTTTGTCCAAAAACAACCCTTAAATAGTAGAGGGAGTTGAAGCCTACAGAAGGAAGGAACACCCGGTCCAAAAGAAAATTCATCGGAGATCGCCGAAAGGAGCACAACCCGTGCTCTTAATTCTCAAACTTTGGTGATTAGATGTACGTTAAACACTGGCTGTGCTCAAGGGAGCACAGTTCCCGCTCTTCTGCCACAGTACGCTAAGCATTGTCTTTTAGGAGCACGAGCCGTGCAAGGTGGAGCACAGTCCGTGCTTTTCTTCTCTTCTTCTGACGCCCGACACTTTGGTTTTTGGCTTCGTTTCACTTTTTCTTACCTTCTTATACCATGATTGGGCACAACCTTTCAACCTTCAATTTCATTTAATTCAAAACTCATCCAAAATAAGCGATTTTTCTGTTAAAACTCGATAAACCCGTGACATAACAACATATGATAACATCAACCAAACAAGTCACAACGATATATGCAATCGACTTAAAACAAAATAAAAAATAACTCCTGAAATGCTCATAAACCCCAAGTTTATCAAGGACCCTCATTGATTTTCACCTTGCCACTCTTCTTTGCTGTTTTTTTACCGATTGGATGAACACAATCTTCTATGTCATCTTTATTATTAGAAGATGACGTGTATGCCTTTGAAAAGGTAGTTTTCATCTTCTTCTTGCCGTGATGATCACAATCTCCCGGGTTGGACCACTTTTGGACAATCCTTAAGAATTTGCCACATGCTTAAATGTTTGAAAGATTGGTTGTTGTGTGTATGCTCCCACTTCTTAAGTATATCGGTGTCATTGTGACCGCTTTCCAACCTTGTTTCACAGAAATGTATTCTGCATTAAACACATCCACACTTCTTTGGGTTGTATAGAAATGTGTCTCAATTGCTTCTTAATGTCTCTCTGGAGTGTTAACAAGATGATTTTTATTGTACTCCTTTGCGACTCTTTTCCACATTTGATCTATTTTTTTATCATTGCTGACAACTGAATCTTCACTAATACTCACCCAACACCGTGCGAGAATCTCATCTTCTTTACAGGTCCATCTTGTCCTTTTTTGTTACGTGGCATTTCCTTCATTTTCAACATCAAAAACTCTTTCCAAATTAATGTTCTCAATCCCTGATGCAGATGAATGTAGTGGAAAAGGAGAACCTTGCCAAGAACTTAGAGTCCCAGATTCCTTATCAATGCTAGCTCCATCTATGCTAACCCTTCTTGTTGATTTTGATGCCATTTTCGTTGGATTTCCATAGGAAAATTTGTGAGGATAGGACAAAAATGGGGGATATTGATAATATTCTAATGGATACATCATATACATAGGTCCTGAGGCACGTATTGAATTCATCTGAGAGTTTGGGTTATAATAAAATTTTGGGGGACAAGCTGGAATTTTGAGGATGAATATTGAAATTTTGTGGAAGAACATTTGAATTTTGTGGAGGGACGTTGGTATTTCCTTTCGAATTGGAAGAATTGAATACATTTGCCCAAGAGGTTCTGTCCATTTTGAAAAATGAAACTGCCCAAAAATATAGAGAATTCTAGAGAGAATTTGGAAAGATAGATAGAATTTGTGAAGATACAATGATATAATTTATAGATTTATTTTCTGAAAATGAATATAAAGATGACAAGACAATATGATGACAAAGATAAGAAAATTGAGAAGAAAAAATTGAAGAAAGAAAAAATACACTGACATAACTATACTATGACAAAGATAAGAAAATTGAGAAAAAACAGAAGATAAAAAAAACATTTTGATGGAACTACACTATGACAAAGATAAAAAATTTGAAAAATAAAAACAAAATATCTAAAAACACATTGATGTAACTATACTATGACAAGGATAAAAAAAATGAGAAGAAAAAACTGAAGATAAAAAAGACTTTGACGTAGTTATACCATGACAGAGATAAGAAAATTGAGAAGAAAAATAAATGATCAAAAAACACATTGACGTAACTATACTATGATAATGATAAAAAGAATTGAGAAGAAATAATAGAAGAAAAAAAAACACATTGACGTAACTATACTATGACAAAGATAAGAAAATTGATAAGATTAATTTATTATAAATTGGAAAATATTTAAGAAAATAAAATAAATCACTTTTAAAAGTTACGTTGCTAAATTATTTCTTTTTTATGATTTTTTTGCGGGTCAGAAGTGTGAAGTGTTGATAGTTATTTAAATGAGCGATTAATAAACAATGGTATTCATTTTCTTAGTGGAAAATTATATTAATTTTACAAAATTAATTTATCATGTTATACAAACATCGTCAAATATTTAATTTTTATCAGGAAATATTCAATTTTGTATCGGCAAATATTCAATTTTTTAATGGAAAATTATATTAATTTTACAAAATTAATTTATCATGCTATACAACGTCGGCGAATATTAAATTTTTAATCGAAAAATATACTAATTTTACAAAATTAATTTATCATATTATACAAATTTTGAGAAATATTCAAATTTTTATCGGTAAATATTCAATTTGTTATCGGTAAATAATTCAATTTTGTATCGGAAAATATTCAATTTTTTCAATGGAAAATACACTAATTTGACAAAATTAATTTATCATGTTATACTAATGTATGCAAATATTCAAGTTTTATCGGCAAATATTCATTTTTTAATGGAAAATTATGCTAATTTTACAAAATTAATTTATCATGTTATATAAATGTCTGCAAATGTTCAAATTTTTAATGAAAAATTATACTATTTAAAATATAATACAAAGACCCTTCGTAAAAATGCAATATTACATAAGAAACTACTAACATAACAATGCTATGAAATCTTTAAAAATAACATCATATTATAATACAATTCAATACACAAAGTATAATAATAATAATAATAATAATAATAATAATAATGTGTGTGTGTGTGTGTATGGGACGGCTTGGATATTAAGATATCCATACCCGCACCCTGGTAGATAATTATCCGTGTCGGTGCCCGTACCCATTAAATGGGTAATTACCCTATCCATTGTGAGTAATTTTTACAGGTAACCATATGATACGTTACCCATTAACATCACGAATACCAAGTTTTCATTTTACTACTTCTTGGAGGGTATCCTCAATGATGATGTACCAAAAATTGATACATAACTTGAGTTATGTACCACCATTGAGAATGCTGTGATAGCTTAATAGTGGAATGATATAATTTACGGTGTTGCTATTTGCACTACAAAAAATACTCTTTGCACCACAAAATGAATTGATTCAAAAATAATTAATTATGAAATTACTTAAATATCTTTATTAAATAATAATAATAATAATAATAATAATAATAATAATAATAATAATAATAATAATAATAATAATAACTCTCTCCTTTCTTCCCATTTCTGCCATTCTTCTCCGATGACAACGCCACCCATCTGCTCTGTCCTTTATCCTATTTTTTCAGAAAAATCACAGTTGCAGCTATTTTGATTGCGAAAAACAATTAGCAATTTTTCATCCTCCATGAAAACCTAACCCTAACTGACTTAAAATTTCGCAACAATTTCTGGCTGCCCCGACCGCGACGTCCCATGTAGAACGTCGTTGTTTCCGCGTATGCCGCCCGAGATCCACTTCCGCCATTATTTTAATTTTTGAGGTAGCGACAACTCTTTCAAACACATATAGAACAAAATATACATGTGTATCTATATTCAATCAAATTATATCAATATAAGTGCGTTTGAATTTCTGCAACTATTAATTTTTCTGAAAAAGAGAGACCGTTAATTTAGGTGAATATTTTTGAGGAAAAAAGTTGAAGAATTCGTCTTGGCGAACTGATTCTTTTGAAGATAATAGTGAAATAGATATTAATATTAGTTCTTCTCGTCGCCTTCAAACCAAAGTCGAACCTTCGAAAAATCTAGTTTGAACCGCCACCTCTACCTCCATACCCATCTTCTCCGGCGACATGTCCAGTTTCCGACGACTGGCGTCCCCTTCCGAACACAGTGATGCCCAATTTCCAACGTTGGTGGTTGCACACAAGGGGTGGATAAAGAGAGAAAAAAGGGAGAGAACCACTGAACCAGATAACCGGCATTGTCAATGGAGAGAAGAATGGTTGAAGACTAGAACGACAGAAATTGGCAGAGATGAGAGAAGAGTTTTTTTATTATTATTATTGATTATTTTGATTTTTTATTTAATAAGAATATTTAAATAATTTCATAATTAATTATTTTTGAATCAATTCATTTTGTGGTTGAAAGAGTATTTTTTATGGTGCAAATAGCAACCCATAATTTAATATTGATCTGAAAGTTTCAAAGTTAAATTTCACCAAAATCGATTGTGAGTTACCATGTCAAACAAAAAATAAAAGTAAATATATATATATATATCTACTCTACATATATCAATTTATTGGAAGTAAATGGAAATGTTACAATGCATTCGGGACATTGGATACAGCTTAATAATTTTCTGTAAGGAATAAAACAAGCGAACGACATCGTTTAAGTTCTTTTCTACGACAACTTCGAAACGTCGTCGTTTTAGTGCCAAGTATATATATTCAGTTCACAGCGTCGAGTAGAAGAGAATCGAGCACTATTTCGATTACAGTCTGCAGGTCTATAGATCTGAGCTTCGCATCGCTTCAGCAATTCCTCTCCGATTCACAAAGTAAGATTCCTAATTCATCGCTTTTTGTCCTTTTTCATTTTCCAATTCATTCCGAATTATCGATTTTAAAAGTCGATATTCATGATCGCGATGGAATTTTTTATGCCATTTATTTGCAGTTTCTTGATCTGTTAATTGAATTGACTTTATGTTTTGTGTGGTTTGGGATATATGGTCTATGATGTTTTTGAGCTTTTTATTTTGTAATTTATTGTTTATGCCTATCGCTTCACTGATGCATTGACTTGGTGAGTTTCTTTACAAGATTTTATTATTATTATTATTATTATTATTATTATTATTATTATTATTATTATTATTATTATTATTATTATTATTATTATTATTATTATTATTATTATTATTATTATTATTATTTACGGAGGAATCCGCTTCTCTTATAATTGGCGAATGTTGTGTTGCAACCCAGAATTCTGGCGATGAAAGAAAAAAAAAAACAAAGGAATGAAGCACATTCTAGACATTATTATCAATTGTGTAAAGAAAGCATGAATATTTAGCAGATATAGACGAAGACAATTCAAGGAAACAAATATATGTTGATTAGATTTCAAATTGTAAAGTATGAACATAAATAATTTATAGAATATCGAGGAGAGACAAGAATATTGGTTACATATGCAACTTAGTGTCTCCTGAAAATTTTGCTTTGTTGTCGGTGAGGGGGTTGCCTTTGGTTCTGATTACTTGCTGTAAAACTTGGAATTCCTAACGGCAGGTGGAAAAGGCTTGACATCTTAAGTTGTTTAATTACTCATCCATAAAAACGCCACTTCCTCACCCTTCACTGAATATCAGTTCGTTTATCTAGGCAGACTTCTAGATGTGTTTAGGATCATTGGTAACCCTTTCGTTAGTGATCAATGTAGATGCTTAGAATGAAGCTACTGAAAACGTTTATACATTTGTGGTTTCATTTTGGATGTGTTTCTTGTGAGGAAAGTCAAAATGAGGATTCATGAAATTAACCACAGATGAGTATACTGATTGAAGGAATGAAACGTTGGTCATTGGAAAATAGGTTTGAATCAATTAATACAAATGGGTAACCAGCAGTTGATTTGTTTATGTACTAATGAAATATGTTAATACATCGGAACCAATATCTTTGTCAAGTTTGTGTTTTGCTGCTTCTGCCAATTAGTAATAGCATTAAGGGATCTTGTGGAGTTAATTGTGAAATCTCACCTGATACTACTTTCATCATTCTTCTGTAACAGATGATTGATGATCAAGACTTGGGCTTCTTTGCCAACTTTCTTGGTATTTTCATATTTATTCTGGTGATCGCTTATCATTACGTGACGGCGGACCCAAAATATGAGGGCAACTGAAGATTTTCTTTCTCACAGTTCCAAACTACCAATGCGTAGATTTGCGAGAGTAAAAATGTCATGTGGTGGTTAAGTTTTCGACAGAGGAATTCAGAAATGAACATACACATATGATGTAGTACTTTTTTTTGAGACAAGACAATTAATCTAGCCTTACTATTATTAATCTACGGATAATCTTTGAAAGTTGACAACTCAGAAAGAGCTTCATAGTTGATCCTCCATTATTTTGAAATTTCCGTGTTGCTATTTTGTGTTTTTCGCCCTCGTCCCCTCTTTCTTGTTCTAATGTTTTGCATTATTCTTATCCTTTATCCTAAGTTCCAAACTATTGATGGTGGCATTTGTTGAGTATGCGAAAGTGCATATTGGAGTTATGTAGTGCCAATTGCTGATATTTAGAACAGCTTGCCAAGATTGCGCCAGACACATTATTGATCATGATTTTTCGATCATTGGATATATTCATCTGGTGTATGAATGCTAAACTTACTGAAAGTTTAACCACCAATGCCATCTTTGAAGCATATGACGTTGATTCTGCATATTCTTTTGCATGCCTTTCCTCTTTCTGATAGTCTCTCTCCTGCCTTATGCCACAGCCCATTCCAGAGCCTCATCGGTATAAAGATTCGTATTTAGGCAAAGATATGAAGCCCAATTCATCATCCGCCAACCATCATCGTCCCACTCATGCTAGGAAATATTAATCTCAGAATCCCAAGTGTTTTAGTTATGTAGCCAGTAGCTAGCAGCCAGCAGCCAGAGCCTACTAGGATTAGGTAGACATGTTGATTCTAGATCGAGCTCGAGCTTGATTAGGGCCTGAGAGCAGGAGATGAAGTCCTACTTTCATCTTTGACGATGCATCTTCATTGACTCGAGGACATTAGGATTGGGAACATTTGTTTGTTATATTTCCTTCACCATTTCACTGCAATGGTAACTTGTATGATTACATGTTAGGCCTAGGTGGATGGGATGTGGCTTTCAATTCATCCAACATCTTTACATTAACAACTATCAATAGAGTCGAGCAATGCTGAATTACCCCAATTGAGTTAGCTGATTCTTATCAAGTTTAAGCCAGAACAAAATTCATTACACTTAAAACAAAATTGCAATTGCAGAATACTTACACATTTATATATTATATCATCCACATCTAGATAATTACATGGGACAGTTCTTAGGTTTTATACAATAATAAACTCCCTTTTTCTTGAACAAAACATACAGTTTGCTTCATAATGACCATCACATATCACATTATGATATAATTTATTTGCTTTTGGGGCTGGCCGCCACAGCAGCACTTTTACACCCAAACCCATTCTGCCTCCTCACTCTAGCAGCAGGGCCCGCATTACGGCCCGATTTAGGAGAAAGGGGCCACTGCCCATGTGTAACAGCCATATCCCTCAAATTTAGAAGGTTTTCAAGAGCTTCGATGATGGCCGGCATTTTGGGCCTATCTTTTGGGTTCAAACTCACACATTGTTGGGCTAGAAGGCCCATATCCTTGGCCCCTTTAACTGAGTACTGGCCCGCAAGTCTTGGATCCATTATATAGCGCAGTCTTCTGCTACTTGTCAAATAGGGTCGGGTCCAATCCACCAGATTTTGCTCGTTTTGGGCCCGGGTTTTGTCCATTGCCCTTCTCCCGGTTAGGAGTTCCAGTAGAACTACTCCAAAACTGTAGATGTCACTTTTTGTAGTTAGGTGACCTGCAGCAAATACAATTTTATTTTATTTTATTTTATATATAAATAAATTAATAAAAATTATTTAATTTTAGCTTTTGATGGAAAAAATGAAAATGGAAAGAAAATTTACCAGTGCTAACATATTCGGGAGCAGCATAGCCGTAGGTTCCCATGACACGAGTGGTGACATGGGTGTTTGATCCTTCCGGTCCCATTTTTGCTAGCCCGAAATCAGATAATTTAGGGTTGAAATCCTATAAAATGATTATATATTTATCAATAATATATTTGGATAATATAATATTTTTTTTATAAATGAAATGGTGAAATAAAAAAAAGTACCGAATCTAGTAAAATATTGGAGGCCTTAAAGTCACGGTAAATGACAGGAGTGTCTGCACCATGCAAAAAAGCTAGGCCTTTGGCCGCACCTAGGGCAATCTTCAATCTTGTTGCCCATGGCAAACAATTCGACATTCCTATATGTCATTCGCCAAACTCATCATTATGAATTATCTCACTCTAATTTCTATCATGTCAATAATTTTTTTTATGTTGACGGTGAATGTCATGTTTATAATATTTATATTAGGTGTTACCTACGTTGATATGGAGCAATGATTTAGCTAAAAATTAGTAATCTGTTTTTTTAGGTAAAATAAAATGAAAATAGTAATCCTTTTTTTAGGTAAAAATATATATAAAAATTAAAAAGTAGTAATCGATCTTACTTTTGAATAAATGATGTTCCAAGCTGCCACGTGGCATGAACTCATATACAAGAAGCCTTTCTTCATCTTCACAGCAGTAGCCAATCAACTTAACCAAATTTGGATGCCTCAGCTGCCCCAGAAATATCACTTCCGCCTTCAAAGTTCAAACACACACACATATAATTAAACACTCGATTGTAGTTGCATGTTAGTGTATATATGCTCATAATTAATAATTCATCGTTTAATTTAATTTCCTATGGGTTAATAAATCAATCTTATTAGAAGACCAAAGTCTAATGTTCCGACACATGCAATAAGTTCACTTAATGAAAATTTTAATTAAAACCATCTTCTAATAAATAATTTCAACCAAACAAGCATAGGCACAGCCCACCACCAATATGCCAAACTTTGACAACAAATCACACAAAAAATATTCCAATCATGAATCAATCAACATTTAAACCTGTCAACAATATAATAACTCAACACAGTTAAGTTAATTAATACAAGATTAATTATATCTAAATTTAACTCGATCATTTTCACAAAACCCTCTCGATGAATTCGAAGCTGTAAAAACTAAAAAAAATATAAAATCATAATGCACTTGGAATCTTTTAGAAACAAGCTAGTCAAACTTGAACAACTTCAATTCTTCTGCAACCTTTTCAATATTAAATTAGTACATGCATAAAACATATATCACATATATATACTTTCATATAAAAAATCCATACATCAAAATTGAAAAGATAAAAATGAAAAATAGGGTACATATATATGATCCAAAAACTATATATTGATGTCCAGTAAAATTGAAACAATTAAGAAAATAAATTCAGAAAAAAAAATAAAAATCTTACAAGCCATTCACGGTGGCCCTGTAGGCCTTCAATATTAAGAAGCTTAACAGCAACTGGTTGAGCCTTCAAGCCCGGTTTCAAAGCTTCATCCAAATAGCCTTTGTGAACTCTCCCAAACCCTCCTTCTCCCAGCAAGAAATGCGCGGCAAAACTCTGTGTTGCGCCGCGCAGTTCACTTAGCTGGAAGTCGTGCAAATCCCCAGCGAAAGACTGCGCCAAGTCTTCATTAATCCTCCCCGACGTCGACCTCAGGCTGCTGTCGGAGAATGACAGTTTTCTGAACGACGGCAGCCGTGGGGCCGACGTCGAGATGTTCTTGGATAAGTCGGACTTGGACGACCGGCAGCGGCTGATGTTGCCGAAAATGGTGTGGTCGTCGGCTGAGCAGCAGTACCTGCTCGTTAAGGGCTTCCATTGCTGCTGCTTCGAATTCTTCACGTTCGATTTTGGATCTTTCTTCATGATCGTTGATTAATTAATATTTGCTTTTTTTTTTCTTTGATTGATGTTTCTTTCATTTATGATTCCATGTTGTTCATCTTATTATAGATGAAGGGATATATTGTTGGTTTATTATATCAATTAATTAATGTGGTTGTGGGGTTATTTATATCTTATATATATTTCCTAATTAATTGCAAGAAATGGACCTAATGGCCCTTGTTTTGAGGGGGGTGGTACAAGACATTCTTTCTTTAACTGCTCCAACCACTCTACTAATTAAGTAGGGTTTTTTTTAATATATATTTAATTTTGTTCTAATCTTTGGTTATAGATATATCAAATAAATATACATATACAAATTGTTTTTTTATTTCACCATCTGTCTTATAGGAAGTGTCTTCATGCAGAAATTAAATTGTTATGGCTAGGTAATGTTTTGGGGAAGAAAGTGTCGGCTGCTCGATCGGCTTAATTTAATTTGGAGAATAAATAATTTGACTCACGATTTTAATCTTAATTGAGCCCATGAATATAGTTGGTGCACTCGTAAATAATCGCTTGGGCAGTCGATGGAAGACCAAGTGCTTAGGTGACATTCCCAACTTGGCTTTCGATTATAATTAATTACGTTATTACTCTATGCAAATTGAGGGTGTTATAACGACAAATTCTGTGCTATTCATTTTTACAATTGTCAATGTCGATCGCCATTTAATTATGTGGTTGTATGTAGTACGTACATACCCCGTACTCCATAGTAGAATAATTTTTTTGGTGTTACTACATATTTGATTATGAGACCAACAAACTGCATAAATCGCGATATGTGACGGTTATGAAGACATTTTCATTTCATCATTATTATGATTATACCTAAATCTTCACTTGTTTGAAAATAATAATCTTCACAACTGTCATGCATGCGCCGCAATTAGTCCAATTAAAATTTGGATAACTGAAGAGAATTTTTATTTTTTTTAAAAGGGTTCATATAATTACCACGACCAATAGCATATTAATGAGTAGTATTCCTCACTTTTATAAGGTTGATAATACGGGCTCAATCCATAATCCTCCACCTTTCAACTAAAATTTAAAATTGGTTCACGTAATTAATTTATTTGACCTACAAATTATTTTTTTGAATGGTTAATTAATTAAGATTCATATTTTTGCAGGTCTAACGTTGCTTTGATGGTTGCCTCTATGAGGGCTATGACTATAGTGGATTAATCTCCAAATAATTTAAGCTCAAAATCATTCTGAATTGATAATATAATTTGTTAATTAATTACTCATGCAGCCACATTGCTTCTTATCTTAAGGCTTTTATTTGAATTATTTCGCTAACCATTTTTCTTAATTTTTAGATAAGACAAAAACTAGTATGAGATCCTCTAATAGGTCTCTTATATTAGACGAGTCAAATAAGACTCAAACCCACTCAAAATAACTCAGACCTGGCCAAAAAAAAGGTGCCCCAACAGTACTTAGACGTGTGGCGCCCGCCCACGCTCTTGCATGTTCCATTTTTCTCTTTCTTATTTGAATTTTTTGATTTTTTTTTTAAATCTTCATTTTATATAAAACGCATTGCATAAATCTACACGTTAGCATCAGATGAATGCATTACTCAAGAGACCAGATAAAAAAAATTAATTTTATATTGGTAAAAAAAAGAAATTGAAATTAGAACAAAGACCAAAAAGAAAAGGGAAAAGATAAGTGACACCACTGAAAATAAAAATAAAAAAAGAAAATAGAAATGAGAGAGGCAACTACCTTCTGAGTCAAATAAAATCCCTAAAGTTCAACTAACGTAAGAAATCTGTTAGATGGTCTCACTAGAAAGTTCCCCTTTGAATAATATTTCTCTACATCGAATTTAACTTTACTATGGTACGACTTATAATAATAAAATATATTTCAATTTCTCTTCATGCATTCTTAGTTCTGAAACTGGCATTCTAGAAATCCTAATTAAGGCATACGAACCTTCTATTTCTTTTTCATTGTTTATGTTTTTCTTTCTTAAATGTGAACAATAAGAAACACGTAGATATCGGAAAATGATACATATATAGTTATAAATAGGATATAATACATGTGGTTGATGAAAACAAATTTATAAACTTTTGGTGACACAGTCCACAGATTTCTCTCATATGCATATAATTAATTTAATTTTTGTATATTTTTAAAGCACATACATCATTTATTTTGTTACTTAGCAGCTTCAATTCCACTTGCACCACATTAGAAATTAATATATACATATATCTGGGAGTAGTTAGAACGATGAGGCCATACGTGACGCCTACGGTTGCATTTTCCTGCTCCACCATAACAACCAATCCCTTCGATGCTCTAATTCTTCAATTTTATGCTCTATTTTCATATCGAGCACTTTTTTTTGCACATATTAATGCACTCACTCATAACATAATAGCATTACACATGGGATGACAATGAATAAAGTATGGGTAGGATATTATAGTACTCGTTGCTATATCCGTATTTTAAAAAAATATACACATATATATTCATTCCCGTACCTGCTTGAGTAGCAATTGTTATACCCGTCCTCATACTCTCTGGATACCTAATTGTCCATACCCTTGTCCGTTACCCGCAATTTAACTAACTACAAAAAATTATAAATTTAAAAAATTAATTAAAACTAGAATCATAATAACAATTTGATTAATACACGATTCCAAATTCTCGTAAAAATGATATTAGAGTTATAACAATATATTATGAATAACAAAAGAAAGAAAGACACTTACGTGAACCAATAACGTAAAATCAATTAATTTACTTTTTTTTCTTGTATTATGTGCTTGCAATTAAAAAAAATAAATGAAAAAAATAAACTACTAAATAAATCATCATCTTCAATTAACTTCCTTATAACTATAATTATGTACACTACTAATGGATGTAGAATGTCTACAAATTAGGCCATATACATATATACTATTCCTTTATTTTCAATTATCAATCAGTATTCAACTTTTCATTATATATATATATATATATATTATACAAAGTACGAACTAGAAAATAAATTAAAACCTAATATATACAAAATAAAATACTAAATAAAATCAAACTTAATTTAGTATTTTCATATTTATAATAGTAATAATAATAATTTCTATAAATATACTTATATATAGAATTGTATATATGGATACATACACACACAAATGAGCCAGTATGGGGTGGGTTGGATATTAAGGTATCCGTACCCACAGAAAATGCGAGTAATTACCTATACTCATGTCCGTCACGGTTAATTGGGTAATTATCCTATCCGTTATGAATAATTTTTACAAGTATTTATAGGACTCGTTACCCATTGCAATCCCTAGTTACACGTATTTACTAAGCGTGGATGAAAATAATAGACCGTGAATACATATAAAGTCTACTTTAGCCATGGAGCAAAATATAAGGGACTGTTGCATTATTGGATAGACACGTTAATGTATATGAAAATTGAAAACTCATTTTGGATAAACATCAAAATTTTATATTTGACCTATATATGTACTGCAGTCACTACTGCTAAATGATACGTAGAAGATAGCTAGGGGGTATATATGTAACGTGAGAATATATTGAGTTATTGTAATGTTTGGGATCAATGTTTCCTTCCTAATAGGTGAAGACCAAAGTTTGAGAATCTTGACTATATACATACACGATATCTCGTGATCTTCACATTTATAAATTTAGCCTTTTCTTTCGAAAGTGATGGTATTTAATGACAACCATCCTATCTTCAGGTAAAGAATAAGAAGATTTTTGCTACAAATAATTAAATGCTGATCAATGGTCATAAACGAGTCGCAAAATTTAGTTTTTCTAATTTGATTTTCAACCTTGGCTAGCTAAGCACTAAACACTTTAATTATTGGATATTTGGATGTATATTAACGTGCTGAAAATAAGAGAACTCCGTACCATGAAGGTGTCTATTAATTTGCGGGGATGAAATCGTCTATTGTACTAATAGTATGATATCCACGTGTTAAATTATTAGCTAGAGGTGAGATTCTTTTTTATAATAACATTTGTAAAAATAAAAATTAATTATAACATAATAAACTATAATCAATATTTATTAACAAAACAATTAAATTTTTAAAAATTATATTTCTAATCATGGAAAAATCAATAATTATTAGTTCAAAAATGATAATTAAATATTAAAAAATAATTAGATACCCTATTTTGTTAAGAATGAACCCTAATTAAAATTATAAAATTCAATAATTTTATTTTTACAAAAATTATTATGAAATTATAAAGTTACTAGTGCATGCAACACAAATGTAACACCAATAGTACAATATAGGATTTCATCTGCCGTGTCTATGGATATATTAAGGCAAGATTCAAACCTATACAGTAGAGCCCCACATAACTTCTAGTATTTTATTAAAGATAAGGTCTCATGTACATCAAGATGTACACAAGCTTTATGTATATCGAGACACGTGCAACACTGAGCGCATGATAGTTTTTAATGTTAGAAGTAATATTTTCAATACTATAAGTAATACTCTTTTTCAATTTAAAAAATGTAATAATAATTAATTAATTACAAAAATGCCACAACTTTTTCCTTTTACTTTTTAACAATATTTTCTAGTAAAATAATATGATTAATTTTTCAGTATCAGAAATATTAATATATATATTTTTTTTGTGTCGAGCCGGTTCTGAGGTGGTACTCGCCCTAAGACTCGTGTACATCTGATGTACATGAGAATTTATCTTTATTTAAAGTAAGATCACATATTTATGTAATATTTGCGTATTAATCGGAACGTACAACAAAAGTTACTTCATATACTTCAAATCAAATATTGCAGCTTCGGATGATATCCTCTACTACATTTTGTGCAACACTTTATGTTGCACATTTACAAATATTGATTTTTATTTTATTTTTTCTTCGATTTCAATTGATTGTGCTTTAGTTTAATTTTACAATTATTAATTAGGATTCACCTTTCCCAATTATGGTATATAATTATTTTTTTAATATATTTTTTTTAATTAATAATTAATTATTTTCAAAAATAATAATTATATACCCTTTTGGGGAAAGTGAACCCTAATTAATAAGTGTAAAATTAAACTAAAGCATAATCAATTGAAATAAAAGCAAAAACGAAATAAAAATTAATATTTTTAAATGTGTAACATAAGGTGTTGCACAGAATGTAGTAGAGAATTTTATTCGGACTTCGGGTATAGGATAAACGAAAATGGCTAGAAAAGAAATATTAAAATATGTTGGTACGCACAAAATATCTTAACTATAAACGCTCCAATAATTAGGACATCACATAGATCTAATATATTGTTTGCGCTGGTAGCCCGGAGCCAGCCCAATCTGAAAAGTCAGCCCAAATAAAAAAAATGGGAAACACATAAACAAGAACGCGAACTCGCAGCTCACAAATTCCACTCGTCATTGCCACTGCCACCGCCATCACCACTACGCCCAAAGCTCGTGACCACCATTCGTCGACGAAACGACGACACCATAATCGACGTATTGGCAACCAAAACATGAGATTCAAATCAAATAAATCTGATTTCGATTCCTTTTGCTCCAACTCAATATATTTGAATGTGACTTTCGAAAATTTAATCCAATCTTTTTAATTGTGTAGATTTGAGTTCTCAAATTAATTTTGTATATTCCAACACTTGCATCTTAAAAATTTGGGGGATTTTTGTGCGAAATTTGAAAATTGGATGTGATGAAGCTATTTCTTATGATTGATAAAATTGACAAGAATGTGCAAGATAATACAGAAGCTCTTATCATAATCTATGATTCTGAGAATGAGCCAATGTGTATACGAGCACAATACAGAGGTAAATCTCTTACATAAACTATTCATGATATAACCAGACGACTTTGATACTGTATAGTATTTTAATTGATACTTTTATGAACATTAGATGATACTTTAAGATTGTTTGAATCTCTGATTGGTATTCAAAGACACACCTTTGATGAGATGTACAAATTGTACTGAAAACATGCTGGGGAGGTTAGATTTGGTGTTAGGAAAAATAACATGATCTCTTCTGGAATGAGACCTACCGATTCATATAGATACATGCCAAAAGAAGTAGAGTGCGATCACCTGGTTGGTCATACGTTGAAGGATCACATAAATTTTGTTAACAGAATGAGGATTAGTGCAATTGAAGCTGGGGATACATGAACTCTTATAGACAGGTTGTGTCAATATGGAGTGGAGGATAACGACTTCTTCTATAGGTTTAAGTTGAATAGTGATGGGAGATTGTCTGATGTATTTTGAAGAGATTCTATGATGAGTGATGATTACCAGATTTATGGTGTTGTCGTAGTCTTTGACACAACCTATAGAACCAACAAGTACAATCTTATTTGTGCACCGTACGTTGGGTTGAATCATCACAAGAAAAATGTCATGTTCGGGTATGCATTTATATCAGATGAGAAGACGGACACATTTCAGTGGTTGTTTGAATTTTTCAAGAAATCAATAAAGATGAAATGCCCCATTACAATCTTCACCGATCAAGATGTTGCAATTACAAGTGCAATTATCAGGGGTGGGGGCAACTAGGGTTAGGGCTGAGATCGAAATAGGGGAAAATGAGGTAATTGGGTCAATGCATATATTTAAATTCGAGGTCGTGGGTCCAGCTCGGATCGGGGCAAGTCGGGGCGTTTGATGGGCCGGCCCATGCACCTGTTGTATAGGATATTTTGCGATAATTTTTTTTTTAATTTAGTTTTATAAATATCCACAATTGATACTTTATGGGTGAACTCACCACATTTTTTTGACATAAAAGATATTGATGGGATATGAATCTATAATCACTTAGTTAGGGGCGAACGTAGAAATTTTAATTTAGTGCGCGCGCGCACACACATACACACACATATATATATGGTCTAGTTAGGGTGTAAATGAAGCCTGATATGTTAACATGTGAATACAAAAAATAGTATTATAATGATGAATTTAAGCATTGTGAATAGAAAAAATAACATACACACTAGGTCATAAAAAAATAGCATTGTTTAATAGGTCACATAAAAATAGCATTTACAAAAAGAGTGGATACAATAGGTCACAAAAAATAGGATTGCAAAGTATTAATATAAGCATTTAGAATTAGAAAAATAGCATTATTCACATTTTATGATTCACAAATGATCCATCATCTCTCTCTCTCTCTCTATATATATATATATATATATATATATATATATATATCTTCATGCAATTACTTATCTAAATTAAATTAAAGTGATATTTATTTATAATTTTGACATCGTAAGTTCTACTCGACATTTCTTCATAATTTCGAACCCTAACTTGAACTTATTGCAAAACACCATCAAAATTAATAAAAAGATTAACTTAAATGCATGATTTGAGGATAATGACATACAATTATATTATAGGTAAATTGTGAAATCATAAAATATAAATAAAATCCTAACATTAACGTCTTGAAACAATATTCCTCCTAAAATCCATAAATATAAAAAAAACCCTCAAATATATAATGAAATAAACTTAAAATATTAATAAGAATAAAGATGGGGAAATGTAACAAGAAAATGAACTTACACTAGTTTTAAAGTAGCAGTATAAATGAGATGAAGATACTTTTGAATTTTTAGATAAAATTATTTATTTAGTAGCCCCCATTCTGATTATGCAGTCTCTTTTCTACTCTCACTTTAAAAATATTTAGGAAAACAAGATACAAAAACTAAACTTTCAATATTACCCTTATTTAATGAAAATTAAAACGCTCACAATAATTTTAGCTCAACTTTAATGTATATATTTGAAACAAAGAAAATATACAATTTATGATGTAAATGAACACTTACAATATCTAGAAGTCTAAAAGATTTTCTACAATTAAAACTCAAAAGTTTTTTCTCCAATATTCACACCCTATGAAATTTGTTCGAAATTCAATTTTTTCTCTAATAGTCACCGATATGCAACACCTTATTTCTTGTTTTTTTTTATATCAAAATTGAAATTTTCACTTTTTATATTTCTTGTGCTTAATAAATTTTAGTGTAGTTGTCCATTTAAAAACCATCCATGGAAGATGAAGGGAAAAATATTTTTTTTAATATATAAAGTGCATGTAGAATGAATATCAATAGAATTTATCAAATCCAATTTACATGCATGCATGCAGCTATGCAATATCAATTTCAACACCCTCCGCAAACTCAACCATGGTGAATGTCGCCAAGAGAGAGTTTGGATAGTAGCAATTGGACTTGTGGTCAAGCAAGGGACTTAGTGAAGAGATCTGCAAGCTGAATTTGAGAAGAGACAAAAACAGGAAGAATGAACCCCTTCTTATAGTGGATCCTAGCAAAGTGACAATCCAAGTCAAGATGCTTGGTTCTTTCATGAAAAACCTGGTTCTTCTTTATCTGAATGAGAACACTATTGTCACAGAAAATGGTGATAGGAAGTGATACTGGAATATGGAAATCCTGAAGAATATAACATAGCTAAAGTAACTCCCGAATAGTGAAGCTCAAGCTTCTATATTCAGTTTCAGCTGAAGATAGAGACACTTTGGATTGCTTCTTGCATTTCCAAGAAATAAGACAATTGCCTAAAGAGATGCAATAACCTAATAGAGACTTGTGAGTATCAACACATGTCCCCCAGTTTGCATCACAATAGGAGGATATTTCAAAGCTGGAAGAGGAAGTATAGCAAAGGCCTATTGATGGCCAACCTTTAAGGTATCTAAGGACATGCAAAGCTGCTTCCCAGTGATGTTTATGCGGGTTGTTGACAAATTGGCTCAACTGTTGAATAGCAGAAGAAAGGTCAGGCCGTGTCAAATTAAGGTACAATAGCTTGCTAATAAGCTTCCTGAATGAATTAGGTTGGGAAAGAGGATCCCTCTATGATGGGAAAGAGACAAGCCTGGAGGAAGAGGAGTAGGAGCTGGTTTACACCTAATCATCCCAGTGGAAGTTAGAAAATGAAGAACATATTTGCATTGGTGCAAGTAAAAACTAGTTGAGGACTTAGCCACCTCCATACCAATAAAATATTTTGTCTCACCTAAGTCTTTGATGGTGAAGACAGAGTGCAGAGATTGCTTGAGAGTAGTAATAGTGGCAAGAGAAGGACTCAGAAGCAAGATATCATCTACATATACCAACAAGGTAACAAAGGAATGAAGAGTACCTCTGGTGAAGAGACAATGATCATTTTCAGACTGCACAAAACCTAATCCAAGAAGAAGCTTGCAAAATTCTTGATTCCATCCTCTAGAGGCTTGTTTACATCCATACAAACCCCTTTTGAGTTTGCAAACTTTCCGAGCATGCTCTCCAGAAAAACCTTGAGGAATCTGTATATAAATCTCATCAGTGAAATGGCCATGAAGAAAAGCATTATTTACATCCACTTGGTGAAGATGCCAAGAAAACTGAGAAACAAAGGCAAAGAACAATCTGACAATAACCCGTTTGGCAACAGGAGAGAAAAATTCAGTATAGTCAATGCCAAATTCTTGATTGTAGCCCTTGGCTACTAATCTGGCCTTAAAATGTTGTACCTGCCCATTAGATTGAAGTTTGATTTTGTAAACCCATTTAAAACCAATGACATACTTCTCAGGAGGCATGGTGACAATATCCCCAAGTGTGAGCTCTTCAAGGGCTAGGAGCTCTTTATTCATTGCTTCAACCTATTCAGCAAACTGAGAAGCATCTTTAAAGGTCTCGGGCTCCTTGAGGGTTTGAACATTTGACAAAAAAGTAGTATAGGCAGGTGTGAGATAAGTATTTATATAGTAGGGAAAGGTATGTGGAGTGAAAGATTTCTTTTGTATGGAAGAACACACATAATCCTTCAAATGTGCAGGTGGTTGATAAAGCCTGGTGCTCCTTCTAACCTGCTGTGGTGGTGTGAGGATAGGAGCATCAAACAATGAAGGAGGATCTTGAGTAATCTCCACAACCCGAAAGCATTTAACATCTCTCCCAGTAGTAACCTGTTTAGTGTGAAGATCATAGAGAAGAAATCCTCTATTATAAGAGGCTACTCCTAGAAACAGACATTCAGAACTCCTTTCAGCAAACTTAGACTTGGCAGGAAGAGTGTTTGCCTTGAAACAAGGCATCCAAAAAGATATATCTCTCTCAAATCTGGTGTCTCACTAAACAAGACCTAATGTGGTGACTGTCAATCCAGAAGTGTAGTAGGCAATCTATTGATCAACCAAGTGGCATGAAGAATAGAATAACTCCAAAATATGGAAGACAGTTTGCTTTGGAACATAAGTGCCCTAGCAACCTAAAGCAGGTGTTTATGCTTTCTTTCTACCACACCATTTTGTTGTGGTGTGTAGGGACAGGATCTTTGATAATGGATTCCATGGTCTGTGAATAAAGCTGTCATTTTAGCATTGATAAATTCAGTACCATTATCAGTTCTAACACATTGGATGCCTGATTTGAATATATTTTGTACCATAAGTATAAAGCCTCTAATAATGATCCAGACCTGTGATTTTGTTTTGAATAAGAATGTCCATGTGGCTCTTGAATGGTCCTCCATAATGGTTAGAAAATATGGAGTACCAGAAATGTTGTCATCCTTACAACGGCCACATACATCCATGTGTATGAGAGCAAACAAACATGTGCTGCGCCTGTTGAACACAAGAAATGGATCTCTCTGCTGCTTAGCCTCAAAGCAGATCTTACAGACCTGTAACTCCTCAAACTCCTCACTCCTAAAACGTTTGTTTGATAGGTTCAGATGCTTCATTGTGCTAATGAAAGGATGTCCGAATCTGTACACTACCAGCTGAATAAGACACCTGCCATTCAGGAGGAAAAACATACAAAGATTTCTTCATACTACAAATGTCAAGTGTATGATCTGACTGTTTTCCTTGTACAAGGCAATGAGAAGCCAAGAACTCCAGATTTCCATCTATGTCCTTAGTTAATTGCCCAACTGAAAGTAGGTTATGAGTGAAGGTAGGAGCAAACAACACATTCTCCAGTGTAATCTCTTTGTTCAATTTAGCTGTCCCAGTCAAAAAAACCTAAACAATGCTTCAATCAGGCAAAAATATTTGAATAGGATGCTTGAGTCATTTTAAATCAGAAAGTAAGCTGATTTGGCCACACATGTGGCTACTAGCACCTGAATCAATTATCCATTCATTCCCTTTTATGCCAACATTTACCCTAAAAGCATTGTGGCTTGTGTAATCAACATGTCCTGATCCTGAATCCACCTCAGCTAAGTTAGCTGTATTCAGATTATTGTTTGTGCTTATGCCTTATTTAAAATAAGCTACCATGTGCTTGCAATTTCAGATTGCACCATTTTACTCACATCTGGAAAGTTGTCTGCTTCCATTTCATGTTTTAGTCCCCTTCTGGGAGACTCATGTTCCAACCTTCCATTAGAGACCTGGTTAAGAGCACAGTGTGTCCTACCTTGCCCCTTTTCTACTTTGAACTTTCTGTACCACTCTGGCACCCCTATTAACTCAAAACAGTCCACCTTAAGATGGCCAACTCCTCCACATTGATCACACTTCAATTTTGCTTTCTCTTCTCTTGTTAACCTTTTCTTGTAAAAGTCTCCTTTGTATCCAGACTTTTGATGTGAATACATTACATTTTGATCAATTGTGTCAACAAACTGTGTGGAAACACTCATATGTTCTTCTATTTGTTGTCTAATAGCTTCAAAATAATCATTCAATCACATCAAGAATTGCATCATATGCTCTTCTTCAACTTCTTTGTTACTGTCCTCTAAAGCCTTATAGGTAAAAGGTCTAGATATCTTTAATAATGACAGTTCATCCCATAAACTAGCAGATTATTGAAGTACATCATTACTGATTGTGTGTGTTGAGCATATGAAGCAATATCCCTCATTAGCTTGTAGATTCTAGGCCCATTTTTCTTACCAAAATGTCTATGCAGCTCTCCCATAATTCTCTAGATGTTTCCAGATTTTGAAACCCTCGAGAAATTTTCTTAATCATTAAATTATTAATCCAATTAAAAATAAGATAATTAAACCTCATCCACTGCATATAGTCCATTGATCCTTTTTGTGGTTTCCTTATAGTGCCTTCAACTATACTCAATTTGTTTCTAGATATTAATCCTCTTTTAATCAATCTATTCCAATTATGAAAGTTAGTACCATCAAACAATCAGCCGTGAGAGACATTCTAGAATATTCACTAAGATTAATATAGAGCTTATCATTCGCAAGTATGTGGTTGTTATTGACCTCATTTCGCATGTATCCAGCTGCAAAGTATCCGGACTTCCTCCATGAATATGAGCACTTTGTTGCGGTGATAGATTTGTATCAGTGTGTAAAGTCTCACGGTGCTCCTCCTTAGTTCCGCTAGATCCAACCTGCATCGTTGTATTATTATGAGCAGGAAACCATAATTCTTCATCGCGAGCGTTTCTCCATGAAAAGCTCTGATTCTTCTTTGTCATTTTCTCAAAATCACCAATCAATTGACAATTGTAAGTAATGCAAAATCAGAGCTATCGACTGTATGGAATAATCAATAACTAGTGGCTCTCGATACCATGTAGAGATTGATAGAAAACATGAGTGGTATTTCTTTTGAAATGTTCAAAGTTTTATTTTCTGGTAATTCATCACATTTACAACGAAGAAGAGAACCTATTTATACATCAAAGTAGCATGCGAGCTAAGCAACTAGGAAATCTATGGCTACAATACATGTGATATATCTAGCAGTCTAGAATCAACTCGCAGTGGTCCTAACTACAAAGTTGGGTATAAATGACACGTGGCAACGTGCCCATCAAGGCTGTAACTCCTTCTTCACGAACTCACAGTCAAGTACAAGGCAATGCATGCTATATAATCTACAGAGAAGCAAGCTCATAAGTCATTGTATCTAGATCACAAGAATGGCTTGCATGCATGCATGCAACAATACAACAACAATTTCAACAAGAGAGAATTATGGATTAATCCCGATTAGGTGATCACTTAGCATGTAATTGTGAAGAATATTACTGAGCTAAATACCTCGCTCAGTTAGTATTGTTTTACCAACTTTTTTTTAATTTGTACCAACTTTTTATTTATTTAATAAGTTTTGTAGTCGTCAATTATGTAAATGGGTTAGGCCTATATATGGATGACAATGGGTCATGAATTCTAGGGGTACTCACAAAAATTACCCATAATGGGCAGGGGAATTACCCACTAAATGAGCATGGGTATGAACACGGGTAATTACTCGTAAATCTTGACAGGGACAGGTGTGGGTACGGATACCTTAGTACCTAACCCGCCCCATACCATTACAATTATTATTATTATTATTATTATTATTATTATTATTATTATTATTATTATTATTATTGGTGTTGAATTGTATTGTAATATGATATTTTTTTGAAGATTTCATAGCATTGCTTATTTGTAGCTTTTTATGTAATGTCTTAGCTTATTATTATTATTATTATTATTATTATTATTATTATTATTATTATTATTATTATTATTATTATTATTATTATTATTGGTGTTGAATTGTATTGTAATATGATATTTTTTGAAGATTTCATAGCATTGCTTATTTGTAGCTTTTTATGTAATGTCGTATTTTCACGAATGGTCTTTGTGTTGTATTTTTATTGAACTTGATTTAGTTTTAATCAATATTTTTTTAATTTATAAATTAATTAATCTTATTTTTGAATTATTTACTACGATTAATGATTACTATATTAAATAATAAATAATTAGTTTGTGATAAAAAAATTTGTATGTTTATATCTTTTAAAGAAAATATGACCCGTGTTATTATCTGAAAAATATTCATTTACGATAAAATGATAATTGAACATGAATAAAATTTGGAGTACATGAGATATTAAATTATAGCTTATGTTATTTATTCCTATATTGTAAGTTTGATAAATACATACTTATAAAATATTATATCTTACATAAAATATATACATATATATATTTTTAAAAATGTATACAACAAAAAATACTAAGGGAAAATGTGCAAATAGATCCCTTGACTATTACATAGGGCGTTTATTTCCCATTCACTAACTATTTGGCTCAAATAGCTCACTCTAAGTTAAAACTTGGACAATAAAAATACTTTCTTGGATGGAAAAGTTAACATTGTTAACAGATACATACTGACACACCTTTTTAAATCTTTTCATACACTAGCATAACTTGAATTAAAGAAACACGTATACGATAAGTTGCAGGCCTAATACTTTTTTATGATTACGGGTGATACTTTTTGTACTTTGGACTAATACTTTTTAGTGTTAAGAATTATACTATTTCTGGCGAACTTTTTGGGGGGAGGGTGGGCGGACAGGGCGGGGCGGGTCAGGGTTGACCCGCGCATTGACCCGCGTGACCCGTCCGTCTGATGAACTGATTTTATGGATTTGGATTTCCAAAGTTTGATAAGAGACTTTGTGATTTTTTTAATGCGTAATATTTGTTAAAATGTGCAAAAAATGAATTATTGAATATTTTATTTACTCATAATAAAAATAATTTATGAATAGATTAAATATTCAATATAATTTTTGTGTTTGTAAGAGATGTGTGTTAGTGTGTGAAAAGATCTGTGTTGGAAAAAATGTATTAGTCTTTTCCATCCAATGAAGTGTGTACATGGTCCATTTTTTAATGTAGAGGGACCTATCTGAGACAAATAGTCAGGAAAGGCGCAATAAGCTCCCCATGTAAAAGTCGAAGGGACTATTTGCACCTTTTCCCAAATGCTAATATAACTATATTTGAATAATTAGAGAAAAATATCATTAACTTTGTCAGAAATGTTAGATATTACTATTTTTTTACTTCTCATGTTTAAGAAGATGTTCATTAATATATGTACATTAAAAATATTTATTTATTATGTATGCACATATATATTGATATCTTGAAACTAGAACAAATAAGAACAATCGTTGCGATGTGCGGCGGATTCCACTGTCTTAAAAATGATTTGCGGCAGCCCGAGATGAGAAGCTTAATGCCGGATCATTTCCAAGGTTAACACTGGTCTTGATCACTCATGCTCACTCACGGGTTATCGAGATGGAGATACTCAAACTATTTCTCAGAAACCAGGCAACAAAGAAAAAGGATGGTGGCTATTTTTCTATCATTTCCAAGGTTAACATTACTCTCAATGACTCGTGCTCACTCACAGGTTATCGAGATGGAAATACTCAAACTATTGCTCAGAAACCATGTAACAAAGAAAAAGGATGGTGGCCGCTATTTTTCTATGAATCCAAAGAGGAAGATAAGCAAAAAATAAATAGGGAAAAACCCATGGCTAGCCCGTTCCGCTACACATGCGTGACGACGGGACATAGACGGAACGGACGGATGATGCACGCGAGGGCTCTGCTATACTGGCTCATCATAAAAGCCCCACTTCCAAGTTAATTACTATCTTGAGGAAGTAAGGAATATAAAAGCACCCAATGGCCAACAAAGGAGAAGAGAGAGAGACTATGTTGTTGTCATTTCCAATATATATTACATATCAATGATCAATACTAAAAAAAAGTTAGCATGTTATAAATGAAATTTAGTCTTCCTTATCTTTTTAATAATATAAACGGTTATATTACTCAATCATCTATATAAATTATATTTCCATATTCAATATATTTTTCATGTATTTATAATATATACATAAAATATATATTTAAATGTGGATTTTTTTATTTGAGCTTATAGATATATTATAAAATTCATTAAATATTATAAAACGTTTATCATGCATTGCATACGAGAAATACTAAATAACTAAAATACAGGTAATGGTTACGTGTATGAGTAGTTGAGTATCCAAAAAGTATAAATATGAATATAAGAGTTACTACTTAAACGAGTATGAGAATGGGTATGAATATTTTTTAAAAATATCAGTATGAATACAGATATTGTGTCACGGTAATGGAGTCGGAGGAGATGGAATTGAGAGAAATCAGGAGTCTTGCCACGGTTATGCAGTCGGAAGAGGTGGATTTTGGAGAGATTGAGAGCTCAGGAGCAATTAAGGATAAAAATCTAATCTTGAATATTAGGGTTCAAGGTAGAATCAAATCCGCGAAATTCCATTCCGGGTCGGGGCAAGGGTTATTCTGGAGCAACAAGGTTGGGCTCAGTGGAATTGGGCCGCAAGGGCGACTTGCGGAGGGAAGTGGCTAAAAGAGGCCCAGTTAGTATTATGGCTTATTAGCTAGTATTTATTATGTTTTGTATTTGTTTTTAGGGAAAATGTGCATCTAGCCCCTCCGACTATTCAGTCAGGTTCATTTTGCCCCCTTTGTGACTATTGAGACCAAATAGATCATCCTAGGTTAACAATAAGACCATATAGACACTTAATGAAACAGAGTTAACAACACCGTCTTCAAGCTTTTCTCTGCGTCGATTTCTCGCGTTATAAACTGGGGAAATTAGAAAATTCAACATTTTACCCCAAATTTTTTCTAGAAAAACCATCATTCACGCTCTCTTGTAAGCTTGATTCCTTCAGTTGTAGAATTGAAGTGACACATCCATGGAAACTTCATCAAGCACATCGTCAATGAGAAGAAGAAGAAGAAGAAGAAGAAGAAGAAGAAATCTTGAATTGCAAGAGGGAAGAAAAATCTGCAAGTGTGGTGATTGAGAAGTGATTTGGACTTCATGGACCTAAGAGCGGAAGAAGGTTCTATGGATGGATGGATGATCTTGAACTGATATGCTCGGTCCAATTTATGACTATTACTTAAGTTTGTGTTTGTAAATCACAATGTTATAGTCGAAACCCATATCATCAATGGCAAACAAGTGAGGTTTTCTTAGCTATAGTTGAATATCTATTTTAGTTGAATATCAAGATAATAACAGTGAGTAGCAGAGAAATAAGTTTTTGAGAAAAAAATAATATTAATGAATAAATTGTACCATCAAAGTTTCCATCTACAATTCAACTTGCATCATTGTAGTTGTCCATTGAATGACAGCAATGCTAGGCATAATTGTAGTGTCCATGTTTCCGATGAGTTAATTCATCATTATAAATGTCTTTAGCCATTGATTATTTGCTTTATCTTTCTTCTGAAGAGAAAAGGGAAGAGTTTTATAAAGATGACCATACAACCAAGAAAAATAACATGAAAGTGCAGTGTAAAACCATAGGAAACATAGCATAAATTAGTTCAAATGTAGGCAATGTAACACGTCAATTTTACTTAGTGCCTCAGACTAGCAGACCTAGATAAAATAATTGCATGTATCCTACAAAATAGCAATCAACTATATCTTTGAAGAGTGGCAATTTTCTCACAATATGTAGCAAATAAAGGTTGGCTTCAAGCAGGGAAAGATACATAGACTTCGTAAATGTCCCTGTTACTTCAATATTCTGAGTTGGAGTTAGTATCAATCTCTGAAAATCACATTATTCTCAAATATGCAAGCTTCTCATGAGTTCAACTCACAATAATATATCGTATTATCAGAGTTTTTAGCCATAGGAATAGCCGCTGATATTACATGACACCACTATAAAATATGTTATATCTCAAGGCTCAATATATAGGGCAAACAAGGAAACAAGGAAAAATACAAAATCTGAAATCATCACCAAATCTTATGATTTCATTCAAAAGCATTTCAGCACAATATCATTCATATAAGTTTTAACAGTAGACAATATTTAAGTGGCAAAAAACCATATGCTCATATGCATAGGGACCAAAATAGTCTGTTCACAAAAACAAAAAACAAAAAAGAAACTTCTTTTCAACTAAGTAGATGCATCTTTGTTTCCTGTCCTCGCCATTTTCTTCTCTCTCTGAATGTGAAGTTGGCTTGCAGTAACTGAGGGCTTGCCTTTCCACTTCAGACCTGGTGCTTTGAATGGGAGATTGGTAGGAATAATTGATTGACTTCCATCCCCAGTAAAAATAATCTTTCTGCTGCCATAACACCTTGAAGTCTGTTTTGCTCGTCTGAGTTCCTTTTCATTAGGAATTGGATACTTGATATTCGGATCAGGGTTTGAAACTAGAGTTTGACTTGCAATTGCATCAGATTGTCTGATCAGTGTTTCAGATTGGAAGCCAGGCTAAAAAAAACAAAAAAAAACCTCTTAGACCAAAGCAAAAGCAACTAATAAGTTTTATTGAATCAACTTACATTGAGAATCATATTTCCAGTTTGTTCATTGACATATATACCAAGGCCAGTTGTTCTTCTCCTATTTCTTGCTTTATTAGACTGTTGTGTTTTTACGTTTCTCTCTTTGTCAGTACAAGTACCCTGTCAAATAAAAAATAACAAATTCTTAAAAAACCACTTCTAAACTAAAAAGCAACTAAAACAAGATTTTCATACCTCAGATCCTTTATTTGGACATTTGGCTCGATTGTGATCTGCAGATCGACATATAGTGCAACGCAACTTCACTTCTTTTCTGCTTAATTTAGCCCTTTAAATTTAGCCCTAAGTCTTTTTGCCTCATTTGGCCTGATTTTCAAAGGGGTAGATTTTGCAATGCTATACCTCGCAATTGCCAGCCTAGCCTCACTTGCATCATGAAATGTCATTCCTAACATAAAATGTGGATTACTGTCATCTATATCATATTTTACCTTTCTTGTGCTTTGATTCATTAATTTCATGTCAATCACTCCAACTTCACTATCAAAAGCATATTTCTCATTGTCACTATCAAACTGATCCTCATCATTTTTAGATTCTAGTACCAAATCGAAAACATCAGTATCAGTTTGGACTACCTCTTTACCCTTATTAGAATGTTGAACCATATGCTCACCCCTTCTATTATCACTTGGATCGCCTTTAACTATCTCATCTGTTATTAATGCATCTATCAATTCATACATAAATGGATCATTATCATCAATTGAACCAATTCCCAAACATTCCCCCATATAAGCACTGCCTTGACTACTTAAGTAAGTTGTGGCCCCAACATCCTCCACTGGAAAAATATGCACAATGTCATCAACTTTTAAATAGCTTATGAATTTTGTCATCTCATGAATCCCAGTATCATTTTCAATTAGTACCAACCCTTTTTCATGAGTCTCTCCATGTTTTTGATACATTAACTTAGTCACATTTGGCATCTGAAACTCCTCTCTATACCTTTTAATCATGTGGGTAAATGATAAGAAATCTATGTCTACATTCTCTACATGGCTACTTTCACCCTCAATGTATGACAAATTAGGTGTATGAACCCATCTACCCTTATAGATAAACACCAAATTCACAGTCTCCATTACCGTTCATTCACCCCTAAAATGTAACAAAGAAAGAAAACACAAAAAAACCCATCAAAATACATACAACACATTTATCTAGAATTGAACAAAAATGAATCTTTGCTATTACAACCCATTCTTTATCTTTAGAAAACAATGATTTTCCTAGTTGTTTGTGCACTAATCTATGTAAATAATGAAGAACGGGCAGAAACAATATGTACCTTTTGTCGGAATCATGCCAACAAGCGGGGCAACTCACCAAATGGACCACAAAATATGTCTTTATCTTTGCCAAATAACTGATTGTGAAAAATTCTGCAACAACCAATTTTGTGCGAATTAGGTTGTAAAATTAATTCTCTGGAAGGAGAATTGAGAAGGAGAAGATATGAAGTGAGAATTAAAATTGGGAATTTTTTTACCTGCGATAAACCTTTTTCACTGAAGAGAGAGATCGACCGGTGAAAAGCGAGAAGACGGAATTCTTAACCCCGTTACATTAAGTGTTCAAATGGTCTTATTGTTAACCTAGGAGGGGCTATTTGGTCTCAATAGTCACAAAGGGGGCAAAATGAACCTGGCTGAATAGTCGGAGGGGCTAGATGCACATTTTCCCTTGTTTTTATTTTCCATCTTAGGGTTTGTATGTGGGACCGTGAGCAAGGGATATTTATACCCTTTTTATTGGTGAAATAAAGTAAGGAAAAACTTATCTATTTCTCCCTCATCTTCTTCTATTCTCCCTCTCCTTCTCATAAAGTTACTGTTCGATTCCATATCTCTCTTACAATACCAAGAAAAAAATTTAATTAATATAACAGAGATTACAGTAGCCGTGAGTGATCACTATAAGTGGTACTTCAGAGCTTCGTTCCTGCAACATGGCTGAGGGCACTCGATTTAAAGACCTGCAAGAAGCGCAGAAACGGCTAGATCAAGTTGTGGAAGCAGAATCAGTAAAAAGGGAAGCTGCTGAGCTCAAAATGCAACAGAAACTGAATGAGATGAACACCTAGATGCAAGATCAGCTAAAAGGAGTAAGCTCAAAATTTGACAATCTTACTTAGACCCTTAATGCTTTACAATTACAGTTATCTAATCTTACCAAGGAAAAAGGGAATGTTGATGAACACTCTATTTTGGGTCCTCCCTCTAGCCCTTATGTTGCTAAAAGTAGATCTCCAAACCAGACCCAAGTCACCTTTGGAACTAGGTAGACTGTGGATCACCCTAATCATCAAGTTTACAATCCTATTCCTAAGGTGGATTTCCCCAGGTTTGATGGAACTCAAGCCCGAGCTTGGATTCTTAAGTGGAACTAATACTTTTAGTTGGTGCCCAGTGTTCTAGATTCCCAGAAGATGGTTCTGGCTTCCCTACACTTTGAAGGGAAGGTTGAATAGTGGTTCCGAAACTATAGCTCAAAATTCCAAAGCCTCTCTTGGGATCAATTTCTAGGGGTGGTTGTTGCTCGGTTCGAAGAACTTAAGGAGACCAAAGTCATCATGGAGTTTAACAAATTAAAGCATTTGGGTTCCTATGATGATTATGTAGAGAAGTTTGAGGAATTAAGGGCATGTATGGTGATGTTTAACCCTAGTGTTTATTCTGAAGGGTATTTTGTTGCCAGTTTCATTAGTGGGCTCAGTGAAGACTTACAATCTGCTATTGCTATATTTAACCCCACCACCTTACACCAGGTGATTGAATTAGGCAGAAGCCAGTTGTATACTATTGATGCAATTGCCAAGAAACTAAAGGGGCCAGTCAGGAACTATTCCAACCAATCCATTGGGGCTAAGAGGTCTGAACCTGCACCCCAAAACCCCAACAAACATTTCAGCCCTGTTCTGAAACCCCATACCAAGCTACTTTCTGCTGCAGAGATGGCTGATAGGAGGGAAAAAAAGGTCAGTGCTACAACTGTGATGAACCCTATATCTATGGTTATAGGTGTAAAAACAGGATCAATTACATGATCATGTCTGAGCAAGAAGAATTAACATATTTGGTGGACCACCATGGACCTGAAGAAGATAATTTCCATCTAGATCCTGGTGAAAGCAATATGGAAGAGGTTCAAATGTCACTCAATCCTGTGTCTGGTTCAGATGGGATTACCACACTCAAGGTGTTAGGACAGATGGGGGAACATGAATTTCTTATCCTAATAGATACTGGGAGCACCTTGAGTTTCATTCAAGAAGCCACAACTAGGAGGTTGGGGTGTACAACTGAACAAGCCAATCCTTTATTGGTCAGAGTGGGCAATGGACAAAGGATGGTTAGTAACTCCCAAGTTACAGGATTTAATTGGACAGTGCAAGGTCATGAGTTCCAATACTCACTTAGGGTGCTGGGCATTGAAGGGTATGATTTAATCTTAGGAGGTGATTGGCTGAAGTCCTGCACCCCTATAGAGTTGGACTGCCAAAACATGACTGTTACAGTCACACAAAGGGGAAAGAAAGTTAAGCTGCAGGCCAACAAATCTTATGTAGACTGCCACGCTATTTCTGGGCACTCATTCTATAAGATGTTACATACTAAGGCCAGGGATGAGGTGGAAGAAATATACATGGTCAGGCTACAAGCAATTGACCTAAGGGAGGAACATGGAGTGGAAGAGCTACTAGAAGAGTATAGTGATGTGTTTGAAGAACCTACTGAGTTACCACCAGAGAGGGGCATTAAGCACAGCATTACTCTCAAACCCAACAGCATTTCCAGGCATCAACATCCTTATAGGACATCTCACAGCCACAAGGATGAAATTGAGAAAATCATTAAGGACCTATTAAATTCAGGGCATATACAGCACATCAGGAGCTCTTTTGCCTCCCCTGTCATTCTGGTAAAGAAAAAAGACAACACATGAAGAATGTGTGTTGACTATAGGTATCTCAACTCACTCACTATTAAGCATGAGTTCCCTATTCCTATCATTGATGAACTGCTGGATGAGCTACATGGGGCCAAGTTTTTCTCTAAAATTGACCTTAGATCTGGGTACTTCCAGATCTTGGTGAAACCATAGGACATGTATCTCACTGCCTTTAGTGCTCAGCATGGCCATTTTGAGTTTGTGGTCATGCCTTTTGGCCTTTGTAATGCACCAGCCACATTTCAAGCCCTGATGAATCAAACATTCAGGGATTCTTGAGGAAGTTTGTTCTAGTGTTTTTTGATGATATCTTGGTCTATAGTACTAGTTGGGATGAACATTTACAACATCTCAGGACAGTGCTACAGTTACTCAGAGACAACCAACTATTTGCTAAGAAGAGCAAATGCAGTTTTGGGGGCACTAGTGTGGAGTACCTATGGCACATCATCAACCAGGAAGGGGTTGCCACTGACCCTATTAAAGTAGAGTGTATGCTCAACTGGCCTGCACCAAAAACCCTCAAAAAAACTCAGGGGGTTCTTGGGGTTTACATGGTAATACAGAAAATTTGTTAGGGGTTATGGTATTATCAGTAAACCCCTGACTGATCTCCTGAAGAAGGACGATTTTCATTGGGGTCCTGAGGCAGAAGCTGCTTTCCAGCAACTTAAGGTGGCTATGTCTACAACACCAGTTCTGGCATTGCCCAATTTTGATAAATCATTTGTTCTTGAAACTAATGCTAGTGGTTCAGGAATTGGGGTTGTCTTGATGCAAGAGGAAAGACCTATTGCATACATGAGCAAGGTTCTCTGCCCTAGGAATCAGGCTCTATCTATATATGAGAAGGAATTCCTAGCTGTGTTAATGGCTGTTCAAAAGTGGAAGGTGTACCTACAAGGGCACAAGTTTATCATTAAGATTGACTAACAAACACTTAAGTACTTGTTAGATCAGAAGGTTATGAACCCTCTACAGCAAAAGTGGATTACTAAACTACTGGGTTTTACTTATGAAATTCAGTACAAAAAGGGAAGTGAGAACAAGGTAGCTGATGCTTTGTCCAGGAGAGAAATTTCTAAGCCTGAATGCACTGCCCTTTCTACTGCAGTTCCCCTATGGATACAGAAGGTGGTGCTCAGTTATCAACAAGACCCCTACTTCTCCAAAATCTTAAGTGCCAAATTGATAGATAAATCTTCCTATCCTGACTGCCAGATTATTGAGGGGTTGATCAGATACAAATGAAGGTTAGCAGTCGGGAACTCTTAAGAATTAAAGTCTCAGATTCTGATTGCCCTACATAATTCTTCTAATCGGGGACACTCAAGTATTACTGGGACTTATATGAGATTAAAAGGGACCTTCTACTAGCCAAACATGAAAGGGGATGTAACTCAGTGGGTGCAGCAGTGTGATGTGTGCCAAAGGAATACGTCAGACCATGGGCTCTATCCTGGCCTCCTACAACCCCTACTCATTCCCAAACAGTGTTGGACACATATATTTATGGACTTTGTGGAGGGCCTTCTAAAATCTGGAGAAAATAATGTTATTCTAGTAGTGGTGGACAGATTCACTAAATTTGGACATTTCATGTCCCTATCTAATCTATACTCTACTGAATTTGTGGCCAAACTATTCTTGGACAACATCTATAAGTTGTATGGGCCCCCTGTCAGCATTGTCATAGACAGGTACTCCATTTTCACAAGCTCTTTCTGGAAAGAGTTGTTCAAACTTATAAGGGTCAAGATGGACATGTCTTCTACTTACCATCCTTAATCAGATGGTCAAACAGAGCGTTTGAATCCTTGCTTGGAGAATTATCTAAGGTGTATGGCCAGCTCAAATCCTAGACAGTGGCTCAAGTGGCTACCCTTAGCTGAGTTTTGGTACAATACCAACTACCACAGCAGTCTCAAATGCACCCCATATCAAGCCTTGTACGGGGTTATACCCCCTCACTCTCTGTATCCTCCTATGTTGACACACCTAACTCTACAGTGGCAGAATACATGCAACAGAGACAGCAAATGATCCAATTTCTCCGTGACAATTTGCTTCAAGCCCAAAATAGAATGAAGCTATACGCAGATCAGAGGCGACAAGACCAGAACTTTGAAGTAGGGGATCAAGTTTACTTGAAACTTCAACCCTACCGCCAAAGTTCGGTGGCTCTGCATCGGAATCTTAAACTTTCACCTAATAACTATGGCCCTTTCACAATCTTGGAAAAGATTAGCCAAGTAGCCTACAGACTGGATCTGCCCCCTACAGCTAAAATCCATCTTGTATTTCATGTTTCCCTTCTAAAAATGCATGGGGAGGAAGCACATACCTTCGGTGGAGTTACCGCTGACCACCAATGATGGGGAATTTCCCGTTCTGCCTCTGCAAGCTGTCTCTCATCGGTTGTTATCTCGAAAGGGCCAGGAAATTCCCCAAATGTTGATTCTCTGGACCAACTCTGATCTGGAGCACGCCACCTGGGAGGATGACTCCTTCATCCGCAAACAGTTCCGTTCCTTCCATTCTTGAGGTCGATAATTCACTTCTGGGGGGTATTGTCACGGTAATGGAGTCGGATGAGATGGAATTGGGGGAAATCGGGAGTCTTGCCACAATTATGGAGTCGCAAGAGGTAGATCATGGAGAGATTGAGAGCTCAGGAGCAATTGGGGATAAAAATCTAATCTTGAATGGATTAGGGTTCAAGGTAGAGTCAAATCCGCGAAATTCCATTCCGGGTCGGAGCAAGAGTTATTCTGGAGCAACAAGGTTGGGCTCAGTGGAATTGGGCCACAAGTGCGACTGTGCGGATGGAAGTGGCTAAAAGAGGCCCAGTTAGTATTATGGCTTATTAGCCAATATTTATTATGTTTTGTATTTGTTTTTATTTTCTATCTTAGGGTTTGTATGTGTGACCGTGAGTAAGGGATATTTATACCTTTTTGTTGGTGAAATGAAGTAAGGAAAAAGTTATCTATTTCTCTCTCATCTTCTATTCTCCCTCTCTTTCTCATAAAGTTACTGTTCGATTCCATATCTCTCTTACTAGTTACAATACGAAGAAAAAAAAATAATTAATACAACAAAGATTACAGTAGCCATGAGTGATCGCTACATATTGCAATAGCCTAGCCTACCCTGCCCTACCGATTGTCATTCATATATAGTTAGGCTTTTCACGCATTTGCAACTTATATTCATTGGGCCTGGCCGAGTTGAGTTCACCATCTCCACGAAAGAAGCCATTCTTCAATTAATGATTAATATTATAATGATTTCGTTAATATAAAATCATACAAAATGCAAAATCATTTTCAAATGGACGGACTAATTAAATTGATGACTTGATGAATTCGTTTTTTTTTTTTTTAAAAAAAACTACCATATCCGCTACTCTTCATTTGTTTTTATTTATTTATTTATTATCCGAACATACATGACTATTGCTAAGAATTTTTTTCCACTTTGCGATTATTAATTTGGAAAAGGATTTGTAATTTTCATTAATACAACACCTAATTAATTTATAACTTTGGGATTTGATGCTATCATTCAAATAATCAACGTGGTCCACATTCTCTAAATTGAATCCGGCGATTTTAGTTTATACTCACTCTAACGTACCTATAATTCGGATGAAATTCTCTTTCGTACGTGGGTAATTAAAGAAGATATCATAGAAGTAGACTGCACTAATAAAATAAGGTTATTTGCATTTACATGTTCAAGATTTTTGTATTAACAATTCAATCAAATCCCCTAATTAATTTTACCATCATGTTTTCATTTATTAAGATTACACTCTCAAATCAGCCATATCTTCTACTTTAAAGTCATATAAAAAATTATTAAAACATATCGAAAATAGCCTCGTTCTCAGTCTTAACTAAATAATATTGGTGGATCTGCCCCGCCCCACAACTGGATACACATATACTACGTCTTGACCAACAAGTAGTGTTGTAGGGGTGGAAGTGCAAAGTTAGAGACACCATTGAGTTATTCGCCCCCAACATTTTTTTCTGGATGCACCATGCATTGATTCTGAACACAACTTTTACCGTCACAAATCACTTGTCTCTTGACAATCTCGAACAAACAAGTAATTAAAAACTAATCAAGCTATATTATATGCACCAAAATTTGTGTGGTTTAATTTTATGGCAAAATGTAAAAATCAAAAGGGCGGCATACATATATATATATATATATATATATAAAATGAAAGTTGCATGCATATTAAAGAATATATATATATAATATTGATGAATAAAATTAAAGAAATGAAGTTAAAATTAAGTTATTACTTCTCTCTCCTCTTGAGACGACCCTTCTTCTTGATGGCATTCTCTCTCTCTTCCATGGCTTTCTTCAGCATTTTCTCCTGCTTCTTCATCGGAAGAAATCCGTTTTCGCCGTATATATTATCCTCCATTCCGTAATCTCCATAATAAGCATTATTAATCTTTCCAGAAATTTCACTTCCTTTATCTTCTTGTCTTTTTGATCTCCTTCTACTCCACAGGCAAAAACACGGCACTACCGAAGATTCAACCTCACCCATGCAACAAATTAAATTAAATGGATGCTATGTATGTTCGCTATTTTTTTTAATTACTCTCTCTTTTTCACTTCTTCGAGAATATTAATATGCTACAAAGAAATTATATTCCTATATATAATGCATATATATACAATAAGATTAATTATATATATATATGGGGGTAGGGGGTGGGTGGGTGGGTGGGTGGGTAACAGTGGATCTCTAATCTCTTGGTTGTATACGTTGGCTTCATTGAAAAAAAAATCACAGACATACCATGCAAATATTTAATGTTCCCAGCTGTTACATTCTATCATATTTAATTTAACACTACTCATGGTCTCAATTAAGTATCGCTACAAATTCTAGATCTCTGTCTTTGAATATCATGTATAGTACTTTCATCATTTATTATAGAACTCGTATTTCTCCTTTGACATGCACAAATAATTATTATTTTTTAAATTTGTTATATTATGATTATTTTTTAATTCCATATATTGTTTTTAATTTTTAAAAATTAATTAAAAGGTGCACATGCATTAATTAATTAGATAAGAAGATCTATGTTTGAAAGATTGAATTGGAATATTATTTCATACGGCATGATTTTATAAATAACAATGTATAATTGTCCACTATTAAAAAACATTTGATTTATTTGAATATATGACATGTATAAAAAAATATAATTATTTAATTATTTTAAATGTTGAAATTGAAATAGAAAAATAAAAAATTATTGCAAATTATTATTATTATTATTATTATTATTATTATAGTGCAACATAAATGTAAATGATTTTTTTAAGCGACAAAAATAGAGTACTACTACAGATCGTCCACATATGCATAAAAAATAAAATAAAATAAATGTTACAAATCTCAAATTTCAGAGAAAGAAAATAATAACTGAGATTGCAAAAGATTGTTATAAGACAACGGTTGTAATATAAACTGTCGTGAAAAATGCAAAAAAAAAAACCCATAAAATTACTACAATAAATGTCATTACCTTTGTCTATTATCTCAAAAATATTGTCTATTATACAATGTCATTACTGTTGTCTATTAACTCAAATCAGTTGTCTTTTATACAAAATAATATTGTCTAAAATATAATTGTTAAATTGTGAGATAGACAACGATTTATATTATAACTGTTGTCTATCACATGATTTTACCTTAATATATGCATGAATAGGGCATTACTCTATATATAATGGAAGCCAAATATGAGAATGAAGAAAATGGCTAGGCCTTTTCATGTTTAATTAAATACAGAAAATATTAATTAATAAGGGAAAATTACACTTCAGTATGTATCCAATTTTTTGGATTCAATAATACATTTGTTTCAACCTTCCAATATTATAGACTGGATCATATCTGATATTTGAATGTTTTACCAAATTAAGGTGAGCGGCATATATTTCGAGATCCCGAATATATATGACGTGGTTTGCCATATTTTTATAATTTCCATATCAACATATGTATATTTTTTTCCTTTATGAGGAAGGGAGGTGTACGAATCTTAATTCCGCCATTCCAAATCTGTAAAAAAAAAAAGGTATTTGATATGTAAATTACAAGAATCCAGCGAGCCATGTCATATTGGATTAATCTCATAATATAGTTCCCCTCTTAATTTGTTAAAATATCTAAATGTTGGGTATTAATTTGTAATATTTTTAATATTGAATACTAAAATGTAATTAACCCATAATTAAATTCGAATGATGGAGTTCTATTTCTTTTCACGAGAAGTAAAGATGGCCGAACCAATATGAAAATTAAGTACCGAAATAATTTTGATATTTGGACTAGAATCAAAATTTATTATCATTATGATTATTATTATTGGAAAAATGGGAAGCAGTGAGTTTCGAACTCGAGACCTCTGACTTATGTTTTAGAGCCGATCTGCATCATTGAGATGCATATAAGTTTTATAATGATATGATTTTTTGTCAAACTCAATGAGAAAATACTTCTACAGTTAATTGTTTAAGATTTTCACCTAATTTACAACTGGTATTACAAACACTTAATCTGTCAACAACAATTGAATTATTAATTGTAAAAAGTAGAAGTTTTTAATCGAAAAGGTTCTACCATGTTGCCCCCATTAATTGTTAAGATTTTGATTTTTGACCTAATTCACCACCCCATTGATCCAATTTCATGTTTGTTTTGTCCTATAGTTAACTTCACTCTCTACAACTACGACCGAAACAAACTCAAATTATCACACTACTAAAAGCAAACCTTAATGACCAACATTCTTGCAGTTCATTAATTGTTATAATTATTATTGTACATCTACATTTCAATGTCATTTATTATCAATATCATTATCATTATTTGCGAAATATCTCTTTTATTTGATTGTCCATGTACATAGAAATTAAATAGATCAAATGTAAATAATTATCTAGTGTGTAAATTGTAAATCCATTTTCCACATTTTAAGAAAAAAATAGGTGGTTCAGATCAAATCCACACATGCACGGTGGTATTTTTATAATTTTTACCACTTTTTTAAGACTGCCAGGTATTTCCATCTTTTTTTGAAAAAAAGAAAAAAAATTGATGTCATACATGCTGACTTAACATCTCAAACAATTCTTAAAAATTTCAATCGGTCAGAATTTGTTTATTTTTAATCGTATTTACGCAAATAATATAATTAATCTAAAGTCTTTAATCATCTTTCATTTAAGATCAGTATTAATATGAAAAATATATGGATGAAAAATATAAAAGATTCATTTTTCATGCATAACTAAGCTAAAAATACTTTGTCAGCATCTAACAAATATTTTGTTAACATATGAAATGTTTCACTAGCTTCAATTATATTGCTATAAAAGTTTATTCAATTAAAATTATATATGGTTTGTTAGCATATGACAAATATTTCGTTAGCATTATTTATATTGTTATAAATATTATTTCATCTCAATTAGGATATGCTTCGTTAGCATCAATTATATTGCTATAATGATATATTTTATCCCAATTAGGATGTGCTTCATTAGCATATGACAAATCCTTCATTAATATCAATTATATTGGTATCGAACAATATATTAATGAATTATGATTTTTTTTGTACGAGAATGTTAATGCATTGTTAATATTAGTATTGACATGTACTAATGAAAACATTAAAATAATACTCATGTAGTATAATTATATTTGCGAACAAAATTATATGTGTTTGATATTACATGTGTATAATCATCACTTATAACTTCTATCTTAATTGGGCATGTTACGTTAGCATATGACAAATACTTCGCTAATATCAATTATATTGTTATGAGGGTTAATCACATCAATTTTACAATTCAACAATTTAATTTTATTGAATTTCATCATTTGTTTCCATTACCATTGTCGTGTGCTAACAGAAGCATTATATAATGCTCAAATAATGTATTACATAACACTAATAAAATAATAATATAGTGGATTGAAATCAAATAATGCAACTAACAACTTTCAATCAAACGACCATAATTTCGTCCACAATTAATATTTTTTTTATATTATTTTTTTGTTGGAAATGTGTAGTTGGTGAATTTGAGACCTGGCGGAGATAATTAACTAACGGATTAATTGTATAGTTTAATACACATTCGTCATGAATCTGTAGGAGATAACATCTGATGCTTTAAGGAGTTAATAAATTTACCTAGAGACGAAAGTAATAGGAAATTTATTAATCAACAGCTACCTTGAGACCTGGCGGAGATAGATAGCAGCTTTTCTGATTTCTCCATCAGCAATCGAATTAAAAATGGGAAGAATTAGAATCGGATTAGTACATAGATGATACATGTGAATTGCACTCCCTAGGATTTATCTTTATTAATTGATTGAATTTGTTAATTTGGTTTAATTGATTTGCTTTGAATATTTAGTTTAATTGTTCTTTTATTGTTTCAATTTGGTTTGTGTCTAGCTGTAGTAAACCCAAGTAAAATTTAGGTAGTCTGGATAATAGAAACATGTTAGCTTAGTACTCGGTGTGATCATATTTACAGTCCTTGAGGATACGATACTCGATTCACTATTATATTGCATTGTCCTGTGTTAGTTGCAGAATTGTGCATAAAATTAAGTGCATCAAGCGCGAAATGACCGCGCGTCAAAATTAGCACCGTTGCTGGGGAGCTGATTTCTAGTGATTTTATTTTCCACACTAGTGAGCCTGGAAGTTGATGCCCAGAGGCTCTTTAGAGAAGATTCTATTGTACGATCTGGAGATAGAGAAGACTTCGAGGAAAAATAGGGCAGCAACGAAGAGGGCACGCCAAGCCGCAAGTAGACCTTGTGAGCCCACACACCATCAGAAGATCAAGAAGATCAAGAGCCGAAGGGCACGAGGAGGAAGGACAGTTTGAAAACGGCTAATACAACAACATGGCCGCAGCAAATGGAAATACCGCAAATGGGAATGCGGATGACAATGGAACTAAGGCAGTTGATCTTCCCGACCAACATGAATCTACGTCCGATGGGCATTACACTCCCAGTTGTGACTCAGAACTGGGATATTCATGCAAACTTTATCCAGATCTTGCCGAAGTTCCACGGAATGCCTAGAGATGATCCACAAAGACACTTGCAAGATTTTGAGATGGTTTGCCAAACTCAACCATCCGACCGTGGACCAGAGGAGTATGTGTGGTTGGTCTCGTTCCATTTCACTCTTCAGGATGAGGCACGGGACTGGCTGTACACATTGCCGATTGGCACTGTGACCACATGGAGACAACTTCAGTAGAATTTTTTGGAAAAATATTTTCCAGCATCCAGAGTGCAAGAAATGAGAAGAATGATAGGGAGCCTGAAGATGAGAACTAATAAGAGTTTCTATGACTACTGGCGAAGATTCCAGGCAATGCTGGTGAAATGCCCACAGCACCAGATTACTGAAAATGACTTGATTCAGTATTTTGTCGGAGGATTGAGACCACATGAGAGGACAATCGTGAATGCCTCATGTGGAGGGTCTATTTTGAACAAACAGCCTGTTGAAGCATTCAGAATTCTCACTGAAATGGCTGAAGATAACCGAGACTTCGGTGGAAAGGGCATTCGGGTTGTAAGTGAATCAGAAAGGGCACCAGACCAAGATAGCAGGATTGATAGATTGTGTGACAAAATTGAAAAAAATTTGTCTGGTGTGAGCATGGTGAAAAAGCCCAAACCCTGTGGAGTATGCAAAAGTGTATCTCATTTCACTGATGAATGCTCCACTCTACAAGACAAAGTGGAAGAGATGAACGCTGTAGGTGGCCAGAATGGGCATTTCAGAAGATATGATCCCCATTTCCAGACTTATAACCCTGGCTAGAGAGACCATGAAAATTTCAGATGGAGATGGCCAGAGGATGGGCATCCTGTACACCCATTACCGCCACCAGAAGAGAAGAGAAAACAAAGGCTGAAGGATCTTGTATTTACCATGGCTGAGGAGGACAAAAAATTCAAGCAAGAAACCCGAGCTGGTCTCTTGCACATGAGCAAACAAATTGCTCAATTAGCTCAAGCCATGCACAAGATGAAAGAGAAAAATGGGAAGCTACCTTCCCAAGTTGAAAACCTGAGAGAGTAGATGATGCAGTGGCTCTAAAGAGTGGAAAAGAGCTTCCGAAGATGGTCAGACAGTAGAAAAAAAGGATGAAGTGCCCCTGGAAGAATAAGTGGAAAAAATTCCCATAGAGAACGAGACACAAGAAGCTGAACAGGATGATCCTATGCCCATTCCGGAAGTCAAGCAACCTGCTAAAGTGCCCATTCTAGAGAGACGGAAACCTCCTTTTCCAGGGAGATTGACACAGAATAGAAGAGAAGAGGAAACCAGGGAGATGCTGAAGGTATTCAGTAAAGTGGAGATCAACATTTCACTTCCTCATCATCATCGTGATCGGGTGCTCTCCCTGCGGTGCCCTCTCTGCTGGTAGTTTCCTCGATGAACCTACAGTTACAAGAAACATGTCTTACATCCTCCTTAAAAAACTCAAATCAAAATGTTCACAGGGGAGGAGAATCATAGCAGTATCAGTCAAATCAAGCAACTTGGCTTTAACGACAATCTGGGTGATCAACTGGGTACAAGAGATACGATGCCTGGGGTGTGTCTTAATTTCTTTGAAATGTGCAATGGCCACAGAGCCAAAATTGATTTTTATCTTTTTCACCATGCACCATAAAATGTTTAACTCTTGGTTTATTATTAAATTAGAGCTATCCTTTCGCCCAAAGAAACTATAGGCCAACACCCTATGACAGAACCTCAAAGCATCATTGTTCAAACAGTATCCCTTTGTGGCTCCACTCTGATAAGTGGAGCCATCCCCAATATTAGCCCATTTCGCATCAACTCTCTCAGTGAAGTCGGGCACTACAGTCACGACATTGACATACTCGTCCTCCTAGAGGCCCAAGTATGACATAATGCCCAGCATCATATTCAAATCATCCGTAGACATAGAAAAATTCCTACCCAGAATTCTAAAACTCATGACCCTAGTAGACGTAGCAGGCTTGTTTACAGCTTTAATTTTTAAATTCTGGACAAATTCTCTTGAGAGAGCAGCAAAAAATACACACTCCATATCAATGAAAAACTCCCAACTAATTGCAGCAGCCTGTAAATAAACCCCTTATCTCTTGCTCTATCCCAAGAGTTGCGAGCGACTCATTGTGAACTCCCTTAGAGTTTATAATGCCCCGGACTGGCGGTGGGCCGCTTTCTGGCTTACTCAGTGTGGGGCTCCCTACCCCTCTGCCCCTTTTAGGATCAGGGTTTGGTGTGCCCTCTTCAGCCTTTCTCTTCCTTGAGGAGGGCTCTCCAGCCAGTTTGGCTCCGGCCTTCATGGCCACCGCTTTTTCCACCATTTTTTTAGGTGGTGAGTCCTCTGATGGCTCATCCTCAAGCGTGTGTGCCTAGGACGGCTCGCTTTGTTGCTGTTGCTCTTGCTGTTCCGAAACCTCCTCCTCAATTTCATCTTGTTGGGACTCGACTTGCTACTCAGGTTGTTCCAGAATGGGCTCTCCGACCTTCCTTTTTCCTTTAGATTTCTCCAGTACCCGCTTCTTAATGTTAGCGGGCTCTTCGTCCTGGACTTGCTCTTCCACAGGTTGTTCTTCCTCGTCTTCCTCAAGCTCATTGAGGTATTGATCCAGGGCTTCATCATCATCTCCTTCTTCTACGTTCTCTTCTTCTTCAATGACCTCTTTAGACAGCATGGGCGTTGGAACTCTAGCCGGTTTCTTTACCTTTTTTGAGGTTTCTTTCTCAGGTTCCTGTGTGGACTCCGTAGCCATCTCTTCCTCTTATGTGCCCCCAACAGTGGTGCTCTTCTCATGTTGCTCTTCTTGTGATGGTGTCGCAGAGTTCCCTTCAGCTGCGGACTCTTTTTCCGGTAGTCAATGCAAACTTTCCAGCCAGTTTGTAGTCGTGTGGGCACAAGCTCTCCTTTCTCATTTTTCACAACTTGAATGCCCAACTTCTTGGGCACAACATGGATTGGACTGACCCACTTGCTGTCTGAAATAGGGTATATAATGCCCTGGTCCAGTAGCTTAATTATCTCCTTTAGCACCACATCCTTCATCACTGGATTGAGCTTCATTTGTGGATCACGAATGGGCTTTGCAACATCTTCCAGTAGAATCTTGTGCATGCAAACTGCTGGGCTAATGCCTTTTATATCTGCCAATGTCCATCCGAGTGCCTCCTTGTACAGTCTCAACAATCTCAAAAGGTGGTCCTCATCAGCTTGATTCAACCCCACACTTATGATTACAGGGAGAGTTTCATTATCTCCCAAATAGGCATACTTCAAATGCCCTGGTAATGCCTTCAGTTCCAGCGTGGGCGCTTTCACAATGGAAGGCATCATCTTGTCATCATTTCTCCGAATGGGCACACCATAATCCACATAGTCGTATGACATTTCTTCCAACGAGTACAACATCATGATTCATTTTCCAATGTCATCGTCTTCATCCAGGGCATCCTGGTCTGTCAGTCCATCCCACAATGCCCATTCTAATGACTCTCTATTGCTCACCATGGATATGGTAGATCGGCTCGGTTGATGGAAGGAATTCACAAAATTGCAATTCTTTATACCTGTGGGTACTTTAATGCTTCAAATATATTGAATGTTAGCTTCTCCCTATCAAACTCACACGTCAATGTGCCCTTGTCCACATCAATCTTGGTCCGAGTTGTCTTCATGAAAGGCCTTCTCAGCAACAACACTGAAGATTTTGAAGTTGTTGTGCCCATGTCTGATCGAGATAATCAAACAAGTACCGCGGTATGCCCGGTTTCTGAAGGAAATCTGTACCAGAAAGGTGCAGATTCAACGATGATGCAAGGTTTTTAGTTGGGGAGAATGTATCGGCTATAAGAAAGCTGCCCAAGAAGTGTGATGATCCAGGGATGTTCATGATTCCTTGCATCATAAGAGACAAGAAAGTAGAGAAGACCATGCTGGATTTGGGGGCATCGATCAACGTAATACCCTTGTCGGTATTCAAAAAATTGAAGATTGGACCTTTGAAAGAGACCCGTGTGGTCATTCAGCTAACTGACCGATTGAATGTATATCCAGAGGGCTCCATTGAAGATGTATTGATCAAAGTAGACGAGCTTATCTTCCCAGCAGATAGAGCTGGTGGAGAATGCCCAGTTTCAAGCTAATGAAAAATTGACCCGCATGGAGGCAGCCCTAAAGGCCTATTTCAAACACGTTGGGTTCTCTTACTCAACGCTCTCAACCGACTAAATCCTGGTCTTTCTGTCCTTGTAGTTAGGTTTTTGTTTTTGTTTTTATTTTTGTTCTTTGTTGTTGTGTGTCACCCATGTTTCACCCACTTTGCTTAGAGCAATGTGTGTGGGTGGGGGCATTCAAGTTTGTGTTTTTTGTGTCTTTTGTTGAGTCTGTTTTAACACTTTGCAAATTGTAAAGTGTGTAGGTGGTTAGTTGAGTCGAGCATGTTTTCTATGAAGTTAGTGTGGCCATTGCACTTGATTTTTCAATTTATTTGTTTTACCAAAGTTCAGCATGCCATAGTAAGATAGGGATGACGAACGAGTTAGCATGCCCTGTGAGACTTGAGCATATATGATGTATGCCCATTTCATAGCTTTCTTTACTTCATGTGTGTTGACATTCTGTGCCTAGGATGTTCTAGATCTTGCTACTGTTCTACTTGAAGTTTGAAATTGTTGATGCATATGTAAATAATATAGGCCATCTTTTGTTGAGCCACCGTGATTTAATTTGACCCATCAATAATACAGCCTTTGCAACCCCTTTGAGCCTATGAAATGCCCTGACAGATTTCTTGTTTGGGATGGTAATATGTAGCCAGGGCATCACAAGAGCCTAAAAACATAAAAAAGGAGAAGGCAGAATTATTGGGGTGATGCTTGTAAAAAAAGAGAGGGCCAGAAGAAAAAAAGGACAGGGGATAAGATAAAGTAAAATAAATAAAAAAAGAAAAAAAATGATAAAAGAAAAAATAAAAAAAGAGGTAGAATAAAATTCTCCCTAATCTTAAGTGTTCAGAATGCCCATGTAAAGAAATATTTATTATCTGAACAGGGCATAGAAGGGTAGCCGATTAAGAAAAAATGGGGGGATCTGTACAGAAATAAAGCCCCACTTTACATGAAATGTCCACTGTAGCCTAAAAAGCCCTATCGATACATATACATCCAATGGTCTTTGGAATTTGAAAGTAGAACTGTAGCAAGCCTATAGAACTAATAGGTACAGAATTGTCTTGAATCGACAGTATACACTAAGCCTAAACATTGAGTGACGAAAGACTGTGAGGATTGCCACGCTGACTCATTTTTTACCTATTTTTCGTGTGCTGGAACTTGGCAATTTTGTTGGAATATTAAATGTTAATGTGCACACACTGATTTACAGTTTGCATGCTTTTGTCTTGAGTCTGTTTCTTTTCTTCTTTCTTTTCTTTTGTTTTTCTGGACGCATTGCATCCCATTCTTGAGGACAATCATGTCTAAAGTGTGTGGGTATGATAAGTCTATTTTTTCGTATTTTTATGGGTATTTTGTTTGTAATAAATGTCTTTTTTAGTCTGTTTTGAGTTAAAAAGAACCAGGTTGAGGTCAAAGGGCATTTTGGAGGTCGAGTCTGGTGAAAGGGGCATTTTATACCCAATTATTCATGATTATCTCATCGCCATAAACTGCATTTAGAGACACAGGGAACTTCTTTAGTGTTCATCCTACATTCGGGAAGCAGAATGGGTATATCAGACATGGATGAAGCTGACCAGATGATGTCGTGCCCACATTGCTTGAACAAACTCGACCACAGGCCAGAATGGGGCACACACAGATTTAGCGGGGGTTTGTTGAACCAAGATAAGTTAAGAAGAAAGGGATCAATTCGTAAAGAGATAGATGAGAGAAGGACTGCTGGAGGCTTAGAGATGAAGCGAGCCAATCCCTAAAAGATAGGGATTTGGTCAACAAACTGGATAATGCTTATCCAATGAGTTGCAGAGGGCACGCCGATCCAAGAAGACAGTTGAAGACCCCCGCCCGTGGGGGAATTTGAATCTTTTACGAATTGTATCTATAAAAACAAGTTTTATTTTCTGGAAACAAGAGTTAGAAAGTTGGAAACATTTCTACCATATTTAATTTTCTGCATTTCATTTCGTACGCTGCTTGGCAGCAAGAAACAATTCCATTAGGCCTTAAGCCTTTGGAACTTAGGATATGTCTCAACGTTGGTGCTGAGTGTTTTTGCCCATTTAATTCAGTAAGTTTTTACTTTAAATTATGTCTTTCAATTCTGCAATTTTAGTTTTATCTAGCATGCTTGGCTAGATCTTTAATTCCGGTGTTTGAACATAAGAAAATGGTTTAAGTATGAACTGGACTCGTGAGGCCGAAATAGGCATAGAGGGCACACCACTATTAATTGAATAGGAGTGAGCGTGTGTCTGAAATGCCCAATATGGCTGATCACTCGTTAGGCATAGAGGGCACACCACTATTAATTGAATTGGCGAATCGTGATTGTATGTTGGTTCATATAGTAATAAGGTAATCAATGGGTTGTTGTGGGCACATGAGGAATCGGTAAACACAATAAACTCGGGTTCGTCTAGGGCACACTGTTATCTATTCATTTACATCTCTTTGGGGAATCGGGGGTGGATGATAGGATAGAGGTTTAATTGACGAGGAATCGCTTTTAAATCTATAATGTAAGGATGAATAAGGAGACACGGAGAGGATTCCGGTCTCCATAACTGGGTGACTTAACATGCATGAAAATCGGTGGGCTCATGATCGAGTCATTTATATTTAAACCAAATTCTAGTTCAAATACCGGAATCCATTTTATTGATATTTTATTTAAGTGTTATTTTGCAGATTTAGTTTTCAGTAAAGTGACAACAAATCAACACCCTTTTATGATTGGTTACTCGAAGGTGAAATCACAACATCTCTCTGTGGGATCGACCCATACTCATGAGCTAGCTATGCTGCTATGGGCACAGGAGCATACAAATTTATTTTGAGCGCAAAACGACCGCGCGTCACTTATATATTTACTAAAAATATGAAACACTCCTAATAACGATCAAAATTCAATAAAATAAAATAAATCTTTTCATACCGTATATATTAATTAAATTCTACTATATTAATCTTAATAACATATATTGATCAAATATAATTTATTGCATTTGATTTATTGATTTTGATCATATTAATTGAAAATATAAAATTGAATGAAAATATAAGATTTTTATTCATCACATATATGATATAACTTCAAATTGTTCATCTTTTAGGTTTAGTTCATATATAAATTGATAAAATATCATAATTAAACTCAATAAATATTACAACGTTAATTTAGATATTGTAAGAACTATTTACTAACTATTAAATAAGAATATATTTATCATTACTAAGGATTAAGTAGAACATAAGATTAATTATAAGTGTTAGATATTGTAAATTTACTAGATATTTATATATGTACATCATATTTACTAAGTATTATATATTAGTCATCTATAATTCACACACGCGCGCGCGCACACACATATAATATCACAAATATTAACTAACTTAAATCTAAAAAATTATATTATTGTTTGTGTTCCTATTTCTTATTTCTATTTATTAGATTACAGACCATAATTGTATGTAAATCTAAAATTGTAATAAACATGAAGAATATTATTCATTACATCTTTTTATAATGTATTTATAAATTGTATAAAATATTATAAACTTACTAAATATTAAAAAAATTAAATTGTTAACATAGAAATCATAAAAATTGTTTACTGAGCATTAAATAAGAATATATTTATTATTACTTTATATTAAATATAACATATTATTATATGTATTAGATATCATAAATTACTAAATAATGTAGTAAATAATAAATTAGATAAGATATCATAAAGTTACTATATATATGTGCATGTATAATATTTATACTAAGTATTACATATTTACATAACAATCATCTCTTATTATCTCTCACACATATATGTTAATTTAAATGTATAATTAAATGAATTAATATAGTTGTTAAATATAATAATATTATTATTATTTGTGTTCTTATATCTCATTTCTATTTATTTGATTATAATTAACTTATAGTTGTAATTTGAATCTAAGGTTAAGGAAAAAATTATTATTAATTATTTAATGTAATTTAAATAATTCATTATTTAATTATAATTCATGTATAAACTAGGTATGGTAATTTTCTATAACAACATATGTACATTTAATTTGGTATATATCGTTAGTTCGGCATATACTGCACTGACAGTATATACCGCACAAATGATATATACCGGTATATTGTTCTACTGGTATATACTGGACCAACGGTATATACAAAAAAAATTCGGTATATCATTGGTATCGGTATACCTCGGTTTTTAAAATTCCATATCGTTATGTTACCGAAAAATTTCGGTGTGGTATGGTTTCATACTTTACCGAAAAATACTAGTATACCTTAAGTTCGGTATTCTTATATTTTTTTCAGTACGATAAGTACGATATGACGATATGATAATCTTTTCCCCAGTCCTATTACCAACAACAAAATAAGCACTCATTGATATGTTCTTAATTCAGGATCGTATCGGATAGGGTACTCTTCGAGCGAGTACAAACTCCAATTTCACCTTTCGAGCAAATGAGCTCCAAATTACATTCGAGCGTGATGAACTCCAATAGAAAAACAATATTATTTCTTTGATGTAAAATACGTAAAATCTAGAACAGTTTATAAGTTAGAAACCCTAACAATCTAAACAAGGAAATAATGCTAATAATGTAAACTACCAAACTAAATAACATAAATCATAAATAAATAATAATTAACTTAACCAAAATTTTAATCTAAGGACGTATCACTCATACTCAGTGGCGGCTCTGATGGCGTGCGAGAAGTGCGCCGCACAGGAGCCTCAAACATTTAGGGGCACCATTTTTATAATTTTTTAGTACTAATAGTTATATTAATCTATGTTAGTTTATAAAAAATAGTCTTTTAGTTTCTAAAAATTAATTCAGGCTTTTTAAAAAATAATAGGAAAGACCAGTCCAATATTTTATAAAGGGCAAAGGGCTAAAAAAATACCCAAACTATATGTCGAATCCTACCTAGACGTATGAACTATTTTTTGGCCCAAATACACACCTAAACTATTTAAAAAGAACAATCGCCCCCTTAAACTATTCAAAAAAGAACAAAGTGACACTTGAAGTTAACACCGTTAATTTTTCACGTTAATTAAAATTTGTCAAGCTCAATTCTATCACCCATGAATTCCGATCAGACAAATTGAAACCATGGCCAAATAGCCAACACTATGGAGTTTCAAACCCCTCTTTTAATTTCAAAATTCAACATCGAATTGGTATCGAGATTTAAAATTTAATTCATAATACAAACCCTCGTCATCGATATTGCTCCGTATAATTATTCTATCGTTTAACACCCGATTGATAAATTGAGAGTATAATTAAAAAGCTCATTTAAAATTTTCAAGAATGCAAACTTTTAATGATTTGAACATAGCAAATAAATATTTTTAAGCGCATTTTATATGTATTTTAAAATTTTAATTTTAATAACTTAGGGGTACCATTTATAGTGGTCGCACAGGACCTTCGAAATCTCATATTGAGCCTTGCTCATACTCTCAAAAAAAGCATTAATATCCAACAAACAATTATACAATAATCGAACCTAATATGTTAAGCCTCGGTTAAAGCATCAACATACCAACAAATTAAGCATACCCACCGACAAAAAGGCAAAAAAAAAAAAACAATATTCTACGTTATATATTCAGTGACATGGCATTATAAATAAGTAACATTATCATTTTCTCATTATTACCTTGCCAAAAGATCAGAACATTGCCTTCTAAAAAAAATGAAAATGAAAATTAGAACCTTGACCATTTTCCATCAAACACTTTGTGAGGTAATTTAGAGGAGCGTAGTGGCAAGAATTTACAAAAGGAATTTGTGAAAGAAATTTTGCAGATAAAATTTGAGAGAGAAATCCTAATTTTTGAGAGAAGATAAATTCTCCCATTCCCAAATCTGGTTTCTCAATTAAACAGTGTCGTTTTAAATCAGTATACTAAATGATATCGTTTCAATCAATCAGGTAGATGCATATGTATCGTCACATCAGTTTTATTTTGGGAAAAATACTGAGAATGCTTAATTTACAAAATAGTTTCAATTTTTGTTAAAATTGTAAAAATTAAATAGTGATGTTTAAAACCAGAAGGCTGGTAAAAATTGTGATTTTAGGGGCATTTTACCCTTGATTTATCAACTACGCCCAAGCAAAGTTGTAATAATATTCTTCTTAAGAAAAGTATTGTCACTGCTGCAAAAGAATCCAAGAATTCTGATCCCCATCAAGGAAAAAAATAAGAACATTGAGAAGAAGCTCGAAATTAATGTCAAAAACGATTTGGACGATTTTCAACAAGTGGTTGCCTTTTGTGCTGGGGGAGAGAGAGCAAACAATGTTGATTTTTGTGAGATAATGAAGAGGAGGAGAAGATTCGTTGCGATGCTGAGAAATTAGTGAAGTGGGTAAACTAAGCTTCAACAAAGATGGATAGATGGTAAATCATACTTGGATTCCACAAGCTCAAGACATTTAAAATTATTGGTGGAATTTAAACTCTTGATATTGACAAACACTTCCATACACCAGTTGTAAATAAAGTTTATTTAAGACGAATAGAGTCAAACCGTGGGTCAACCCGTTTTAACCCGGGTCAATCCGCAAAAAATTAAAAAAATGAAAAATCAGTATCAACTTCAATACTAAAAAGTATGACTCAAAATTTGAAAAGTATCATCTGCATCATTAAAAAGTATGGCGTCTGGTAGTTATCTTATACTAGTTTATTTAGTTCAAATTGTGATTTTTTCAATTAATGTTTAGAATTTATGAACTCAAGGTTTTTTTGGGGGTTCATGGTTTTCAAGGTTCAAGGTTTTTTCATGACTTTATTTGGTGTTTTATAGGGGTTTTTGGGGGGTGGGTTTAGGGATTTATTTTATATCTTTTAGGATTTATTTTGTGTTTTTTTAGGAGTTTTGGGGGATGATTTTAGGGTTTATTTTATGTTTTGAGAGCTTTTTTTTGGGGGGGGGGGTATTTTTAAGAGTTTATTTTGTATTTTTTAAGATTTTTGAAGGGGTGTTTTTAGAGGTTTATTTTGTGTTTTATAAGGTTTATTAATTCCATTTTAAGATATAAATTCATATTTATTTCAAACAAATTAAATCAATTTATTTTAATTTTAGGGTTCACTAATGTTATTTTAGAGTATAAATTTTTGGAAAACAAAATAAAAAGAACAAAGAAAAAATTGAATAAAAAAATAAAAATAAAAAAGCAAAAAATTACCCAAAAAAATAAAAATACTGACAGGCGTGTGACGCCTATGCGCCTGCCGCACATAGTCTTAAACAAGACCTTGTGGACGAAATACCTTCTCCTAGATATTTGCTCTCACACTGTACCGCTCAATCACATCTCCTAGGAACTTCGTGTTACGTTTTTTTTATATATGGATCTAGCTATTTATTTTTTATAATTCATGATTTCAAGGGATTTGCCTAGCTAATAAGGACATGCTTCATGTATAGTTTAGAATTGATAAGGAATCTTAATTGTAATCTATTTGCAAGAAATGAGTGCGTATATCATGTCTTTCTAAAATATTACAATATGTGCCACAAAACTATGATCTTAATTTAGTTTATTCAGTCATGACATCTCAAACGTCTTTCTAAAAATCTTATATCTCCATCTTTAAAATTTGGTAGTTCAAAGATATTTAGTTATGTACTGATCTTATGCCTTAGATCCCCAGCCTGCATTATTTTCAAAATTCTTTTTTATGTTTTATATTTTCTAACAAAGATAAATGCTGAATGGATTATAGAAAACTCTTTATTTTTTAAACATGTCATCATTTGCTACTCGATCTATTGTCCAAATTCCAAGTTGATATAATTGCAATGGAAATTATCGACGAGTAATCATGCTATTGTTCTACGAGCAACCCATCACTGGCCGGAGAGCATTCAAAGTTTAGTATTTCACACACACCACTCACGTGTATTTAATAACTATATGCGCGTGTGTATGTGTGAGAGAGAGAGAGAGATTATACAACTGGACTAAATAAACTAACACAGAACTAGGTGAATCAAACAATAGTAAAACATCCATAATGAATTTTATTGATGAGAGAAAAGTAGATTAAATAAGCATATCAATAATTCAACTTGAAAAAAAAAAACATAGCTAGCTTTGCAAAACCATCCAAATAACAGTATAAAATTTATTCCCCTAAAAAAAGTGTAAAATTCACAGCGTACAAAAAGCAAAATAGTCAATATGGTTGAGGGTTCACCAATTTAACAAATCTGTAGGGTACACTCACGGGTAATTCTGCAAGTGGGTTGGCGACCATTTTGCACTGTGAGGATATTCGAATTTTAATTTCCATACCTAGTGCTAGATTTTTTAAATACAAGCACTACAAAAAAATTCATCACAGTGTAAATGGTCACCACTCCACTCTTCCAGAACCACCCGTAAGTATAGCTCTACAATAAGTGTCTTCTTCAATTCACCATAGATGATAATTAATGGGGGTAAAAAATAAACACAAGTTGAGAGCGTTGAGCTTTTGAAGAAGAAGAAAAGATGAAAGGGATGAAAAAGTCTGGGCCGACCGAACCAAACGGTTTCGGCAGGCAACCGAAATTTGTAAAAAAATAAAATTGTAGAGCACAGTGAACGATTATTTTTTTACTGCAGAATTTCCAACAAACAACGAATTAAGAGATAATGGGAAAACACAAACTTTGAGAGAGAGAGAGAGAGAGAGAGAGAGAGTACTGGCGGTAGAGTGCCACACTCCAGAAGAATGGGGAGTGGGGGTTGGGGTAGAGAGAGAGAATAGACGGAGAGTATGTATGAGAAGGAAGCTGATGAGAGGGTTGGGATCTTCGTATGGTTAGTCTGCAGATAGAAGATGATTAGAAAAGGGAACAAAGGAAAGGAAAGAGAGAGAAAGTATGGAGGGAAGGAATTAATTTGTTGAGAGAGAGAGAGAGTGAGAGAAGGGGAGCAAGAAAAAGAGATGGTAGTTGAGTAATGGGCGTGGGGGGGGAATCGAGGAGGAGCGGGAGAGTAAGTAAATTGATTGAGGGGTGGGGTTGAAGGCTCGAGGTCTGCACTGTGCAGTCATACATCATAATATATTAATAAATCTTTAATTAAAAGAAAAACACTTGTATCCATGGGTTGGGCCCACCGGGCTTGCCCGTCCACCCGCCAGAAAACGAATGTTGACTCTACTTCTTAGTTATTAGTTATTATTTATTAATAAGTCCTAAGTAATATAGCATGCATATAACTGGATTATTTAATAAACAACATATATATTTCATACATAACTTAAATGATAATTAATTAGTTCGAATCAATTAAAAAGAAAGAATTTTCAGACCAATTCAAAATGACACTGAGAGTTAGCTCGCTTGAAAAAGATTAAAAAGCAATTGAACTAAGCAAAGGGTAACATCCATTCGGCCGCAAGGATTAATTAGTTTTCTAATGTTGTAAATTTTAAAGTCTTTAAAAATTGCTCTCTTTTTTAATTAACTTTATATTTTACTACATGACACTATATACATTTATGTAATTATTTAAATCTAAACTTCACGAACTATTTTGTTATCTTTAAAATTTGATAAACATGCATATTGCATTATCATTTTGGCTAACAAAGAAATTATGATTGATTTTTTATTTGCTTGAAAACAAATATTCAAACATCTGGTTTTGGGCTTTTATGCAATTTATTCATGATTTTAATTATCAATGCATAATAAATTAGACCTAGGTCAATTAATAATGTATTTTTTTTTTAAAGTAACACAACTTGTATTGCAAATTTAAAATTGGAATTTAAAAAAAAAAAAAGGGGAAAGCCCGCGGGCCGGCCCGCTAACCCGCGGCTTAGGCGGGGGCGGATAGGACCCTGCTTTTTCGGGCCCACCCCCTGGCGGGCTTCCCCGCCCCGCCCTGTCAAAAGGGTGGCTTTCCGAGCCCGCCGACCCGTTTTGACAACTCTACATCTAGTACATGCAAATTTTTTTCTAATTAAAAACATTGGTCGTTTCGATTTTACTTCGATAAGGCAAATACTCTAATGAGGAAATAATCTCAATATTTATTTAATCTCTCTTCCATTCTACCAATATTTTATTCAATCTAATCATATGTAATTTGATAGTTTATAATTAATCATTTCGGACATCCAATCATAATATTATATATTATCATTTTTTTCTTTTATTAATAAATATAATATAATAAATTAAAATTTAAATAATCTATTAATATTATTGAAAATTATATCAATAAAAAATAATAAATTTATATAAAATAGATAATATGATAAAATACAAAATAAATAAAGTAAGAATATAAATAACCATACATGAATTGAAAATAAATTAATTGATCTCTCTCTCTCTCTCATTGCTTCGAGGGTTCTGCGATGGGGATTGATGTGAGGTCATTTAACTGTAGCTGCAGGTATAGAATCATTTAAGTATTCTCCTGTATTGTGATTTCCCTATCAGTATCAGCAGTTTTGTAGTTGGATCAAATAAATGATGAATCAATGCATTCAACAATGGTAAATTCTACGGTGATCCACCTTATTATATGCAATTATATTTTACTATTTCCCTAACCTATTTAATATATATACACACACACACACTTTACCAAGCCTAGGTAGACACAAGGTAGCCAAAGTCGTAGGACCCTGTCAAGTATTCGGACCTATTTTCATCCTCTACGCTATCGAGTATAACTTACATAATGAATTAGGGTGAAAATTATATATAGAGAGAGAGATAGAGAAGAGAGATGAAATCCTCTACTACATTTTGTGCTACATTTGGTGCTACACAATTCAATTTATTAATTTTTCTTTGATTTTTTAATTCAATTTTAATTTATTGTGCTTTAGTTTAATTTTACATTTATTATTTAGGGTTCATCCTACCCAATTAGGGTATATAATTATTTTTTTACAAAATAATCAATTATTAATTAGAAAATGAAATATAATATTGAAAAAATAATTATACACCATAATTGGGTAGGATGAACCCTAAATAATAAGTGTAAAATTAAACTAAAGCCTAATAAATTCAAATTGAATTAAAAAATCGAAGAAAAATTAATAAATTAAATTGTGTAGCACCAAGTGTTGCACAAAATGTAGCAGAAGATTTCATCCGGATTAAATGTAACCATTGTTCTTGTGTATAATTTAGGGATTGGTCATATTCATTGGATTTTCTTAGATGTGCGGTTAAGATTAGTTCTATTTTAATTATTATGTTAGTTATTATTAGAGTATAAGTAATTTTGTATTTATAATTGTATATTATTGTCCTACCATATGTGGAGTATTCTAAATTAGCATAGATATTTACCTTCCAAATTTTATGTAATTGATTAGTTAGTCTCTGTAACTTTATATACCAGTTATCTCAATGAATTAAGTAAGTTTTCACAAATAGAAACCCAATTCTTCTACATGGTATCACGTAGCCACCGATCTTAAATATGTGTCTTTTTTCTTCTCCTCCCTTCTCTCCCTTCATTCTCTTATCATGGTTGCTAATACCACAGTTGTTAACTCCACCGATTCGCCCTCCACTCCCCAACTTATCAACATCTCTCAGCAAAACATTCTCAAACTCTCATCCACCAATTACGTTGCTTGGAACTTCAAAATTGAGGCCATTGTAATCGGCTATGACCTCTTTCAATATGTGGATGGCTCTCACCCATGCCCTTCTCCCACTGTTTCAGCAACCACTGGCGCTGCTCCCAACCCTGCCCATTCACTCTGGGTGCGACAGGACAAGCTTCTCTTCGGCGCACTCGTCGGGGCTATCTCGGCGCCACTAATTTCGCTCATTCAACAGTCCACCACCTCTCGTGATGCTTGGAAAATGCTAGCTCATATGTATACGCGCCCCATATGAGGGCACATCAAGCAAATCAAAGATCAACTGAAACGAACTCCCAAAGGGTCCAAATCAATCTCTGAATTTTTGCAATTTGTCAAGAGTCGTTCCGATGAACTTGCGGCTCTAGGCAAGCCTCTTGATCCAGAAGACCTCACTGAATTGATTCTTGAGGGCCTTGATGATGACTATCGACAGATAATTGACATGGTCGATGGTCGTGAGTCTTCGATCTCATTTGATGAACTCCATAAAAAGCTCATCACTCGTGAATTAACACTTCAACAGAGGTCTTCCGCCTCATCTTTTTCAGCCACGGTGAATGTTGCTCGTCATAATAATTACAAACCTCAGTCTTTCCAATCTCGGTTCTCTCAACATGCTTCTCCAGCCTCTCGTGCTCCATCTCATGCCCATCCTGCTACCCCGACGTCATTCTACACTCCAAAGTCATATCTTGGCAAGTGTCAGGCATGCCGCAAACCCGGGCACTCTGCATCTCGTTGTCCCGAATTTTCACTCGTACCCGCCTCTTGTGGGAATGCGAGACCAAGTTCACCCTTGCCTGCCCCATCCTCATGGCAACCTCAAGCTCATGTTGCCACATTGGCGAGCAATATCCCTCCAACATGGCTTCTCGATAGCGGCGCTTTTCATCATGTCACCGCTTCACTTGATAATATGTCACTGCTTAGCCCGTATGAGGGCACAGATGACATCGTAATTGGTGATGGTACGGGCTTACATCTCTCTCATACTGGTTCAGTTTCTCTTCCTCATACCTCTCATACCTTTCGTTTAAACAATGTGTTGTTTGTTCCTTCAGGCGTAATCTTATTTCTATTTCTCAATTTTGTCAAACTAATAATGCTTCAATTGAATTTCTACCCTCTTTATTTCGTGTTAAGGATCTGCAGACGGTGGAGATAATTCTCGAAGGCAGTCCTAAAGATGGTGTGTATGAATGGCCGTCCAGTACACCTCTTGTGCATCGGTCTGCTCTATCTAGTATCAAACTCTCATCGGTTGCTTGGCATCACAGCCTAGGTCACCCTTCTGAGCCTGTCCAATGTCATGTTGTTTCTCAATTTCATCTTTTGTCTTCCAAATCTATGCATGAACACTATAGTGATTGTTCTTGCAATGAAAGTCATAAACTCCCATTTTCTGTTTCAACTGTTTCATCTAGTGCACCCTTGCAAGTTATTTTTTCTGATGTACGGACGTCTCCTGTACATTCATTTGATGGTTTCAAGTATTATGTTATATTTGTTGATCATTTCAGTTATTATATGTGACGTCTCAGAATTTCATAAATTGAAATATCTCATTTATTCAAATAATAGAGTTTAATACAGCGGAAGCAATATTTATAATAAAATAATATTTATTTAATCTAGACCATCACCTTGTCTCCACGTCATCGCCCGAGCTTCATAAACCTAAAAAATATAATAGCTTTGGGGTGAGTGCTATTAACTCAGTGGGGTCCACATTTATCCAAATTATACAAATACATAACATAACAAGTCATCATAGCATAGTGCCCGTAGGCCGTCACATCATAATAACCCGGAGAGTGTCATCAATAAACATAAAGCCCATAGGCCATCATAAATACCCAGAGGGGGTCGTCATAAACATAAAGCCCGTAGGCCATCATTAAGTAACCCGGAGGGTGTCATCAATAGCACCTGCATATCATATATAAGCATAATAGGGATAAATGTACTTTAATTTCAACGTCGGATCCCCACCTTAACTTGACTTTAAAATTTGATTGAAAATGAACTTAGTTAGATCTGTGCACGCCGCCTCAAATGAAAACTAGAGTAGAGAATAGAAGGATGTTTATGGTGTGATTAGAGAAGTAATTTGAGTGCACTATTTATACTAGTTGGCTAGGGCATGAAAATGGAAACATCACAATTGTAAGGGATTGATTTGAATCAAATCCCAAATTTTATGAAATGGATTGATGATTGATGATTGAAAATTGATATGATTTTAAGAATATCAATAACTTGCTTAAACAAATATATTCTTTTGGAAAAATGGTAACGACAGGTTAAAAATAATTTTTCGGGTCGTTACAGACTATACCACTTAAAAAAAATTCCGTCCTCCAAATTTCAAAATCTTATCTTCACAAACTTGAAATGGGTGAAACACTTTTATAACATTACTTCGAAGTATTTTAGAATTTCAAAATTTGATTTTCAAAAACCTAAGAATGGGCGTAATACTTTTAGAATTTCAAAAACTTATCTTTAAAAACCTGAAAATAATAAAATACTTTTTTTAAAAAACATTATTTCAAATGACGTAAGTAGAAATCCATTTACATAAGAAAGATACTTTAATCAACTTTTACCTTTATTCGGCGCTATGCAGCAGACGTGATGATGGAATTTTTTTTATTCATAAATCATTGTTTTTAGCAAGTCTACAGAAACGTAGACCTGCTCTGATACCAAATGTGACGCCTCAGAATTTCGTAAATTGAAATATCTCATTTATTCAAATAATAGAGTTTAATACAGCGGAAGCAATATTTATTTAATCTAGACCATCATCCCGTCTCCACGTCATCGCCCGAGCTTCATAAACCTGAAAATATAATAGTTTTGGGGTGAGTGCTATTAACTCAGTGGGGTCCACATTTATCCAAATTATACAAATACATAACATAACAAGTCATCATAGGATAGTGCCCGTAGACCGTCACATCATAATAACCCGAAGGGTGTCATCAATAAACATAAAGTCCATAGGCCATCATAATACCCAGAGGGGGTAATCATAAACATAAAGCCAATAGGCCATCATCAAGTAACCCGGAGGGTGTCATCAATAGCACCTGCATATCATATACAAGCATAATATGGATAAATGTACTTTAATTTCAACATCGGATCCCCACCTTAACTTGACTTTAAAACTTGATTGAAAATAAACTTAGTTAGATCCGTGCACGCCACCTCAAATGAAAACCAGAGTAGAGAAGAGAAGGATGTTTATGGTGTGATTAGATAAGTAATTTGAGTGCACTATTTATACTAGTAGGCTAGGGCATGAAAATGGAAACATCACAATTGTAGAGGATTGATTTGAATCAAATCCCAAATTTTATGAAATGGATTGATGATTGATGATTAAAAATTGATATGATTTTATGAATATCAATAACTTGCTTAAACAAATATATTCTTTTGGAAAAATGGTAACGACTGGTTAAAAATAAATTTTCGGGTCGTTACATTATATTTGGTTATATCCTTTAAAACGTAAATCTGAAGTTGCCGATGTATTTCCTCATTTCCAAAACATGTTGAAAATTTCTTTGATTTGAAAATCAAGACTTTCTATTCAAATAATGATGGTGAGTACACAGGTCTATCTCGTTATCTGTCTACCAATGGGATTTCTCACCGCACATCTCCTCCTCACACCCCTGAACATAATGGTTTCTCAGAACGTCGACACAGACACATAGTTGAAACAGGTCTTGCTCTTCTCTCTCATGCCTCTATTCCTCTCTCGTTCTGGTCGTTTGCCTTCCTCACAGCCACCTATCTCATAAATCGTCTTCCCACTCCCACGCTTCACATGGTGTCACCTTACTTCAAACTCTTTGGTGTCTTTCCCAACTACAACAAACTATGTAGTTTTGGGTGTCTATGTTATCCTTGGCTTCGTCCATATTCCTCTCACAAACTCGATCTCAAGTCAACTCCATGTGTCTTTCTTGGTTATTCTCTCACTTAAAGTGCTTACTACTATTATTGTACTTTCACTCACAAAATGTTTACCTCCCGTCATGTAAAGTTCATTGAGTCTACATTTCCTATGGCTAGCTCTGATAAGCATATTGGTCAGTAAGAGAAGTCTGCCTATACCTCGTGGCTTCTAGCACAGGTCCTACACTCACAATCTTCGAACTGCTCTCGTTACTCTTCTTCAATGTCTGTCGATCTGACACCTCCTCCACCTCCCACTCCGGACTCATCTCCCATTGGTATGTCCCTTCCTACTCTTGTTCCTGCTCCCAATCCCCCTCGTCGCACTTCCACTATTATCACTCGATCATAAAATAATATTTGTTGGAGTATGAAGCCTGGAAGAAAGTTAATCCTACCACAAGTTCGGCGATCCAACTCGATTGTTAGGGTTTCCGTATAAGTATTTTTTTGGGCCCACGCGGTTTCCTAGGGTTACTAGGATTAGGGCTCGATTGTTAGCATCTATATATTGCTATTCTCCCATTGTAAAGGTATTAGAAAATATAGTGAAAACCCTAGCTTGGCATTGCTCCCAGACGTAGATACACATCATATCGAACTAGGTAAACAATTCTTGTATTTTTTTTCATGATTGTGTGCGTGTTATTTCCTAACAACTGGTATCAAGAGCTCCGGGTTCAGTGGGAGCATTCACGATGAGTAACAACGTGAAGACTGTAGTCGAGAAGTTTGATGGATCTGATCTTGGCTTTTGGAAGATGCAGATCGAGGATTACCTCTATGGTAAAGATCTATATCAGCCCCTCAAACCCAAACTGAAAAAGATGAAACATGCAGAGTGGGAGTTGCTGGACAGAAAGGCAATGAGCGTGATTCGTTTATCGTTGTCCAAGGATGTGGCTTATCACACGACTGCAGCAAAGTCGACGAGGGATATGATTAAGATCCTGGAGGAGATGTATTAGAAACCATCCATAGCGAACAAGGTACATCTGATAAGACGTTTATTTAATCTGAAGATTTCAAAGGGTACACCGGTGCAGCAACATCTGAACGAGTTCAATATGATCACCACGTAGTTGAACTCGGTTGAGATCAAATTCGATGACGAACTTCGTGCCCTAATTTTGCTATCTTCTCTGCCAGAAAGTTGGACTAGCACAATGATAGCAGTCAGCGCCGCATAGACAAAACTGACATTAGACAAAGTGAGGGATGTGATGATTGGTGAAGAAATTCACAGGAGAGAATTAGGATCTTCTGCTTCAGGGTCAACACTGAATACGAAAAATAGGAGTAGATCGAAGGGAAAGCAGAAGATGGGAAGGTCAAGGTCGAGAGGAAAGAGCCAATCCAGAAAGGATAAGAGTTCAATCCAGTGCTGGAACTGTGAGAAGTACGGTCACTTCAAAAATCAGTGTGAAGCACCGAAAAGAACAAGAATAAGGATCAGAAAGATAAGAAGACGATGAATGCTACCACATCTAAAGATGATGGTGAGGCGTTGGTCTTGAGTGTGAGCAGTCTGATAGATTCGTGGGTGCTGGATTCTGGAGCGTCGTTCCATTCATGTAGTAATGCTAGCATAATGGAAAATTATGTTTCTGGTGATTTTGGAAAGGTACATCTTGCTGATGATGAGCATCTGAAAATTGTGGGAAAATGAGACATGCGAGTAGTGACATCCAATGGATCTGTGCTAAAGCTGAATGGAGTCAGATTTATTCCCGGATTGAAGAGAAACTTGCTTTCAATTGGGCAGCTCGATGTAGAAGGCTACACAGTGACATTTGGCTGCAGCAATTGGAAGATCACCAAAGGAGCTATGATAGTAGCTTGAGGAAAAAAGGAGGGTACGTTGTATATGACAATTAACTCGAAGGATTGCATTGATCTTACAGATGCAGTAAACGATGCAGAACTGTGGCAATGTCGGCTTGGCCACATGAGTAAGAAAGGGATGAAAGTGATGTGTTCGACGGATAAGTTGCCCGGCCTAAAAACTGTTGAAGTTGGCTTGTGCGAGGACTACGTGTTTGGGAAACAAAAAAGGGTGAGTTTCTCGAGAGGTGGCAAAAGCTTAAGGACACAGAAGTTGGAGTTGTTCCATAGCGATCCATGGAGACCGGCGCCTGTGAAGTCCCTAGGTGGGTCGGAGTACTATATGACCTTCATCGATGACTCCACTCAAAAGGTATGGGTTTATTTTCTTAAGAATAAATATGATGCTTTCAGAAAGTGGAAAGCCGTCGTAGAAACTGAAACGGGGCTGAAGGTGAAGTGTCTAAAGTCTGATAATGGAGAAGAGTATGAACTTACGAAGTTCAAGGATTACTATGCTGAGAATGGAATTCGCATGGAGAAGACTGTGAAAGGAACTCCACAACAGAATGGAGTTGCAGAACGCATGAATAGGACGTTGAATGAGCGAGCAAGATGCATGAGGCTGAAAAGTGGGTTGCCAAAGACGTTTTGGGCGGATACAGTCAACACAGCTGCATTCCTAATCAATAGAGGTCCTTCAGTTCCGTTGGAGTTTCGAATACCTGAGGAAGAATGGACGGGAAAAGAGGTAAACCTATCTTTCCTATGCATCTTTGATTGTGTTGCTCTGATACTTGAATTTCAGCTCTAACTTGCCCTAATATCAAGCTTTGCCTTTAAGCAAACTACAACACGTCTATCAAATGAACATTTGCAGTTTTTCCATCATCAAAAAGGGGGAAATTGTTAGGAAAAACTACCAAAGAACTCCTAGATAAGGTTTTGATGAGATGTCAAAACTATTCCTGAAAAACTGACCAAAATCCAAGCTGTAGATCTGAGCTGACCAATCCAGAGCCTCAAGAAGGAACTCAACTGAAGCTAGAGTCAACCCAACTGGATCATGGTCAACCAGCTGAAAGGATACGCAAACCAATCAGAACTCAATCCAACTGAGGATTCGAAGAGATGAATCAGCAAAACAAACTAACAGCTAAGTCACCTGAGCTGAGAGAAAATTCGACTAGACTGAAGAAACTGATAAGAGATCAGTTTAGACTGAAAACTTGAAGTATCCAGCTGATGGCCAAACTTAACTTCAACCAAACTGAAGTTGACAGACGAATTAATCAAAGGCCAGAATTGAAGTCAGCCAGCTTGTGGTCAGTCAAACTGACAAGAAAGCTCAAGAAAAAACAGTCAAACTGACAAGCTAGCCAACAACTTGTGATCAGTCAAGCTGACAAGAAAGCTCAAGAAAGAACAGTCAAAGTGACAAAACCATTCAACAACTTGAGATCAGTCGAACTGGAGAAAGAAGCTCAGAACTGCCAACTGGAGCAATAGCCGAACTTAGCAGACAAACTCAGAACTGCCAACTAGAGAGTCCTGGAGTTAATAGTTCAAAAAATGAAGATCTTGGAATAAATGCTTCAACGGAGATCCTGGAATTAAATATCCAATAGAGATGGATTGGCAAAGCAATGGCTACTAGAATGAAATATCCAACAGAGATCGTTTGGTAAAACAACGGCTACTTCAACCAAAAGCTCCAACAAAGACCATCTGCCATTGATGAACCAACAGAGCTATCGATCAATGGAATTCAACGGTCACAAAAATCACTCCTCTATAAAAGACAAGTGAAACAAAGTCTTCAGAAGCTTTTGAGATTTTTAGAGACTTTCGCAAACTATCATTCTTGAAACCTTCATTCAAGCAGAGCTTTCTTTCTCCCTCCCACATAGCTCAAGTTCAACATTTGCTAAAACTGCGAGAGTCCAACTGAGAAGAAGAATCCACAGTGTCAAAGCATTCAGCTAGCTGTTGATAATCCAGCCAGAGCAACCTTCTCAGTTCAAGCAATACACCGATCAACTACCCAGCTCAATTGAAGGAGCACATCAGTTGATATCCCCTGTTCAAGACTAACCTCTTGAAGATCGAAAGAGATCTAAAACCCTATAAAGACGTCAATAGCACCTACCTCCCTAGCGAGCAGTTAGGGACTGCAAGTGTGAGCCGTCGACCCGCTGAGGTAGCGAGCAGTTACCAGGTTCAGCCAACTATCCTTCATTGTGAAATTTGTAAAGAAACTCAAGTTATATAGTGAAGTTGCCCTTCTGCGGAAGGAAGAGAGGACGTAGAAGTTTGAGACTTCGAACCTCTATAAATCATCTATATGTTGTACTGTTTTAATTACTTGCATATCTTTGAACTGTACACAAGCTCACACAGTCTGCACTCAAGCTGTCCAAAGTGCTCAACCAAATTGTGCATAGATAAGTTACTAAGCGAGTCAAGAACCCTTATCATTCCCCATTTGAAGTAAAGTTTTTTATCAGTTTATTCACCCCCCCTCTAAACTGATATCGACTCACTCGGCACCAACAAAAAGAATCCAACACCAACGCTGGATTTAGGAACATAAAACTAGTACGAAAAAATAAATTGTTTGTGCATAAAAAGGTAAAAAGAGTGTGTAAGAGTGTCTTCAGCCCAACACGCAGCCACCATGCCCACAGCTTTCCATATCTGGCAGATTCTTCCCTTGTTTAGAAGATTCTGAGTAGCAAATTCTGTACTTGCCATGCCCTAGTTGCGCCGACATAGCAACTTTCCTTGTAGAGACGAGCATCCTTCCGGAAGCGTTAACTTGCCTTCCGTGGCTCTTCTTTCCTTCGGCGGCTAGGGTGCATTACTCCTGCTATAGCTGGCATTAGTTTCCCTTGTGCCCAGTCTCCTTTCCTTCTCCTCTCAATCACTCTGGGGTTGTTGTGGGCACGATCACAAAATTCTCCTTCAGCTTTTGCTGGAATGGTGGGCGATTTCCGCCATGCTCGAGTGAGAGCTTTTCGCTGAGAAGTTGTTGCCCATCTTGGAATCCGTGGTACCCTTGTGCCCTCCAGAAGTGATTTTCCTGCCTCTTGCTGCCCCTTGTGCCCATTCTGGCTCTTTCCGACTCAAAAACAGAAAAAACAAAGGACAAAAGAATGAGAAAAAGACACAAAAATATGAGGGAATTTGGACTTGTCATACCCACCCACTTTAGTCATACTTGCCCTCAAGTATGTGGGTACAACGTGCCCAAAAGAAAAAAAAAACGGAAAACAAAAGGAGGAAAAGACAGACTCAAGACAGAGACACGACAAATCAAGCATGTAAAAGTAAATCCCTTGCGGGCATAGAGTCCTAGGTACCTGATCACACTCAACAACATATAAATAGTAAAACCATACATCATGCCCACTGCAAATCAAAATGACAAAGTTATTGGTTCGCTCATGCTTTCCTCACTCAAGTGTTTTTGGCTAAGTGTTTACGCTCAAGGAAAGACATAATTGAACCGAGGGTCACTATAGGCTTGCAAGTGCTCTTGTTCCTCCACCACTATTGGTATAATGAGCATACTTATGCTAAGGTCTTCAAGGTTGTAATGGGGCTACGGGTTCAAGGTATGAAATATTTGGATCTGGCTCAGTTTTTAGTCTAATTTTCCTTTTGGGAGACTCATTTTGACTCTTACTGGCCTTTGCCAACGTGCCCATTTTATTTAAGCACATGTCCATATCTTTTTCATTTTTGTGGGCTTTTTGTACTTAGGTTTTTCTTTTTTTTCCTTTTTATTCATTTTTCTTTTCATTTTGACCCCCTTTTTTCTTCTTTTCTTTTTCTTTTTTTCTCTTGGCATTTTATGCCTTGTAACACACCGGATTTACCCTCCCCTCATGCCCATGGTCTTTTTTTCATGGTTTTCAAGAAAGAACATGATCAGGGCTTTATTCACTTACGGCTCAAAAAGGCTGCAAGGGATAATATCAGGGTGGTGTTATTTGGCTTTGTGGGCTCAGAAAGAAAATTTACCTAAGCATTTCAGTAGCATACCCAAAATTCCTTGTGACCTCGGAATAGAGAAAAAGCAAGTTCTAGTTCACCTAAATTCAATAATGCAGAAATCACACAAGAAAGAATAATCACATGCATCGTGAATTCAGGCTCAATTCCTCACAAGGTATTTAGTTCATTCCTCATATAAGCAGTAGCATGGGCATTCTGAAATGAAAATACAGTAAATATGCTGCCTTATGGTCACAAGACCCTAGACTCCATGCTTTTAAGTTCAAATATTTACACATGTTTGACACTTAAAAAAACGTAAAGAAGGCGGAGTAACCCCCACCCACACACTTTGCCTTCGGCAAAGTAGGTGTAAGAAGGTTATCCTACGAACCGCAAACTCAACGGAACATTAAATGGCCACCCCTACCCACACACTTTGCCTTAGATAAACTGGGTCGGTACGGAGGTCATTTAACTAAAAGAAAAATAAAAACACAAACAAAAAAAAAACAGAAACACACAAGAAAAACAAAGACTCCCTAGTGCCCACACGCACACACTTTGCACTGAGCAAAGTGTGAGAATGGGGCGACATCTAGACACAAAAACAAAACATAAAAAACAAAAAACCTAATCTACAGGAAAAAGTACCAGTTCCGGCAACAGAAGGGGTCGGATAATTGAATCCGACGTGCTTGAAGTAGGCGAACAAGGCGGTCTCCAATCGGTCTAGTCTGGCGATGATGGTAGTGGCTGCTGGATCTTGCTGCTGTGCCCTCGGGGGCCTCTTGCTGGGACCTGCATTCAAAGGAAAACTAAGGCTACTCGAAGTTTCTAGCTTCGGTATGCCAAACACGGGTTTCCCCTCCTCATCGTCAAAAACATCCATCATACATTTCAAGCAGTTTAAATCAAACAACTTAACATGCTTGCAATACAAATTAGTGGATGAAGGATCAAATAGACGCAGTTTTTCAACAAGATGAGTAATCAATTGGGCAGAGGAGATGCGATTCTTAGAATGGGCCACAGTGTCCTTGAAGTGGGTGATGGCCACAGCTCCAAAGTTTATCCTCTTCTTGTGCACCATGCACCAGAGGACAAACAACTCCTGATTGGTAATGGAGTTGGAGCTATCTTTTTGGCCAAAAAAGTTATAGGCGATCACTCGGTGACAAAAGCGAAGGCCATTGCTTTTAAGCATGTATCCCTTGCTAGTTCCAGACTTCAATTTGGAACCGTCACCTAACTCAGCCCACTTCTCCTCCACATTCTCATCCATGGGCACCACAACAACAGCAGACTTATAATCATCATCATTCAGATCCAAAAACGAAACAATTTCCAGACCTATGTTCAATTCATCAGCAGAAAGGTTGAAATTTTTACCAAAAATTTTAAACTTGAAAATTTTTGCAAAAGTACCTCCCTTCCCCATACTTTTCACAGACAGATCATGGAAAAACTCATAGACCAACTTAGGAAAAATCAAATAGTCCCATTCAATAAAGAAAGACCAGCCGATGTTAGAGAAGAGTTCTCTTACCTCTTGCTCGATGCCCAAGACAGCAAGCGAGGCAAAGTGGATGGTCTTGCTATGCACGATCTCCCTTGTGGGCAAGATGCCTTCTCCGTTTGGCATGACTTTTCCAGAGATTGGGCTAACCACAGTTTTTCCCTTCTTTGCAGACGGTTTGACAGTAGCTTTCCCCTTTCCTTTGGCAGAGACAGAGGACGCATCTGTTGGGCTCGCGACTCCCCACTGCTTTCAGCTTTTTCTTTCTCGGCCTCCTCCTCGCCTTCCTCGTCCTTCGACAGCGTCGGCGACGACTGCTTCTTCCTCTTCAAGGTCTGTGACTTAGCTTTCATGGCGGTATCCTTCTCCTTCTTTACCTTCTTCAACATTTCAGTTGCAGAGGGCTCAGGAGTGTGCTCCGGCATCGGCTTAGGTGTCATATCTTGCTGCATGCTGGCCTCCTCTTGGTCGTCAATCTCGTCGGTGATTTCCTCCACAATTTTCAGAAAGGGTTCGTCAACCTTCTCGGACTCACGGGTGGAAATAGGCGAAGGCAGTGGTTCGACGGTGGTAAGGGGTTAAATGTTCATGGTGGCTGTGCTCGACAGTTTGGTTGGTGCAGCGGCGTCGGTGGTGGTGTCCCTGGAGTTTTCTGGCGAAGTAGAATGGGTGAACTCCACCTTCTTCTTTGTGGACTTTGCAGCGCGAGTTTTAGGGGCCATCGTGATCGTGGTTATGGCAGTTGAGAGAGGGAGTTTGTAGAGAGAGAGAAGAGAGGCTGTAATTTTATGAAATTTTGGGAGTGAAAATAGGCGAGTAAATTTTGGGAAGGAAGGGTTAGGGTTTATACTTGGATTCACCCTAGCCACTCAATTTGGGTTGATGTGACAGGCCCGTCAGACGACTTTTGGGCTTCTAGGGTTTCCTTGTACGGAATCTTGTGTTGTGCCCACGGGGGCAGAGAGATCCCGAATTTCTCGGAATTGCCTTTGTTGGTGCCCTCCATGCTGGAAGCATCCAAATTGGCTAGATTCTTGCCTTCCATGAAAAATTCACCTGACTTTATTTCCTAAAATACTCCAAAAACAAAATACAATCGTAAAGTCTAACTCCTAGACTAACATGGCAAAAATAAACACTCAAAAGGAAATAAATAAATACGGAAAGCTATAAAAGGGAATAAAAAAAAACCTGGGTTGCCTCCTAGTCAGCGCTCCAGTTATTGTCGTGGGCATGACACTCCTTAGGTTTATATGTATATAGGCTCAACGAGCTGGAGCCCGAGAGCCTCTATAGATGAAACCATTGGTTCCTTGAGATGCTTTAGCCGCTGACCATTGACCTTGAATGTCTCTCCAGTACTTGAATCTAATAATTCCACTGCTCCATTTGGGCACACGGTCTGGATCTCATAAGGTCCTGACCATTTGGACTTGAGTCTTCCTCCTAATAGTTTCAGCCTGGAATTATATAGCAGAACCTTTTGCCCATGCTCAAACGGTTTGTGGCGAATGAGTTGGTCATGGGTTCTTTTCATTCTTTCCTTGTAGAGAGCAACATTATCATAGGCTTCCAGCCTCATCTCTTCCAATTCTTGAAGTTGGAGCTTTCTTTCGATCCATGCTCTATCAAGCTTCATATTCAACTTCTGAATTGCCCAAAAGGCCTTGTGTTCAATCTCAACGGGAAGATGACAATTCTTCCCATAGATTTAGCGGAATGGAGACATTCCAATGGGTGTTTTGTAGGCAGTGCGATATGCCCACAAGGCATCATCCAGCTTGAAACTCCAATTCTTGCTATTGGGGTTCACAACCTTTTGAAGTATGGACTTTACTTTGCGGTTTGAAACCTCAACTTGTCCATTCGCTTGTGGGTGATATGCAGTGGTTACCTTATGTCTCACTCCATATTCTTTGAGCAAATTCTTGATGATCATGTTGCAGAAGTGGGATCCTTGATCACTTATCTGTGCATTGGGCACACCGAACCTGCTGAACACATTAGACTTCAGGAACTTCTTGACCACACGGGCATCATTTGTGGTAGTTGCTTTTGCTTCCACCCACTTCGATATATACTCCACAGCCAGATGTCTGTATTGATGTTCATTGGATTTGGTTAGGGGTCCCATAAAATCAATTCCCCAAACGTCAAAGACTTCTACCGGCATGATAGGCACCATGGGCATTTCATTGCGTTTGGAGATGTTTCCAGTCATCTGGCAGCGTGCACCGTCGGCATACTTCATAAGCATCTTTTTGAAGCGATGGCCAAAAGAACCCGCAATCGAGGATCTTTTTTGCAGTTCTTTTTGCACCGAAGTACCCTCCACATGCTTCGGAGTGACAGTGATCTAGAATGCTCTTAGCTTCTTCTATGGGCACGCAACAACGAATGATTTGGTCCGTGCACCTTCTCCATAGTATGGGCTCATCCCATACATATTATCGACTCTCACTTCTGATTTTGGTCCTTTGGTAGGTCGAGAGTCTGGTAGGTAATTCTCCAGAGATCATGAAATTGACTAAGTCAGCGTACCAAGGTGTTGTGCCCTTGAGATGGAACAGACACTCACCTGGGAAAGCCTCCTCGATGGGCACCACGTCCTTCTTCTTATTGAGTACCCTACTTAGATGATCGGCCACCTGATTTTGGGCTCCACTCTTGTCGTTGATCTCCCAATCAAATTCTTGTAGCAGTAGTATCCACCGGATGAGCCTTGGCTTCGATTACTTTTTTGCAAGTAGGTGCTTCAATGCAGAGTGATCGGTGTAAACAACACTCTTAGCCCCGAGCAAATAAGATCGAAACTTTTCAAAGGTGAAAACTCTCACCAGCAATTCCTCCTCAGTCGTGGTGTAGTTGGCTTGGGCATGATTCAATGTCTTGGAAGCATAGTAAATCACATGGCATTCTTTACCTCGCTTTTGTCCAAGCACCGCGCCCACATCGTATCCACTGGCATCACACATTATTTCAAATGGCATGCCCCAGTCTGGAGGTTGAATGATGGATGCTGTGATCAGCCTCTTCTTCATAGTGTTGAAGGCTTCCTTGTATGCATCGTCGAAGATAAATGGCATATCATTTTGCAAAAGATGCGTGATTAGTTGAGAAATCTTTGCAAAATCCTTGATGAATCGCCGGTAGAACCCAGCGTGCCCAAGAAAACCACGAACTTGCTTCACCGAAGTGGGGTAGGGTAGCTTTTCAATGATGTCCACCTTGGCTTTATCCACTTCTATGCCTATCTTTGAAACGACGTGCCCAAGAACAATACCCTCACGAACCATGAAATGACACTTTTCATAGTTTAGCACCAAGCACTTTTCCACACATCTTTTTAGTACCTTTTCAAGGTTGTCGAGGCATGCGTTTGGTGCGTCGTTTTACACCAAAAATAAATTTCCCGACAACAGTCGGTATGCCCTTACTGCACAGTACAGTGATGAGCGAGATCGTCTCCCAAGGGACCGGCGAGAATTACTCTATACTTCCAATCTGTATGACCAAACTTTCAAAGGGGGTTTTGTGATTTTAACAAAATAAATGAAATTAATAAATAAATGCACGATTTAACAAAACAAACAGATTTAAAATACGAGAAGAAATATTCCGGATTCCAATTAACTCCACCCTAGCTTACCTAAACCGATCCTTGACGCAAAGATAAATTCAATTAACACATACAAATCAGTTATAGCTACCGAAGACACTTACTGACGCAGCCTAATTTCTCCATAGTTTCTCGATAATCAGGAAGACACTTCACCAATTATTTTCCTAATCGACTGACAACCGTAAGAGACACTCTATAGATTTAATGAGCCGACAACATTGAGCACTAGAGAAACCCGATTCAAAACCAACAGACTCTGACACGGGACCATTGAATTAAGACTGTTATTCTCCATGGTTCTGAAGAACCGTTTTACCACTAATTAAACTTAAACCACAATTACGGATGGCCGGTTTAATTGGCTACTAATTAATTCCGATTCACTAAATATTCGCGACTACCTAGCAATATCGAAACAATTAACGACTCGAAATACAAAGAATAACAAATGCATGCGAATTAATTGAATGATAAACGAGCACTTAGATCTCACAGTTTAGCTAGGCCAGGGCTTCGTTAGTTGTCACCGGAATAAAAAGAACTTAGCTTGATTACATAATTAAATCAAACCTCCAAAATATTGTCGAGCAGTACATGAATTCAGCGAAGAAGATGAAATAAAAGTTGTTGGAATAATCGTCCCCTCTCTGCTATGCGTTAATATGGATGGATAAATCATATTCTATCTATATTATCCTTAATTAAAATAATTAAACATGGAAATAAAATCCTAGTCTATCTCAACTAGGTAATTGCCAAGATGAGGACTCCTTAGAGGCGGTGGAAATTCTCTCTCGCGCGCCCAGGCCATGGGCCTAAGTAAATTCCGCACTTCAGCCCAAATCCGCATGCTCAGGCCCAGTTTTCAGGTTCTCGGTCAGTCCTTCCTACGGTATGCCCATCGACATGACTTTCTGAGCTTCCAGTTTCAGCTTCCTTTGCACAGCTTGTTTTCTCCACAAAAGCATGCCATTTTCCCTAACTTTGTGTAGATTACCTGCAAAACCCTCAAGGCATAACATTCTCCCAAAATGACATCATAACACGGCAATCAACACAATTAAATCATACCAAAATGGCCTAAAATATTAAGTAGAATTGGCCGATCAAATCCCTCCACACTTAAACCATGCTCGTCCCCGAGCATATCTAAACAAAAGACAAACTTGAAAACAACACAAGCATCGGCTGCCCTAAACTGAAAAATACTCAGAGTCAGAATTACAACATAACCAACCATAATCCACTAACCCTTCTCTTGTTTCATGAAATAAACACATGCTCTTCATTCAAGTAAAAAACGTGCAACTCAATCCTGCCTCACCAAGGTTCACTCAATTTCTCTCAAAAGTAGATAAGGGCATATTTGTTTAATTCACACCAGTCGTGATTTGATGTCTTCAAACATAGATTTTCCCATATGTCAAAACCACTACCAAGAAAATAAGAACTATGCACAAATCAAAAGGTCTTTTCAATGGGTTGTAATGGGGCTAGGGTGCTTAGGTAGGATAATTTAGATTAGTGGCTTAAAGATGAAAGCATGTAAGCATATCAGAATACATTAATCAAGTTCGGCTGCAACTTCTCAAATATCCCACGAACTCTAAGTTAAATGCTGGTCTTCAAAGCTATACAGGGCAAGAAAATTTAACTTCAATCGGGTACAGCCCTATTTCCTCCACATCCAGTATGGGCATACGAACCTTTTTTTTCTTCTTTTTTCTTTTTATTTTTATTTCTCTTCTTTTTTATGGAATAGGACAGGAGTTTACATATTTTCTTCAATTTCCAGCACCAACTGTTCTTTCAAGTAAATTTCAAACTCATCTCAACACAATCCAATATAACTCACATGCTTTCAAGGGACAAGAGCAGGCCAAAACAAGCTAAGGCTGAAATATTTAGTGGCTGTCAAGAAAGAAAGAATTCAGGCACAAACAAGCTCACTAAAGGGTAGTGTCGGGTATGGATAATTTATTCAGGCCAAAGAAATGGTTAATCTTACATGCCTTTATCATTTTTATGCAAAAGGAAACTCACAAGCAGTATGACCATGGCAATAAGGCAAATCAGAAATTCAACATTCAAATTCGACACACTTAGCCAAAGAATAAAACTGAGCTTTCTATATATATAACATGCTCAAGAGGCTCAAATCTCACGTTTATAAGCTCATCAAAAGTTGATCAAGTTGCACATTTCATCTTCTAAGAATACATACGAGCATTAGCATAATTGAATCACAAGAGAATCAATCAAACAAACCAAGATAATCCATGCTATAACCCTTCCTCCTTGTATTGTTCAATCTCAAGCAACCAATACTCAACAAAAACAAGTAAACCATAAAAGTTTTTTTTTTCGAATTAGAAAAGAACCAGACACAAAAACAGAAACTTCCTCCCCCCCACACTTAGACAACACAGTGTCCTCACTGTGTAGGGAAGAGAGCCAACAAAACGGACACAGCATGAATGAAAGAAAATAAAAACAAAGGGAGAGAGAGAGGGCAAACTCGTAAGCAAGGGGAGAGACGGCCAGTAAGGGCATACGGATGACGCTCAAGTGCAGTAGCCCAGCTTTATGTGTAATGGTCAAACAACTCCATGAGCTCGGCAAGGGTAGGGACAACGCTAGAAGAGGTATCTGCACGAAAAAGCTGGACTAGAGTTTTTTTTTTACGAAAACTAATAAGCAACTAAATGAAATTAGAAAAATGAAATAAGCAGGAAAAGCTCGGGTTGCCTCCCGAGAAATGCCCTTATTTAACGTTCGAGGCTCGACACAAGTAGAACTCAATCATGAGACAATTTCAGGGGTAGCAGATCTACCCCTGTCGAAAGGAATCGTCTCTATCCTCACACCTTTATGCTTCCTCAAAAGTTCAAACATCCTTGCTTCTTGCCCTTTCAGCTCCAACACTGGGGTCTTCACATGAGTTGGTAAAATTGGTTCCGAGTTGGTCGGTAAGGGCATACGGCCCGTCAGATTCCGAATTGGAAATTCACTGGTGGTATACAGCTGCATTATGATATCTCGAATCGCCTCATCTTCTTCTGTTATTGCAGCGGTTTTAGTCAGCCCACCAAAAGGTACCTTCTTGAATAGCTCGAGGATCTCCTTTTCATCATCCTCCTTCTTATTTTGAACCAATCTGGCAGGAAAAGGAACTGCAATCAGAGGGTTAAAAATTTTAGATTCAACACTGACCTTAGGTGGAGTAAGTTCAGCAGTTGGCTGTTCTTCTTCTGCACTGGATTTCTTTTCAGTTTGTGCAGTATGCCCATACGGCGGGTTCTTTTCCTTCTTAGCCTCCATGTCAGCCAACTCTTTTCTACTGCGAATGGTCACAGCACTAACGTTCATTTTTTGATTCAGCTCGATTTGAGAGGAAAGAGACATAGCAGGTTGTTTATTCTTTTTGACAGATTATTTTTTCGGCCCTTCAGTATGCCCTTCATGCTCATTTTCTTTCTTCTTAGCCTCCAACTCGGTTAACTCCTCCGCACTTCTCAAAGTGACAGCGTAAACATGCGCTCTTGGATTCATTTCAGTTTGGGATGGGAGTTTGCCTTGATTCGCCTGCATCTTGTTCATTTGAGTGTCAAGCTGAGTGATCTGTGTGCCCATACTGTCTAGAGCAGCTTACGTCTCCTGCTGGAATGCTTTCTGGCTTTGTGCCAAACTGTTGACAAGGGCACTGCTCTGCTCTAGACACTTCATAATTTCACTCATGCTGGGCGCAGACTTGTCAGTATGCCTATACGGGTTGTCCTGCGGTGGCCTCGGAGGTAAATCGCCAGGTGCTCTCTGATCTCCAGGCTGTTTCCAGTAGAAATTGGGATGGCTCCTCCAACCTGGATTGTACGTATTTGAGTATGGGTCATAATTCATCCATCTCAGGGCATCTTGCTGCGCATCACCGGACCCATAGCAAGCTTGTTCGGTTGGAAACTCTTGCAAGGTTGGACAAACATCAGTGAAATGGCCATTTTCCAAGCAAACTCCACAACAGATATGTTGAGCTTGTGCCACAGCTAGACCTCGAACCAGAGAAGTCAGAGCATCGATCTTCTCATTGACACCGGAGCTCTCAACTCGCTCAATCCCCTTCACAGGTCTATACCAGTCATCGTCCTCTTCTTCATACTGTTGACCTCCAGAAACCATGTCAATTATGAGTTGTTTTGCCTCGGCCAGAGTTTTGTTTGTGAGGGATCCTCCACTAGCAGCATCTACAATTTTCCTGTCAAAAGTAGACATACCACGGTAAAAATAGTTAGTGAACAACTAATATTCGGAGAAACCGTGGTCTGGAAATTTACGGCACAACTGTCGGAATCTCTCCCAGTAGTCTGCTAAGCTCTCGTTCTGCTTCTATTTGATGCTACTAATCGCCATCCTCAGGTTTGCAGTTCGGGACTCCGGGAAGAATTTGCGTAGGAATTGTTCCTCCAATTCATCCCAAGTAGTGATTGAGCCAGGTGGAAGATCGAATAACCAATACCTAGCCTTGCCTTGCAAAGTGTGCGAAAAAGCCAGTAGCCTCAGATTATTAGCAGAAAATCCTTGAAGCCGCAAGGTGGAGCAGACTAGGTCGAACTCAGATAAGTGCTTGCGCGCACTTTCGCCAGACAAGTCACTGAACTTGGGCAGAACCTGTATGAAACCAGGTCGTATCTCTAAATTGTTTGCAATGGTAGGTAACACGATGCAGATGGGCCTGTTACTTTTATGGCGACCGAGCTCCCTGATAAGAGGCTCACGTTCAGATTCGCAATTAAGAACTAACTCTCCTGCGTTGGCCATATCTTTTTCAAAAATCTGATCAATATCAAGTGTTCCTGGATCAGATACGGGAGCCTCCTTAGACTTACTGGTAGCTCTCCTCAGCTTATGCAAAGTTCTTTCTGGCTCTGGATCGAACTCTAACTTTTCTTCATGTGAGGACCGAGTCATGCACCGGAAAAAAAAACCAAAAATAAGAAAAATAACAAACTGAAAATACAAGAGTAATTACTGCTTTAGAACCGATCCCCGGCAACGGCGCCAAAATTTGGTGCGTCGTTTTACACCAAAAATAAATTTCCCGACAGTAGTCGGTATGCCTTTACTGCACAGTACAGTGATGAGCGAGATCGTCTCCCAAGAGACCGACGATAATTACTCTAAACTTCCAATCTGTAGGACCAAACTTTCAAAGGGGGTTTTGTGATTTTAACAAAATAAATGAAATTAATAAATAAATGCACGATTTAACAAAACAAACGGATTTAAAATACGAGAAGAAATATTCCGAATTCCAATTAACTCTACCCTAGCTTACCTAAACCGATCCTTGACGCAAAGATAAATTCAATTAACACATACAAATCAGTTATAGCTACCGAAGACACTTACTGACGCAGCTTAATTTCTCCATAGTTTCTCGATAATTAGGAAGACACTTCACCAATTATTTCCCTAATCGACTGACAACCGTAAGAGACACTCTATAGATTTAATGAGCCGACAGCATTGAGCACTAGAGAAACTCGATTCAAAACCAACAGACTCTGACACAGGACCGTTGAATTAAGACTGTTATTCTCCCTGGTTCTGAAGAACCGTTTTACCACTAATTAAACTTAAACCACAATTACGGATGGCCGGTTTAATTGGCTACTAATTAATTCCGATTCACTAAATATTCGCGACTACCTAGCAATATCGAAACAATTAACGACTCGAAATATAAAGAATAACAAATGCATGCGAATTAATTAAATGATAAACGAGCACTTAGATCTCACAGTTTAGCTAGGCCAGGGCTTCGTTAGTTGTCACCGGAATAAAAAGAACTTAGCTTGATTGCATAATTAAATCAAACCTCCAAAATATTGTCGAGCAGTACATGAATTCAGCGAAGAAGATGAAATAAAAGTTGCTGGAATAATCGTCCCCTCTCTGCTATGCGTTAATATGGATGGATAAATTATATTCTATCTATATTATCCTTAATTAAAATAATTAAACATGGAAATAAAATCCTAGTCTATCTCAACTAGGTAATTGCCAAGATGAGGACTCCTTAGAGGTGGTGGAAATTCTCTCGCGCGCGCCCAGGCCATGGGCCTAAGTAAATTCCGCACTTCAGCCCAAATCCGCATGCTCAGACCCAGTTTTCAGGTTCTCGGCCAGTCCTTCATGCGGTATGCCGATACGGCATAACTTTCTGAGCTTCCAGTTTCAGCTTCCTTTGCACAACTTGTTTTCTCCCCAAAAGCATGCCATTTTCCCTAACTTTGTGTAGATTACCTGCAAAACCCTCAAGGCATAACATTCTCCCAAAACGACATCATAACACGGCAATCAACACAATTAAATCATACCAAAATGGCCTAAAATATTAAGTAGAATTGGCCCGATCAGCGTTGAATGAATTTCCATAGACTGTAAAGTCGTACATAAATACTTCGATACAATTCTCCAAAAGATCCGAGAAAATGCTCATCATGCATCGTTGAAAAGTTCCAGGGGCATTGCAGAGCCCAAAAGGCATCCTCCGGTAAGCAAATGTGCCGAATGGGCACGTGAAGGTAGTCTTCTCCTGGTCTTCTTGATCCACTACAATTTGCATGTAGCCTGAATATCCATCAAGGAAACAAAAGAATTTTTTTCCAGCCAATCTCTCTAGCATCTGGTCTATAAACGGCAATGGGAAGTGATCCTTCCTTGTGACGGTGTTGAGCTTCCGGGAATCTATGCAGACTCTCCATCCAGTTTGTAGCCGTGTGGGCACAAGCTCATTTTTTTCATTTTTCATCACCTGGATCCCTGACTTCTTGGGCACGACATGAATCGGGCTCACCCACTTGATGTCTGAAATGGGGTATATGATCCTCATATCCAGCAACTTGAGTATCTCCTTCAGTACGACTTTCTTCATTGCGGGGTTCAGTTTGTGTTGGGCATCCTGCACTGGCTTGGCATCGTCCTCTAGGAGAATTCTGTGCATGCACACTAAAGGGCTTATGCCTTTGATATCGGCCAAAGTCCATCTTATTGCTTCTTTGTATATTCGTAGCAGCCTTAATATCCGATTTTTTTCTATAAGGTTCAGTCCTTTACTTATGATAACCGGCAATGTCTCATTCTCCCCAAGATAGGCACACTTTAAATGGTCAGGGAGATTCTTTAATTCTAGCTTTGGTGCCCTCTGCACCGATGGAAGCATCTTATCTGTCTGCGTCATTATGGGTAAATTGAATTCCACCACCCCATGCGGTAATTCTTCCAGAGAGTACATCATCATGATGGCGTCTCTGGTATCCTCATATTCATCGAGGGCATCGTAGTTGGTTAACCCAGCTGGCAATGCAAATTCCAGGGGTTCTTGGTTGTTCATGTGACCCAGAATGGCTTGCGATTGGGCATAGAAATGGTTCACAAAGTGGACCGACTCTGGATCTCGTGGGTACTTCATGGCTTCATAGATGTTGAACACAACTACTTGGCCATCGAACTCACATGTCAGTGTACCCACATCGACATTGATCTTAGTGCGAGCAGTTTTCATGAAAGGCCTCCCTAAAAGTAGAACGGATGTAGACGGTGTCGTGTTGCCCATGTCCAAGACATAGAAATCTGCTGGGAAAATTAATTCCCCCACTTTCACCAAGACATCTTCTATTAGACCCTCGGGGTAGACATTTGATCTATCTGCCAACTGGATGATCACCCCCGTTTCCTTGAGTGGTCCCAGATTTAATTCTTCATAAATCATCATAGGCATGACGTTTATGGATGCACCGAGATCAAGCATTGCCTTTTCAATCTTTTTGCTCCTAATTATGCATGGTATGACAAACATGCCAGGATCTTCACATTTCTTTGGCATCTTTTGTAGTACTGCAGAGACATTTTCTCCCATGAAAAGTCTCGAGTCATCTTCAAATCATACCTTCTTGGTACACAGCTCCTTTAGGAAACAGGCATAAAGAGGAACTTGCCTTATTGCATCCAGTAGTGGAATATTGATTTTCACCTTTTGAAAGACCTTGAGAAGTTCCTTCATCTCCTCGTCTTTCCTGTCGTGGGCAAGACGCTCAGGAAATGGAGGTTTCTTCTTTGTTTCTTACCTTGTGGGCTTAGCAACCTCTTCCTGTGCCTGCTCTTCCTTTTTCGTTATGCCTTCAGGGTCTCCTTTCAGTTCAGTTTTTATCTCTTCTTCTTCACTCTTTGTGGTCACAACGTTCACCTGTTCTCGGGGATTTACCACTTGAGATGGTAATTGTCCGTTTCTTTCCTTTAGTTGGGCAAGATCTTGAGCTAGTTGGGAAATTTGTTTGCTCACATGTTGCAGACCAGCCCTTGTCTCTTGTTTAAAAATTTCCATCTCCTGCTGTGACTTCACGTTTTCTTTAGCCATGGCATTAACTAGTTCGGCCAGGCTGGGTTCTTCTCGTGCCCTTGGCAAGGGTAGTGGCAAATCTGGTTGGTGGGCATCATTCCTCTTCCATCTGAAATTTTCATGATCCCTTCATCCAGGATTGTATGTTTAAGAGTGGGGATCATATCGCCTGTTGTTGTTGTTGTTGTTGTTGTTGTTGTTGTTGTTGTTGTTGTTGTTGTTGTTGTTATGCCCACCAAGAGAGTTGACTTCAGCGACGTTCTCGTCTTGCAGTGTTGGGCATTCATCAGTGAAATGAGCCACACTCTTGCATACTCCACATAATATTTTCTTTGGTGCTCTAGTATGGTTCATTACTTTCTCCATTTGGTCCAAAATATTTTCTAGTTTGACCTCAAGGTGCGTTGACTTCCCAGTGTCTGGAACTGTCCTTGTGTCCTCGGCACTTTCATCTCTATTTTCATCAGCCATTTCTGCTAGAATTCGGAAGGCTTCTGTCGGTAGTCTGTTCAGGATAGATCCTCCACATGAAGCATTGACTATGATCTTGTCCTGTGGTCTCAACCCAGACACAAAGTATTGGATCAGATCGTGATCTGTGATCTGGTGTTGTGGGCATTTTGTCAGCATGCTCTGGAATCGACACCAGTAGTCATAGAAACTCTCATTTATGCCCATCTTCAGACTTCCAATTCTTCACCTCATCCTCTGGACTCGGGATGCAGGAAAGTATTTCTCCAGGAATTTCTGCTGCAGTTGTGCCCATGTGGTTATACTGCTAGTTGGCAGGGTGTACAACCAGTCTCGTGCCCCGTCATGAAGAGTGAACGGGAATGAGACAAGACGCATATATTGTTCCTTTCCTCCATTCGTAGGTTGAGTTTGACACACCATTTCAAAATCTTGAATATGCCTCTGAGGGTTTTCTCCAATCATCCCACGGTATTTGGGTAAGATTTGGATGAAACTTGCCTTCAACTCCCAGCTTCCAGTAATTGCTGGAAGTGTTATGCCCATGGGATGTAAATTCATATTAGTCGGAAAGACTAACTGCCTCAACGTTCTTCCTTCTTCTTCAGCCATCGGGGCTAACCTCAGTTGTTCATTCCTTTCCAGTTGTGCTCTTTCTTGCTCCAATTCTTTTTCACGAGCAAGTCTCTCTGCTTGTTGTGCCCTCCGTGCTTCTACTCTCCTTCTCTTCAGAGTCTTCTCAGGTTCTGGATCGTACGAGCAATCTCCTTTAGAGGTATTGGGCATCCACCGGCCAGGCTAATAAGTTGGAAAATAGAATTTTAAGAACCAGCTCCCCGGCAACGGCGCCAATTCTGACGCGCGGTTGTTTCGCGGTCAGAATAATTCTCAAGAGAGAGTTATCCTTATGCCCACATAAATGCGTAGCAAGCTTATGTGAGTAAGGGTCGATCCCACGAGGAGCTGCGAATACTATCTTCAGTGTCACTTTTCCAAAGGATTGAGGATTGTTGTGGTCTCCGTACTTATATTTAAAGACTGTAAAATAAAATAACAAAACAAAACAAAACAAGAAAGGAAAATATTAGAAGTAACGTATTCCGGATTAGAACTTAGATTCGAACTTAACAAACACTTGACCGATCATGGGCACGCTGATTACTTATGCAAACCTAATTATCTGGTTAAAGGTACCGGATCTCTCTCAACGTACCCAATCTATCCTTTCAGTTTAGCCTAGAGGTGATCTCTCGTCCCCTAAACCCTAACTTGTTACCCAACCTCAATCTCTCATATCATTGTAAGCAACAAAGCAACATTATGATCTAGACAGACCCAGATTTACCTAGACAATGATCTCTCTTATGCCCTCAGTACCCGTGATGCATCCCATCCCTTTATGACCAACACACAGCTACGATTCATTGACCATTTCTATAGGTAGTGAACACAATTCTAATTAATGAGTGATCAGCCACAATTAATTAGCTTAGCCCCTTGTATAATGGAACAAAGAAAACAACTACACGACGGAACCAGATTTACACAGTTTATGCCCATAAGCCTCACGATTCTTACGTGTTCATTAAGTTCTTATCTTCCTTCAATCCGAAATAATGAGTCTAGCCGCTCATGCTAGACTTAGAACAATAATAAAAATTAAAAGAAATAAAGCAAAACATAATTTAAATGAAAAACTTACTTAATTACATTAATTAGCAAAAGAATTCAACACCAACGCTGGATTTAGGAACATAAAACTAGTACGGAAAAATAAATTGTTAGTGCATAAAAACGGTAAAAAGAGTGTGTAAAAGTTTGTCAAAAGAGATTCGTTTGTTTTCTGCCATGCATCTACTTATATAGGAGTACAAAGACACTAGGTAAACTCCCCGACAGGCCGAGGGTCTTCAGCCCAACATGCAGCCGCCATGCCCACAGCTTTCCATATCTGGCAGATTCTTCCCTTGTTTAGAAGATTCTGAGTCGCAGATTCTGTACTTGCCATGCCCTAGTTGCGTCGACATAGCAACTTTCCTTGTAGAGCCGAGCATCCTTCCGAAAGCATCAACTTGCCTTCCGCGGCTCTTCTTTCCTTCGGCGGCTAGGGTGCATTGCTCCTGCTGTAGCTGGCATTAGTTTTCCTTGTGCCCAGTCTCCTCTCCATCTCCTCTCAATCACTCTGGGGTTGTTGTGGGCACGATCACAAACTTCTCATTCAGCTTTTGCTGGAATGGTGGGCGATTTCTGCCATGCTCGAGAGAGAGCTTTCCGCTGAGAAGTTGTTGCCTATCTTGGAATTAGTGGCACCCTTGTGCCCTCCAGAAGTGATTCTCCTGCCTCCTACTGCCCCTTGTGCCCATTCTGGCTCTTTCCGACTCAAAAACAAAAATACAAAGGACAAAAGAATGAGAAACAAACATAAAAATACGAGGAAATTTGGACTTGTCAGTAGCTACTCACCTTCTAACTATTTTTTTTACTTACTGATGGTGGTGAACCTGAATGCTATGCAGAGGCGGGAAAAGACGGTGATAAACGAAGGTAGAGAGCCGCTATGGATGATGAGCTAGCATCTCTTCTCCTAAATGGCACTTGGGAGCTCATGGAGCTTCCAAAAGGCAAGAAGGCATTGCACTGCAAGTGGGTCTATCGAATCAAGAATGAAACTAATGGTAGCTAGCGCTACAAGGCAAGGCTGGTTGTCAAAGGGTTTGAGCAACGATACGGTATTGACTATACCGATGTGTTTACTCCTGTTATGAAACTGACCACTATTTGTTTGGTATTGAGTATCGTAGTTGCAGAAAACCTATTGTTACATCAAATGGATGTAAAGACGGCATTCCTTCATGGTGATTTGGAGGAGGACTTGTACATGACACAGCCTGAGGGATTTGTAGTGAAGGAAAAGGAAAATCTTATGTGTAAGTTGAAGAAGAGCTTGTATGGCTTGAAGCAAGCTCCGTAATAGTGGTACAAGAAGTTTGATGGTTTTATGTTGGAAATTGGCTTTGAGAGATGCCACGCTGACCATTGTTGCTACTACAACAGGTTCGACAAAAGCTATCTTATCCTATTATTATATGTTGATGATATGCTGATTGCAGGAGCTGATGCAAAAGAAATGGATAAGTTGAAGAAGTAGTTATCGGAATGATTCTCCATGAAGGATCTTGGAGAGGCTAATCAGATTTTAGGCATGAGAATTGAGCGAGACAAGACGACAAGGAAATTATATCTTTCGCAGGCTACTTACATTCAGAACGTCCTGGAAAGATTCAACATGGATGATTCAAAGCCAGTAAGTGTGCCTTTGGAAAGTCACTTTATGATGTCGAAAAAGGAATCACCGAGTACAAGGGAGGAACGTGTTAAAATGAAGAATGTTCCCTACGCTTCAGCAATTGGCAGCTTAATGTATGCCATGGTGTGTATGAGGCCGGATATTGCACAAGCAGTGAGAGTAGTGAGCCAGTTCATGGGTGATCCTGGCAAGCAACATTGGGAAGTAGTAAAGTGGATCCTTCGATACTTGAGAGGTACCGCTGAAAAGGCTTTATATTTCGATGGCAAGAGTGTTGAGCTGGCAGGTTATGTTGATACAGATTTAGCGTCCAATAACTTTGATGGGAGGAGAAGTACAACCGAGTATGTATTTACTTATGGTGGTACTGCTAATTCTTAGACTTCTAAGTTGCAGAAGGTCATTTCTTTGTCTACCATGGAGGCTGAATATGTAGCCGTGACAGAGGCAAGTAAGGAGATGGTATGGTTGCAGAATTTCTTGGGTGAACTTGGGAAGGAGCACAAGAATAGCACTCTTTATAGTGATAGTCAAAGTGCTATATTATTGGCAAAGAATCCGGTATTCTACTCAAGGACAAAGCACGTGGAGTTGAAGTATCACTACATTCGACATCTTTTAGAGAAGAAGATCTTGCAACTTGAGAAGATACTTGGGAGCAATAATCCAGCCGATATGCTTACTAAGGTGGTGACCTTAGAGAAATTGAAGCTATGTATAGCTTCAATTAGCCTTGGAACTTGAAGAGAAGGCTAGGCGATGCTAAGTGGATACATGGATCAAAGTAAGAAAATATGATTACTTGGGAGTTGTCAGTCTCCAAGTGGGAGATTGTTGGAGTATGGAGCCTGGAAGGAAGTGAATTCTACCACGAGTTCGGGCGGGCCTCCCCTGCCCGGGAATTCATGGACGGAGCCCCCGACCCGAATATTTTAGGCTTCTGTACAAGTTTTTTTTGGGCCCACGCGGTTTCCTAGGGTTACTAGGATTAGGGATCGATTGTTAGCATCTATATATTGCTATTCTCCCATTGTAAATGGTATCAGAAAATATAGTGAAAACCCTGGCTTGGTATTGCCCTCAGGTGTAGATACACATCGTATCGAACTGGGTAAACAATTCTTGCATTTTTTTTTCGTGATTGTGTGCGTGTTATTTCCTAACAATATTCACAAGCCTCGGGTTAAACTTAATCCTCTCTACACTTCTTACTACTGTACTTGAGCCTACCTGTCTGTCTTAGGCCATGAAAAATAGTTAATGGTGCCAAGCCATATCTGCTGAATTCGATGCTCTTCTTCGAAATGGCACTTAGGATCTTGTGCCGCATACAGGTATCCAAAATATTGTTGGATGTAAATGGATCTATCGGATTAAATGTTTACATGATGGTTCCATTGATAGGTACAAGGCTCGGTTGGTTGCAAAAGGATTTCATCAATGCCCTGGTGTCACCTATACTGAAACATTTAGCCCCGTGATCAAACCTGTTACTATTCGGATGGTTCTCTCTCTAGCAGTGAGTTAGGGATGGTCTCTTCGACCACTTGATGTTAATAATGCTTTCTTGTAGGGCACTCTCACTGATGATGTTTATATGGTTCAACCGCCGGGCTTTGTCGACTCTGACAATCCGACACATGTTTGCAAACTTAGGAAAGCCATTTATGGTCTAAAACAGGCTCCCCGCTCTTGGTATAATGAACTAAAGCACTTTCTCAATACCTCGGGCTTTCAAAACTCAGTGGCTGATACATCCTTATTTTACTTAAATGCGTCTAGTACAATTATTTTGGTGCTTGTCTATGTCGATGATATCATTGTCACAGGAAGTCACCCCGAGGTTGTTAACAAGTTCATCCAAACTCTTTCTGCTCGATTCTCACTTAAAGATCTTAGTGATCTTCATTATTTTCTTGGAGTTGAGGTAGTTGGTTGTTCTCAGGGGTTGTTATCTCAACGACGCTATATTGCCGGCATCTTAGCTCGGTCCAAGATGACTTATGTTACACTTGTTGCCACACCATTTGCTACTTCACCCACTCTTACACTACACTCGGGTACCACTCTCTTGGATCCGTCTGAATATTGGGCAGTGGTTGGTAGTCTTCAGTATCTCTCTTTGACCCGCCTAGATATTGCATTTGCTGTTAACAAACTCTCTTAATATATGCATCGACCTACCACTGATCATTGGATTGCCATGAAGTGTGTGCTTCGCTATCTTTGTGGGACGATCCATCATGGTATTCTTCTTCATCGGCACTCACCTTTCTGTCTTATCACCTACTCTGATGCTGATTGGGCAGGTAATAAGGATGATTACACCTCCACTGGTGCTTCTGTCGTCTATCTTGGCCGCAACCCTATATCTTGGAGTTCAAAGAAGCAGCCTACTGTTGCACGCTCATCTACTGAGCCAGAATATAGATCAGTTGCTTCTACAGCGGCTGAACTATGTTGGATCATGTCTCTTCTAGGTGAACTCGGCCTCCTCCTTCATGCCAAACCTCTCATTTATTGTGATAATGTAGGTGCTACGAGCTTGTGCTCTAATCCTATTTTTCACTCTCGGATGAGGCATGTGGCTCTTGATTTTCAATTCATACGCTAGCTTGTTCAAAATGGTGTCCTTGATGTTACTCATGTCGCCTCTATTGATCAACTAGCTGATGCCTTCACTAAGCCATTATCTCGTCAACGTCTTCAAATGTTGTTACTCAAGATTGGTCTCATCTCGCAACGCTCCATCTTGTGGGGGATGTTAGAGTATATGTAATTTTGTATTTATAATTGTATATTATTGTCCTACCATATGTGGAGTATTCTAAATTAGAATAGATATTTACCTTCCAGATTTTATGTAATTGATTAGTTAGTCTCTGTAATTTTATATACTAGTTATCTCAATGAATTAAGTAAGTTTTCACAAATACAAACCCTATTTTTCTACATTTATTTTATTCAAAAATGTCATACTTGTCATTGTAATTTCATTGATATCTTATTAAATCCCTACTTTCCTATAATCACATTTTTTTCCATTTAATGATTTCTAATCCTCTCAAATTTTTAATTAATTTCGGATCATAATTTCACGGGTACAGTAAAGAACAATATCAAGAAGATAAAAACTTATATGAGACCGTCTAATGGGTATCTTACGTTAGATGGATCTCCACCCGACCCGACCCGGCCCCAACCCGATTATATATATATTAAAAAACACAGCTTCTCTTAGTTCCCCATCTCCACCATTGTGGATACCTCCTCCCCACGATCAATGCTTTTTCCCACGACCGCTGCTTCTCCCCGTAACCGCTACTTCCACCATCTCCACCACCGCCAATATATATATATATATATATATATATATATATATATATATATATCAATTATCGTCGATATATTCCTCACCAATACCGCCGCAGCAAGTCGTGTCACTGCCGCAATAAATATCAAACCCACTGCTGCAGCAAGTAGTCCGCCACCATCACTATTGCAACTATCGCAACCACCGGCGCTGCAGTCATCTCTTTAACCGGTGTTATATCATAATTTAGGGCATTTAATTTCATAATGTAGTATTCTAAATGCTCTGATAATTCTGTTTCTACATTATGATCTTTGTGATTTTCAAATTTAGGGTTTTCCATTTTCAGAATTTAGGGCATTTAATTTATTTTTAAAAATTCGAAGTGTGATGGGGAAAGGGGTTAAGTTCTTCTAATTGTGAATCCAAATTGTTAATAAAGTAGACGAGATGTGTTTAGAAAGTAGCTTATCAATTTTAACCTAACTATGAATCACACTCTGAAATTGCACACCCGTGTGAGAAGTATCTGTCTGCACAATGTTCACAGAAAAGTTGTTGAACGTTATAGATATTTTGACAATGAAGTTAAAGAATGTTATTCTGAACGTTTATGCCGTTTGCAGAAAGTAAAGCACGCAGAGGTTTGGTAACCATGTTTGATCAATCGATCTACGTCAGGGGGACTTGTCAAGTCCGTGGGAAACAATTCACTACTCCGGTGTCACATTTACTGAGGATTTTACACGCAGCTGACCTCCCGTCACTCGCTACCTTTTCTACTCGTACACCCTCTTTCACTGAATTGAATTGTGAGATCCCCTCACAATCTAGATGTTTAATATATCTAGTTCCCACAGGAAATCACTCCTGAGACTCCTTTTGACAGTGTATGAACAAGTATGTTTCAATACACGATGACTAGAATACTATTCTCTAGTCTAAGACACTACTGAAACTATATGGCTCAAAATAGTTAGAGCTCTTAAAAATAATATCTGCAGTTCTTGTTTTCGGTGTGTTCTCTGCTTGTCTAAGATGTCTGTACCCCAGGTTATTTATAGATGAGAAAAGATAGCCTAAACAAGAGAATGAGAGTCCTAATTTGATTCAGAAATAAACAAGAAAACTTTCATTGTTTAGAACTGAGATCAAACTCGAACCATGTTGGGAATTCTTCCAAGTATAGAACTCTGTCTTTGACTTCAGTCTTGAACTCTTCTTGCAGATTCTGGAAAGATCTCTGAATCTTTTTCTATTGGTTGTAAACCTTGAACAACTCCATTGATCTTTGGAAGAATAATTTGGACAAAAGATGTTCATGTAAATGTTCAAGAACATTACAATGAACATTGTTGATCTTTGAGTCTTCTCTTCAATGCAGACGTCTATGTACTTTGCAATGTAAATTGTTCATCTTGAATCTTCACATCAGGTAACACAGCGGAATCTTTTGTATGTTCACATACTGTCTTCAAGCTATCACTCAAGCTAGCTGGCAGTACACAGCATGTTGAACAATCTCTGTTGTGGCACGATGTACAACAGTCTTCTTCTCAGCTCAATCCAAACTCCTTGCTTTGAGCTGTCTTCAGGAAGTTTAAATCACGTTCATGTACATTGGTATGAATGTTGTCCAGAACAGTGGAAATATACTTGGAAAAATCAAATACTAAAGTGATTTATGAATTGCCATAAAGTTGAATGACAATCAACCACTTATAACAAGAGCAATGTAAAGCTCTTGATAAACAAACATAGTGCAGTGACACTGTTGATTACAACTTCACTGATTGGTATCACAAAGGCACTAACACACTCAATTTGATGGTCTCGGGTTGGTAGTTATTCTTTATCCATAACTAGAATTGCAGAGCAATAATTTCAGCATATCCAGCTTTTTTAATTAAAATTTAAGAATCTGACATGCAAGTCTTGTTCACTATTACTGACACCCATTGCGTTGATAATGATGTTTTATTAAATTATCAGTGATACTTTATTGCATTGTTATTGATGTTAAGGAAGTTATCATTTTGACTTAACTGATAATGTTCAATTAAGTGAATATGTTTCATTAAAACAATAAAGTTTTTATTCTATCCTTCTAGGCTATCCCCATCATTTAAAACTCCTAACACTGCCTGCATTAATGCTTGTTCCATGGTAGGCCATATTTTCTGATAGAAGTGACCTGAGAAACCATCAGGCCTAGGAGATTTAGTCGGATGAATTTCAAAAAAAGCATTTCTAACTTATTCATTTGTAAATGGTTGTTTTAAATACTCAACACTCTGCTCTCTCAGCTCCGTTGAAACTTTATTAACCACCTCATCCATGTCAACAGCTTTCGAATTCGTCGAGGAGAAAAGTCCGTCAAAAAAATTTGGCACCTCCTCTGCCATCTCTTCTTATTCCGTCTCCCTAACTCCGCCCTCCTTCATCAGCCCTTCAATCTTATTTTGTCATTTTCTAGCCGAAATAAATGCATGGAAAGTCAGGGTATTACTGTTGGGGTTTTTTTCGAATTAAACCACCGCAGGATCTATTTGGTTGTTCGTTAATCCGTGTTCATGCAAATCATAATTTTATGTAACATGCATATTTATCACAGTCTAATCAAAAATCATGCAAAGCATATTCGAATCTAATAAAGCGGAAACATAGAAAACGAATCTACTTACAATTTGACAGATGGTCTATGTACAAGATTACAGATCTAATCTTGTTGTTGAATGAACAATGATAGGCGTCCGTTATCTCAAAATCGGCCACTGCAATTTCTATTCCAAGATCTTCTGTTGTATTCCCGGACTGTATCTAGATTCAGAGTGGGCTGAAATCTACTAGATAGAATTGTGAAATCTGTGGATAACTTTGAGAGACAAAGAGGGGCTGATTTCTTATGATAATTCTTGTGAAAATTTCGTCCCCCCCCCTATATATAGGGAGGGGTGAAATTTCATGCTCCAGCCCTACTGGGCTGGGCCTCTATCTCAAGTTCTATATCTAGTCCACTTTCAGTCATATTGGGCTACAACAGAGATCTAGAAGAATATTAAATTGGCCCACTAATTTATTTAATATCTAATATCCAATAAACTTAGGATATAATTAAATAAATTAATTTATACTTTTATTCCACTAAAGAAGTAAAACTGACCTACCAATTTAATACATATTTGTGAATATGCTTTCTCCTTTAGTCCAACCATTCCCCGTGTTTAAGATATAATGTTCATTAATTAATTATGTCAGCCTCTGACAGCTATAATTAATTAACATCTAAAACCTTGAGTAGTACCATACAAGCTTTACCATGTAAGGAATAAATTCCACCTGCAGGGTTTCAACATGAACTTGTGTTTCCTCAAGAGAACATTATCAACCTGGCGCACCAGGACACGGTGCTCATGCATACTGCTCGAGACATCATGTATACATTGTCATTACCCAAGATATCGAGTTTGATCTACGAAAAGATCTCACTCATTGATAAATCAAAGTAATAATCAACGCACACATAAGCTCGCCAATATCACATGAGTTAAGAACCCGAACTTTGTGGATCTTTATTCTCTCAATAACTGGGTCAGAGACAGAGAATAGTATCCTATTGTGATCCTCCTCAATACACTGATAAGTGTACTAGAATAATCAGTTAGTCAAGATAAACTAACTTGTCAGATTATTCTACGGTGTACCGATGGTGTGTTCAGGACCATCTAAGCCATGAGCTCTTTTAATACATTACAAGGTTCTAATGACATGATCTTACCGTGTGACTCCCCACACCATATCATCTACAATGTAAGTATATTGAACATTGCATAGAACAATTATAGAACATAATCTAAATGCAAATAGTGACTGTAATAACTTTCATTTCATATCATCATATTATCAGAAAAGTATACAAAGACAAGTCTTCTAGTATACAAAACCAACAATTACGATCCCCTTGCTCTAACCAATTTCTACACGCCCTCGCCTTCCAATGGCTTTCCTCAATTTCCAAATCTGGCTCACCTACCTTACTTTTAGACTCCTTGCCTTGTATTTGATTAAGGATTCTATTACACAGCTCTCTTTTTTTATGACTTTTCTTTGTCACACCATCGAACTTTGTTCCCGCCTACCTTTGAAGGAACTCCTTAGTTTTTCCCAGCCTCGTCGGTAGTGACTCTGAAGTCATCAATCTTTCTCAATGACTTACAAAATCGGGGATAAATGATGAATCCAAAAACTATTTTTCCTTAAAATAAAAGTGTTTGTTTCCCCTTCTTATCTTCTGGTGCTCGCTAACATACATACAAATCGCTCTATGATCGAAGCCGTAGAAATCCAAAAATTTTGTGTGAGCATTTGAGAATATCCTTTCTATTCCCCCATTTACAACAAATCTATCCACCCTTTCCCACACCTTCACCTCATCTTCTTTCATATTAGACCATGTCGTGCCCCGCTTCCTCTCGTCTGTATCAACCAAGTCACACTCTTCAAGGGCATCACGAAATCCCTCATTTGATTGTTAGGTCGGGGGGCGCCCTCTAATTTTCTCTGATTCCAACAAAATTTCATTAAAGTTAAAAGTCCCTCCTATCAGCCAAGGTAAAGGCCTCAATTGTCCATCTCTTGCTAATTTACGAATTAAATCCTAAGAAGACTTTCTAAGATGACACTCGGGGAATACGACCATTATCTTCATTTCCATCCAACTTTACAATCAATATGGCCTTGGGAATACAACCTAACCGTGATGTCAATAAGGGATTTCCATATGAGAATAAGTCTTCCCCTATTGCCACTGCATCGACAACAAAACAACCATCAAACTTAAAAATAGTCTTCCATCTTTCACACATATGAGCATGAATTTTTTACTCACTAATGAACACCACTAGTGGGTTGCTATCCGTCAGGAGCCTATGCAATTCATGAAACACTCGGCCACTCCCTAAGCCTCAAGTGTTCTATGATAGGATATTCATTGGGCTCGGCGGGGCTATTCAACAGCCTCCGCCGTTAATGCTATCTCTTCATTTGAAACATCAATACCAAAACATAATTTCTTCCCTCGTTTTCCTTTTGTACGCTCCCCCTCACTTCCATTTCTCATTTCCCCTTTCCAAGACCCTCGCCGAGAGAAGAGAAAGATGCACTCTGCATTTTCTTTTTCTCACTTGCACGTGTTATCCATGACATTCCATTTCCTTTTTTCTTCACTGTTGGACTCACACGAGTTACATTGCCCTTAATATTGATGCTTTTTTTGAGTGAATGAATGTTTATTTTGTGACTAGTAATGTTTTATTAACTTATTTGGTATATATATTAACCCTTATATTTACACATTTCTTAATTAATTGGTTTTAAAAGATACAAAAAACAAACAATTGGATTTCATCATTCCATACCTTGTGAATACTCACAAAAAAAACTCATAAAAATTCCTTACCAATAATTATAGTTACATAATTATACAAAATCAATAAATGAAGCATTACTACTCACAAAATAAGCATTTGCACTCTAAAAAACATTAATACTATACAAACAACTAAAGCATAATATGATAAATATCAATTAAAGCATCAACAACAACAAATAAAACATTAATTAACACAAAAGAAATATTCTTCAAAATGCTGGCATTCATAAATGTAGAGTCAAAAAATTTATGCTTTTATGATTTCATTTAGAGTTAGATTAATAGCAAAGATTTTAAAAAAAGTTAAAGGAATATTAATCCAAGTTGAGAATGAATAAATCCAAGTTGAGAATGAATAAGCATGACAACTCAAAAAGTAAAATAAAATGAATAAGCATGAATTCATAAAAAAATACTTTGATGAATATTGAAGATTGGATTCGTGCTTTTTTTTTAGTGAAAATAAACTTTGATTAAAAAGAAACTCGTTCAGCTAATGGAATGTTTGACAAAATAACAACCGGTATAGATCCGTTGAAAGGAAAAAAAACGCTGAAAGAAAAAAAACGCTGAATTACTAACAGCTAACACAGCTAATTGATGGGCCAAAATATTTGTTGTGCGTCTAGCCCAAGAATAAAGAACACTATCAATGTACTTCCGTCTTGACTGAAGTACAGACTTCACCGATGTATGAGAGATCATCTTTGTCACTCTGTAAACGCTGCCAAATTGACTGGCAATCCGTCTCTAACATTATATTTCTCCCACCAAATTCTCGAGCTAGAACCAGACCTTCTTGACAAGCCACTCCCTCTACAATTTCTGGACAAAGACCGCCATCTCAACGCTTATATCTGGATACCACAACCTTTCCTACTTGATTACGTATGACAATGCCAATTCCAGTTCCTCCATTTGCAGTGCAAGCAGCATCAACATTTACCTTCCAAACTCCAGCAGAGGGATTCTGCCAAATCCTTATATCCTCAGACGAGCTGATTCTGCTCACTTTAGGGAAAGCATTAATGATCTCATTGAACAAGCTCACTGCCATGGAGATGCACAACTGATGCGGCATTAGCTTGTTTTGAAAGACCACCAGGTTTCTTTGCTTCCAAATGTGCCACAACAAAACTGCAAAGAAAGTATGAGTTTGTTCTTCCTCGTGGGATATGATCTTTCGAAACCATTCTCTAATCGGTAGTCCCATGTCTGTAGAGTCATGGTGTAGACGAATAGGAGAGATTTTCCACAGGAAAGCCACCCAAGGACAATCCCGGAGACAATGTTCAATAGTTTCATCTCCATTCCCACACCTTCTACAAAGAACATCACAATCAATTCGCCATTTCTTAAGCTCAACAGCAACTGGTAGGATTCCTCGGATACATTTCCAAAGGAAATGTCGAATCTTAGGAAGGATTCTAAGTCTATTCAACCAACCCCAAATCTGATCTTCACAACTGGATGACTTAGAAGAATTACTAGCAAAATCGCGAATCTGACAAGCAACAAGATACCCCGTTCTAACTGAATAAATTCCATTCTTCGTGTGTTTCCAAATACATCTATCCTCGGCACGATGGCGGAGGAGTGGAATGGAAAGGATGTTCTGCACTACCTCAGAAAAGAAAAACTCCACCAATTTTTCTGTCCCATTCCTCATCACGATCAGAGAAGAGTTATGAAACTGTCAAACCTCTATAATCCTCACCAGGTGCAGGACCAAGAGACCTACCGATCACATTTGGTACCCAATGATCTTTCCAAACTTGGATCCTCTGCTCGTTTCCCACACGCCAAATAATACCCTATTGTATCACTTCTCTCCCTGCCATGATGATTCTCCAAGTAAAGGAAGGATTATGCGCAATCACAGTGGTTAGAAAAGAAATCCATGGGTAGTACCAAGCCTGCAACGTTCGCTCGCACAGATGAGCATGGCTCTGGATAATACACCAAGCTTGTTTAGCCAAAAGGGCCTTATTAAACTGAGTAATATCTCTAAAACCAAGACCCCCAGCAGATTTTGGTTTACATATAGATTTCCAAGAGCTCCAATGCATTCTTCGTTCATCACTCTTTTGTCCCCAGAGAAAGTTAGCAGCAAGAGAATTAATTCTTTGGCATATTTGATCTGGAATAAAGAACATACCCATAAGATAAGTAGAATCGCTTGTACCACTGACTTTATCAATATTGTACGCCCAGCATTAGATAGTGCTCTCTTCTTCCAATCTTTTAATTTTTTCCACACCCTATCTTCCAACATTTGAAAAACCTCCTTCTTTGATCTTCCCACAGTGCATGGTATCCCCATGTACACACCATGTTTGTGAACTCTTCGAGCTTCCATCTGCGTGGCCAGGTTCTCAGCTACGTTGAGAGTAACACATGCACTAAAATCAATTTCTGACTTATCAAGATTAATCATCTGGTCTGATGCTGCTTCATACACTGCCAAAATTCTCTTAATCTCAAGGATTTCCGTCTCCTTAGCTCGTCTAAAAATGATACTTTCATCCGCAAAGAATAAATGGAAGACTTGGGGTGCTCCTCTACATAGCCGAACACCATGTAGGATTTGATTATGCTCCGCCTTGCGAATGAGAGCGACAAGAGCTTCTGCACAAAAGAGAAACAGAAACGGGAATAGGGGATCGCCTTGACGAAGACCTCTTTCTGGTTTAAAAGGTAAGCCAGCACCACCATTCACTAAAAGAGAAAAAGACACACTACTAACACAACTCATAATTAAATGAATAAACTCAGGATCAAAACCAAGTTTAGACAACACACTTCTAAGGAAATCCCATTCAACCCTATCATAAGCTTTTGACATGTCTAATTTAAAAGCAAAACAACCCTTTCTAGCTTTGTTAGACTTCATTAAGTGGAAAATTTCTGAAGCCAGGACAGCATTATCTGAAATGAGACATCCCGAGATAAATGCTAATTGGGAATCAGAGATGATGGAAGGGAGAATCCGCTTTAATCTGTTAGCAATAACCTTGGAAATAAGCTTGTAGACAACATTACAAAGGCTGATAGGTCGGAAATATTTAGGCGAAGAAGCAAGACTCTTTTTAGGAATAAGGCATATGAAAGTAGAATTGAGAGGGGTCGGATCTGCACCTTTATTGAGAATGTTAAGTAAAGAGGAACACAAATCACGTTGAATAAAAGACTAGGCTTTTTTAAAAAGAATAGCAGACATACCATCTAGTCCCGAGGTCTTCAAAGGGTGCATTTGAGATAAAGCAATTGCAATTTCTTCTTTTGAGAATGATTTTCGAAGCATAGCATTCATATCATCCGAAACCGCTGGTTCAACTGCCTCCAAAGCCTCGTGCATGTCTAAATTTTCTCGAGGGGAGAACAGCTCCTAGAAGTACCTCCGAAACTCAACCTTAATCTCACTATCAGAGCACACCACCACCCCGTCATCTCTTTTGAGTGAGGAAATATTATTTCTTTTTTTTTAACCTGAAGTAATCCTATGGAAAAAGGACATGTTTTTATCCCCATCTTGCAACCACAATATTCTTGATCGTTGTTTCCACATAATCTCTTCTCTAACCAAAAGCTCTTGAATTTCACTTTCAATGCCTTTCTGGACCCAAATTTGATTTGGTTCCTGACTTTGGGCCATTTCCAACTTCTTTCTACATTCTCCCAATTGCTTTGAAACATTTCCAAAATGACATTTTTCCCACAGCATAAGAGCTTCTCGACAGCTTGCTAATTTAATCATCAGGTTCTTCGGAGAAGGGTTTGGACATGAGGATTCCCACGCAGATTTGCAAGTGTGAAGACAAGACTTCTCCTGGAACCACATCTAATCAATTCTAAAGGGACGTTTTTTGCGCACCCTCCGGTACTGATTTTGTTTTTTGAACATATAGATAGGACTATGATCTGAAACAACTCTAACCAAATGCTCAACCTCATAATCAGGGAACCTTGCAATCCACTCTGCCGAAGCTAGGAATCTATCCAAACATTCTTGAACATTATTTTCTCCGTTTTTCAAGTTAGACCAAGTAAACTTATATCCACAAAACCCAAGATCCTCAAGGTTACAATCCTGCGCCGCTTTTCTAAACAACTCAGTTTTGCTTGACTCTCAAAGCACTCCCCCCATTTTTTCATGATGGAACATAATTTCATTAAAATCTCCTGCACAAAGCCAGCATTATGATCCTTCATTCTGCATCTCACGCATTAAATCCTACGTCAACACTTTGGATTGAGATTCCGGCCATCCATAGATCCCACAAAACTGTCAGTCACCCATATCAACATTTATGTGGTGTAAAGAACTAGAAATTATTGATATCTGCTAGGAGGTTTCCAAAAGAGGGCCAAACCACCTCTTCTGCCACCGAACTCAGTTACACAATCCACGGCAAAAAAATTCACCAACTGAACCTCTCTCGCCAACGGTTCAACTTCACATCCAACAAGCCTGGTCTCCATGAGAAAAAACAAATTGGGGCACTTATGCTTAAGTTACCACTTAAGCGCTCGAACTACTTCAGGGTTCCCAAGCCCTCGGCAGTTCTATACTAGGCAATTCATAATGCCTGGCTGGATTGCAACAAGGCAATCTCCACCGAATCAGCCACTGGGCAAGGAACTTCAACCAAATCAGTATCTTTAAACTTCTTAAACACATGCAGAAGATCAAAATCATTGTCCAAGATATTCTCTTTTGGGGGCCGCTTAGAGGGAAAGGTTTTAAGAGGAGGATGTGAGGTGCGATGGGATTTGAACTTGGAGATAGTGGGTCTATGCGTTTTGAGAGGGAGAGTGGCAGACAAACAAAGATTAGGGATAGAATTTGGGACACTCAAAGGCAAGGATGGCTCGGAGGTGCTCTGAATGTTCAAGTCAAGGGCTACAGTAGGAGGCATGCTGGAAAATAGAATAGTGGGAGGTTCGGGGTGTTGAAGGGAGTTAAAAGGAATCACTACAAGATGATTTAGGCAATTATCCACAACAGGAATCAGGGAAGGGTTGACTGAGGAATCAGAGGCATCATTTAGATTAGAAACGGAGGGTTTAGAAGAACATTCTGACTGGAAAAGACTCTGAGAGATCAAACCCCCAAAAGGGATCCGCACTTCCTTATTTTGGCGAATACGCTTTAGAGGGGAGGCTTTGAGCCAAGGGCCATAAGGGACTTCCTCCAAAGTTTGGTAGGATTTCTTTTCCACAGTAGAGCAATGTTTCATTTGGTGACCAAAAAGTCTGCAGTTAAAGCAGTAGGCAGGGAGTGACTCATATCTAATGGGAATCCACATACGTTTTCCTTCAAGCTTAATAGTAAGACCTCTCAAAAAAGGCAAGGTGATATCCATAGCCACCTTAAAACGCAGAAAAGTACCCACATAATTGTCCATATTTTCGTCCATGTCAACAAAAATACCAAGCTTGTCCGCCAACACCATTGCAGTCCTCTTATTGAGGCATATCACAGGGAGGTCATATGCTCGAGTCCAAAATAAAGCACGAATCAGTTGGATTGAAGAAGGTTATTCATTCCCCACTAACAGAGTAATGATAAAGAGTTGGTTATCAAAATGCCACGGCTGGTTACGTAACACCCACTCCATCTCCTGTTTCGATCCAAACTTGAAAAGAAATAAGTTCTTCCCCCACTCCCGAGCTGAGTAGTTCTTTTTCACCTTCCAGGCTTTCTTAAGAACGTCAAGAAGAAAAAAGGTGTTAGGCATTTTCTCTGATATCAACCACCCAACCATGCAAAATGACATCGCTATGTTCACTTCGGTTGGTCTATCAGAAATAACATCGAGATCAATTGCTCTTGTTTCCCCCTACGTCCACTTCTTCATCTCATCGACAAGAAAAGAGAGACACACACAGGCTAGGGAGACAGCAAACCTGCACAGCACAGACGAACAAAATATCACACACACGAAAACACAACTCAAGATGAATAAAAGCACAGCCTTACCACAACTGCAGAGCCACATTAAGACAAGACCAAAATGGTGGAAGACAGGACAAACCAAAACCGCCAACAAGGAATAAAGGAAGGCTAAGAGCGCCAGACGAAACTAGAAAAGCAAGACCAACAAAACAACCGCTAAACCCTAGAGAAAACCTTAATCCGAGCAAACCCTAATGCTTAAGGAACCTTAATATGAATTGTGTGGATTCATGCTTTTGATTTTTGCTAATTGAATTATTTTCCAAAATTAATACCATAATTCACGGTTTAATAAAGATACACAAAATATAATGGTATAAAATTACCCTTTCATGGTAATCAATATTTTAATAATACCATTAATTCTTTTATAATCAAATAAATTATAGACCATTTAGATTTCAAGATCAATGGATTGGATTAATCCCTAAATTATACAGTAGGAGTATGTGTGTATGATATACATATACATACACACACATATATATATACTGATGAAATTTATTGCCACAAATACTGAAATTAGACACAGATTCGTAATGTCAAACTCAATGTTAAAGACAGTTAACACAACTATCTTAACACAAATATGTAGGAAATAAAATGCACAATGATACACGATATAATTTTTAAATCACACACAACATGTGTATGATTGCCACAGGGCGAAATTATACTACTATGAGTACAAAATTTTCAAGCTGTCGATGTTGGACGTGAAAGCTCTCAACACTTCAGCAACATTTACAAGTTCTAATCTAGACTATCATTAAAAAGAACTAAAACATATAAATTGACATCCCGTCAATTCATATACAAACTACAACATACAAATTGACATCCCGTCAACTTGTACACAAACTAAAACAAACAAATTGACATCCTGTTAATTTATATACAAACTAGTAAAGGTTTCACAACCTTGCTATCTATCCTAATTTGTACAATCTATTCCGTGAAAGGATTGAACAACAACAAACGTTAAGATAGAAGAATGAACGAAGAACAAAACCTATACTGAGTTTGTGACTCAAGCTTTCTTCAATCTTCACGCAGCGGAAAATGTATTGAGCTTGAATAAGTCTTCAAGTGTCGATCATATCCCTTATATGCTTCTTCACTTGAATAGACAAGGCTCAAGTCTTCTCTCTCTTGATCGTGGGTTGGAGATAACCGCTCTTCATCACTACTCCATCATGTGTGAGAAGAAAACCGTCTCCATGGCATGGTTGAAGCCATATCCCACGTTCTCACCTATTTTCTAAATATTCCAGCAATAAAAATCTGAAAAAGAAAAGAGGTTAAATAAAAGAAAACAAGAAGCCCTAAAAATAGGAGATAGAGTTTTGACTTCGTCAAACTCTATTTAAATAATATATCTAATATGTATATATCCATTTATTTGAAATATCTATTTCGTGGATATACACATATATTTTAAGATATATAAAATTATTTTATTTATTAAAATAATAAATAAAACTAGGAAAGGATAAGATTAGTTACGACTATGTCACAGACAATGTCGCAGGGAGTCTGTCTGACATTACGTGCAATATTGAACCTCAATGTCATACAGCACTCAACAATCTCCCCCTTAATCTTAGTCTTTCTGCACAAAACATACAACTCAATGTATTTTGTACAATTAGAGTCGCAGCGGAAAAATGGAGATCTTAAAATCTCTCCCTTAAGGGTTACTCCTCCTTAATTAGATCATCATATAATAGAAACATATCCTATCATAAAACCAATGCTGAACATAATGTTCATCACAGCAATATCAATGTTGAACTGAACATTCAACACATAATATCAATGTTGAACTCAATGTTCAACACACACAAAACAAGATATATTGATCATTCAATATCTCAAAATGTGCCTAATCATAATGATATGTCACAAATATCAAAAACTGAATAAACATATAGAATCAAGAACACAATCATAAATTGCATCCAACAACCAAAAACAAGATATGCATAAAATGCATACCAAAACCGTGTGTCCAATACATACATAAACAGAAAACATTAAAATTGTTTTTTAACAAAAAAGTTTTAAATTTCAGAAGCTTAAACACTAAGCTTCACATCATCTTCCTCTTTCCTTTGGCTGCACATTTTCTCCCCTTTGCTTTACCAGCAACACTCGGTCCAACATCTGTGTCTCCAGCATCCGCATCATCACCATCAGCATCATCATCCACTCCCCCTTTTTGTGTAGAAAGGAGATTCAGAAAAGAATCTCGAGGCTTGGTGAGTTGACCAATAACATGATCAAGCAGGGCAATTTGATGTTGAAGAGACTCTAGCGGCATCATGACAATTGGAATAGTAGGCGTGGAGGCAACATCAAGATAGACATCAGATTGAGAAGGAGCATGGGTACCTTCGGCAGAAGGAGGCACTGGATTAGCAGCATCATAAGGATAGGAAAGATCAATGATCCTGTCATCATTCCCCTTGGGCTTCATTATAGAGAAGGTGGACTGCTCAGACATCACACTCTTTTTGCGTTCCTTTAACCCTTGGCTCTTAAGGATCCCATAGATCAAACATGGGAAAGGAAGCAAATTGGAGGAACTTGATTTAGAGGCAGCCTTCAAAGTAGCATAAAAAATGTATGCCCTAAGGTTGAAAGGAAGCTGATTTCCTATCTTGTATAGGAGAATGGCCTGATCAACTGTGATGACAGAGGCATTTGATGTGGGCAGCCAATTGCACACTGCAAGCTTGTATAACACTGAGTAAAAGAATGTTAACTTGGAAGCAGGCACTTTGTTGAGCCATTTTGGAACCAAACCTCCAGTAATAACATTCACCACATCATCAATCAAATCCAAAGACATGATTGAGTCCTCATTACCCAACTCAAGAAACATGTTAATAACATTAGGGGAAAACTTATAGATTTTATCCCTAACATACACAGTTCCAAAACACAGTTTAGAGGGATCTCCCATATCAGAAATGATGTTAGCATAGAATTCATGAATAACATCAGGATCATATGACACCGGTGATGTAACAGATTTCCACAAACTTCTCTCCTTAAGAAACACATCCATCTCATATTTCTTAAAGTTAAGAACATCTATCATTTTCTCAACCTTAAGAGTTCTCTTAACATAAAGAGCATGGGATTTCTTAGCCTCTTCAGAATAGAAAATCTTACTGAAGGCTTGCGTGACGTCAAGAGGAGAGTCCTCATCTGTGCCGGAATACTCGTCCAAGGGCTCAACAGTAGGATTGACACTCTGTGTGACATCAGTAGGAGGAGAAGTAGGAACTTTTTCACTGGTGGAGTTGGATTCATCTCGCAGCGACCGGGAGGCAACCTTAGACCCTTCCTTCTTCACCTTCTTGGAGAAGATGACTTCAGGTTTGTCAGTTGCATCACTGTGAAGACACTTTGATTTTCTCGTTGGTGGAGAAGTCTTCACCATCTTTGACAAAGACTGCAGGTGAGAAGTAGCTTCAAGGTCGATTGGATTTGTGGAATCACCAAGTACACTCATCTTAATCGGCTTGGGGTTTAAGATATCGGTACCAGGAGGAATTATGAGATCCAGATGAACCTCGACTTCAGTTGGCATCGCCTTTGGTGTTGAAGTCTCAGTGACATTTACTGTTGTTGTTTCAGCGTGAGCAGTTGGTGGAGCAATGTCAGGAGTCTAGGTTGACGTTGCAAAGAGTGGGGGTTGTACTGTAGCAGCCGGTGTTGATGCTGATGACGGGGATCCTTTTGAGAGCTTCATCATCTACTGCAACATCATCATCATGGCTTGTAAGTGGTTAGGGTTTTGGTCCACCATGGATGAAAAAGGAGAGAGAAAAGAATTGAAGAAGCGGAGAAGATGAATCGCTAGAGAGAGAAAAATGAATCGGATATGGAGAGAGAGAGGGATTTGAATTGATAAAGAGATAAAGACAAAACAACTTTATTAAAATAATGAAAGTGATATCTCTCACTCTCTCTCTCTAATCATATCATAAGATATGCAGATAAGTATATCTGCTTATCAACAGTATGTCAATTATCTATTATTTAACCAAGAAATAATAAATAAAAAAATTAAAAAAATTCTGAAAATAAATAAAACAAATGGAGACGAGTCATGATTGAATAAATTCTCATGAATTGATTCATAATAGAAAATCATATCCTCGTACCATAGTTTATATTAACTTCAGAATTACAGGACCTAATGTCAAAGATCATAACATTGACTTTAATATCAGGATGTCAACATTGACTAACAGACACACATTCCAAGAGATTTCCTCAGAGAAGAAAATCTCTCAAAATCCAAAGGTTTAGTAAAAATATCAGCAATTTGATTCTCTGTAGGAATGTGTTCCAATTTGATGATATCTCGTTCAACAAGATCACGGATAAAGTGATGTCTGATGTCAATGTGTTTGGTGCGAGAATGTTGGACTGGGTTCTTTGAAATTTCAATTGCACTGACATTGTCACATAACAATGTCAAAGAAAGACTAGCCAGACCATAATCTAGCACCATTTGATTTAACCACAACAGTTGAGAGCAACAACTAGCAGCAGCAACATACTCTGATTCGGCCGTGGAGAGTGAAATACAATTTTGTTTCTTACTCGACCAAGAAACCAGATTGTTGCCAAAATAAAAGCAACCTCCGCTAGTGCTCTTTCTGTCATCGACATCTCCTGCCTAATCGGAATCACTATAACCTACAAAATGAATATTAGAACTCTTGCAGTATTTAATACCAAACCCAATTGTGCCAGAGACATAGCGAATGATTCGCTTAACAGCTTTAAGATGAGTTTCTTTAGGCTGAGATTGATATCTCGCACAAACACCAACACTAAACATAATGTCGGGACAACTAGCTGTTAAGTACAGTAAACTCCCTACGATTTCTCTATACAAGGTAGAATCAACATTGCTACCAACATCATCTCTGCTCAATTTTTCAGAAGATCTCATGGGCGTCTTCATAGGTTTAGCATTCTCTAATCCGAAACGCTTGACCAATCCTTTAGCATATTTGCTTTGAGAGATGAAGATCCCATCTTTATCTTGCTTGATTTGTAGACCAAGGAAATAGTTGAGCTCTCCAACCATGCTCATTTCAAACGTGTTGCACATTGAGTCTACAAAATCTTTGAGCAGATTAGTACAAGTCGAACTAAAAACAATGTCATCAACATAGATTTGAGCAACAGTAATATGTTTTTTATTTTTCTTAATAAACAATATTTTATCGACTTGACCTCTTACAAAACCAATTTGGAGCAAGAATTCGGTCAGTCTAGCATACCATGCTCTAGGGGCTTGTTTGAGACCATACAAAGCCTTTTTGAGCTTAAACACGTGCAATGGTTTCTCATGACATTCGAACCCCTTAGGTTATTCGACATACGCCTCTTCATTGAGAAAACCATTCAAGAAAGCACTTTTAACATCCATTTGATGTAAAGTAAAACCCACATAACATGCAATTGCACATAAAAGACGAATGGATTCAATCCTTGCAACAGGAGCAAATGTTTCGTCAAAGTCTACCCCTTTAACTTGGGTATAACCTTGAGCCACTAGACGAGCTTTATTTCTGACAACATTGCCAGCCTCATCCATTTTATTCTTGAAAATCCATTTTGTCCCAATCACATTTTTATCTTTGGGGCATGGAACTAATTCCCATACATTGTTTCTTACGAACTGGTTTAGTTCCTCATGCATAGCATTGATCCAAAAATTATCATTAAGGGCTTCTTTGATGTTTTTTTGGTTCAATGTTAGACAAAAAATAAGTGTTTGGCATACAAACATTTAAAGAAGACATACATACCTGTTTCAACATTTCTTTGTATTCCTCTGAGTTCTTGCTTCTAGTTTGAACTCCTTCGGATTGCTCACCAATGATTTGTGAATCTGGATGATTCTTCTGAATTCGACTTGGAGGATCTCTTCTTGGTTCATCTTCGGCAGTCACCATCTGATCGTCTTCACTGTCTGAAGTGAATGTTGAAGTTGATGTTTTAACTGAAGCTTCATCATTCTGAGGAACATTCACTTTGACATTCTCAGTTGATGTCTTGTTCTCACAATCACTTCCAGTTTGATCACTTGACGTTTCACCTGTGTCAATGAGATCAATCACATCATCCTCTTCAGATTTTGAAGCAATACCTGTGTGGTCATCAAAAACAATGTTAATTGATTCTTGGACAGTTTTTGTCCTAAGATTAAGCACACGGTAAGCACAACTATCAGATGTGTAACCCAAGAAAATCCCTTTGTCGCTTTTAGAATCAAATTTTCTCAAATGATCTCTGTCATTCAAGATGCAACATACACATCCAAACACATGAAAGTACTTCAAATTGGGCTTCTTTCCCTTCAGAAGTTCATACGGTGTCACAGTTTTGCCTGGGCGAAGAATCACTCTATTCCCGATATCTTCTTGGATAAACGTTGAGCTTGTAACATTGCTCTTGACATCTCCTGAAGAGTTTGATTTTTTCTCTCAACCACCCCATTTTTTGAGGTGTCTTCGGAGCAGAAAACTCATGAATGATGTCTCGTTTTTCACAAAACTCTTCAAACATTGAGTTTTCAAATTCGAGCTCATGATCTGTTCGAATGCATTTGATGTTGGACTCATTCTGTCTTGACACCAACCTGTAGAACTTCTTGAACATCCTAAAAGCTTCAGATTTTTCTTGAAGAAATTCAACCCATGTGAATCTCGAAAAATCATCAACTATCACGAGAATGAATCTTTTTCCACTCATGCTTTTGGTTTCAACGGGACTCATGATGTCCATGTAAATCAGATCGAAGCACTTTGTGGTTTGACAAGCTGAGGAACTTTTGTGTGAAGCTCTCACTTGTTTGCCTTTTTTACATGCACTGCAAACAACATCGAGATTGATCTTCATAAGTGGAATACCCCGAACAACATCAGCTTCAATTAGTTTCTTCAAACTTCAAAAGCTGAGATGACCCAGTTTTTGATGTACGAGTTGAGTGTCAACATTGACTGAAACATTGCATTTTTCGTTCTTGTCATCATGATAGCAATTATCCAATGCCCGACTTCCGAACATAATGCATTTATTCTTGCTATCAAAAACCTCACAGGTGTTCTTATTGAATCTGACATGCATACCGTCATCACATAGCTGACTTATGCTGATCAGATTTGTTGTTAAACATTCGACATGAAGCACATTGCATAATTTGGGAAAATTCTAGACATTCAAGGTTCATTTTCCTACAATGTTGCCTTGTGCTCCTCCACCATAACTAACTTTTCCTTTGCTTGTCGTGGTATAGTCATCGAGAAACGTAGAATTTCCTATCATGTGCCGTGAGCACCCACTGTCAAAGTACCACGAACCAGCAATATTGGCTTTTAGAGATGTGTAGACAACATTGCACGAGATCTTTGCCTTTTTTGAGTGTTTCTTCTTCTTGGAAGGTTTAGAAGGATTTTCCACGACAATCTTTCCTGTTGCTATATTATCATGATATTTGAAGCAATAAGGTTTGATATGTCCAGGCTCTTAGCAATAATGACAAACAAAATTTCTTCTCTTTGGATTTGTCATTGACATTTGGTTTGACATTTCCATCAACATTGACTGGAACATCCTTAGAGCTTTCTCCTTTGACAAACTTGATAGGATTTGAGATAGACATTGATGAACTCGATGTATATCCCAAGCTTGCTTTTGTGGTCTATCCCAATATCAGAACCTCGTTCAGAGTAGATGTTCCTTGATTGAGTTGTCGAAAGGTTTTCGAGGCAGCTTCTACTTCCTTTCTCAACTTGTTCAGCTCAAGATCATTTCTAGTGAGTCGAATCTCAAGGTCCAGTACTCGTTGCTTTAGAGTTTGATTTTCTTCCACGAGAATCCCAAATTCTTTTGATTGTTCAGTCCATTGGACACAAACTTCATCTACAACCTTGTGCAATTGTTGTAGAACTTCCTGGTGGCTGGCCTCGAACTAATTATCTTCCACCTGAGACACTTCAACAGTGTTGCAAAACTCATCCAGTAATGTCATTTCATACCAGTTAGTGGTATTTGGAGAAATGTCAGAAATTTCTTGTGTAACATTCTCCATAACATTGCTTGGAACACCTAGAGTCACATGATCAAGATTAGCATCATAGTCATAATCAACCCTATCCATGTCAGTTAAAGCGTCAATCATTCCATCTAAGTCATTATTGACTTTTACAAACAAAACAGTTTGTTTTTCAGCTTCTTCATCACCAGATTCGTCACTTAACATGGCAGTACTGTAATTTCTTCTCTGTTTCCTTTGGATAGTAGGACATGCATTGGCATAGTGTCCAAAATCAGAACATTCCCTACATTGAACTGAGTCAATGTCCTTCACTGCAAGATCTGGAGACTTTGAAGATTTTGTCGATCCAGATGATGTCGACGAGGGAGAATCAAACAATCTCCGTGGTTTGAAGGTTGGCGAACCTTTCTTCATTGACCGAACAAGGGTATTGAACTTCTTGGTAAGCAATGCAACACTCAGGGGTTCATCATCAGTAATCTTCTGAATGTTCTCGACATCAAGTTGAACATCCGAACTTGATGTTACTGATTGAAGTGCAATTCCTTTAGAGGAGGTATATGATTTCTGGTTTTCAAGTTTCATCTCAAACGTGAGTAGAATGCTCACTGCTTCACTCAAACTCATGTTTGATACATTGTGGGCTTCTTCAATTGTTGAGATTTTCATGTTGAATCTCTCCGGAAGTGTGCGAAGAAGTTTGCTAACCATGTTTTCGTTCGAGATCGGACATCCGAGAGCTATAGATTCGTTTGACACTTCACACAATCATTCAGTATACATTGAGATAGTCTCATCTTCTAACATTCGCAGAGTTTCGAACTTGGAAGTGACTAACCTAAGCTTTGTTTGTCGTACACTGGTCGATCCTTCACAATGTTCCTGCAGTATGCTCCATGCTTGATATGCCGTGGTGCAATTACACACCATTTTGAAGCACGGAACATCAACCGAAACAAAAATAGCATTGAGTGCCCTCGAATTGAAGTTGAAAATGATTCGATCATCATTAGTCCATTGAGTCTCCGGAGTAAGAATGTACACTCCATTCGGTCCTTCCATCCTCGGTGGAGACCATTCTTCAATTACAGCCAACCAAGCCCTCTCATCGATGGACTTGATATACATCTTCATGCGCGATTTCCACATAGCATAATTCTTGCCATTACTATCCAATGCTGGAGGACGGCACTGATTGATCTGAATATCCATCTTTCAGTGAGTCAACAAACCAAGGATCGAATACTTAGTGTGTTAAGTACCGGCTCTTGATGTCACTTGATGAAATTTATTGCCACAAACACTGAAATTAGATACAGATTCGTAATGTCAAACTCAATGTTAAAGACAGTTAACACAACTATCTTAACACAAATATGCAGGAAATAAAATGCACAATGATACACGATATAATTTTTAAATCACACACAACATGTGTATGATTGCCACAGGGCGAAATTATACTACTATGAGTACAAAATTTTCAAGCTGTCGATGTTGGACGCGAAAGCTCTCAACACTTCGGCAATATTTACAAGTTCTAATCTAGACTATCACTAAAAAGAACTAAAACATATAAATTGACATCCCGTCAATTCATATACAAACTAAAACATACAAATTGACATCCCGTCAACTTGTACACAAACTAAAACAAACAAATTGACATTCCGTCAATTTGTATACAAACTAGTAAAGGTTTCACAACCTTGCTATCTATCCTAATTTGTACAATCTATTCCGTGAAAGGATTGAACAACAACAAACGTTAAGATAGAAGAAGGAACAAAGAACAAAACCTATACTCAGTTTGTGACTCAAGCTTTCTTCAATCTTCACGCAGCGGAAAATGGATTGAGCTTGAATAAGTCTTCAAGTGTCGATCATATCCCTTATATGCTTCTTCACTTGAATAGACAAGGCTCAAGTCTTCTATCTCTTGATCGTGGGTTAGAGATAACCGCTCTTCATCACTACTCCATCGTGTGTGAGAAGAAAACCGTAGATATTGATATCATACCGATATTTTCGGTATGTCGTATCATACCGAAGTTTCGGTATACGCCATAATAGATATTGATATCATACCGATATTTTCGGTATATCGTATCATACCGATATTATACGGTATACCGAACATACCAAACTTTCAAGGTATACCGAACTTTCACGGTATATCGAAAATACTGAAATTTTAAGGTATACCAAAAATACCGAATTTCACAGTACCGATCTGTATTTTCAAATAACAACAAAAAAAATCATATCTCCATAATCAAAATACCAACATCAAACAAGTTTAATAATCCATGTCTTAATAACCAAATTTCAAATATAATATTACTAAATGAAATAACATAGCAACTTGATGTTGAGTAGCAACTTGAAAATTTCAACATCACAAGAAACCTGCAAAATTAAAAATTAATTAAAATACACTTTTCAAAATATTAAAGTTGAAATAAATTTACATACACATTGATAATCTTACTTTTCATTTTTAATTCATAACTCGTGTATTTTTTATTATTTATATTTTCTAACATTTGTGTTAAACTTACTAAATATTATATTTTTTTAGAATTTAATGAACTCTAAAAGCTTTTTTTATCTTCTTATTTAGTAATTTTCTTTTATTTATCTTATAACTTACTTTACTCATAAATCGTAATTGTAATTGTAATAATGTTAGTTTATTATCTTTTATTAGTCATGTTTAACTTCAATATCTAACATCAAAGTGTTATTATCATACTTTACATATATTCTAGTTTCTTGTTATTCTTTTATTATTTTTTTAACTTTTAGTAGTACTTAATATTGGAGAAGAATATAAGATTGCTATTTATTATGTATACTTTTAAATTTTTCATTTTCAATTCATAATAACTCATATATTAGAATATAAGATTGCTATTTATTATGTATACTTTTAAATTGTTCATTTTCAATTCATAATAACTCATATATTTTTTATTATTTATATTTTCTAAGCTTCTACTTACTAAATATTATATTTTTTAGAATATAATGAAATCTAAAATGTTTTTTATCTTCTTATTTAGTAATTTTCTTTAATTTCTCTTATAACTTTTTTTTTGAACTTTTAGTGTTTGATATTTGAGAGGAGTATTGGGTGTTTAATAATAAAAGGAATAAGATTACTGTTTTTTAGTTATTATATATAAATTTCAAATTTCAATTGTTCACTTTATTATGTAATAGTTTAAATTATATATGATTTATATGATAAATCAAATTGTAAATATATGTTGCAATGTTGTAGATCATCATATATAATTCAAATATAATCATTTGATTAATTGTAAATATATTATTGATATTTAATTGTCACTTATTATATTTTGTAGTCATGTGTACTCAAATGAAATTAGTGTACTACAATAACCATAAGTTGTAAATAATAATAATAATAATAATAATAATAATAATAATAATAATAATAAATTATCGGTATGGTACGGTATACCGGTATACCGTACCATACCGATATACCGAATACCGATATATACCGATGTACCGACATATCGATATATACCGAACTTTCAGTATATATCGAAAAATTCGGTATACCGAATACCGGTATGTATCAAAAATATCGGTATATACCGAATACCGCAGTATACCGAATTTTCAGTATACCGCGGTATACCGTAAATTTTCAAATTTCATATCGATACCGTACCAAAAATTATCGATACGGTATCATACCGTACCGAAAATTGCGGTATACTGAAAATTTAACATTTTTGGTATTTTTTTCAGTACGATAAGTGCGGTATTTTGATATTTCGGTATTTTTCCCCACCCCTAGTGCATACATTACTTTTGGTTCCCATCATCATATCACTCACTTCTAAAATCATCTTTAATTTATTACATTTTATTTATATTTTCTTACATTTCTATATAATTAACTTAAATTATATTTTAATATTTTTTATTTATTAAAAATTTCAACACTAATTCATTTAAAAATAAATTTATAACCAAAACATCTAAACAAAACAAAGACATATTTATTGATACGAAAAAAGATGAGTATAACATTGTGAAATAAAACATAAATGATATATAAAATAAAAGTTGTGTTGCTAAAATATTTTTTTTTTTGTGTTTTTTTTTACTTGACACAATTGTTGATAGTTATTTGAATGAGCGATTAGTAAATATTGGTATTCAATTTTTTTAATTGAAAATTATACTAATTTTACAAAGTTAATCTATCATGTTATATAAACATCGATAAATATTCAATTTTGTATCGGAAAATATTCAATTTTTTACTGAAAATTTGTTCTAATTTTATAAAATTAATTTATCATATTATACAAATGTCGGCAAATATTTAATTTTTTTAATGGAAAATATAATGATTTTACAAAATTAATTTATCATGTTATACAAATGTCAGCAAATATTCATTTTTTATCGATAAATATTCAATTCTTTATGGAAAATTATACTAAACTTTACATAATTAATTTATCATGTTATACAAATATTAGGAAATATTCATTTTTTTATCGGCAAATATTCAATTTTGTACCGGCGAAAATTATACTAACTTTACAAAAATTAATTTATCATGTTATACAAACGTCGGAAAATATTCAATTTTTTATTAATAAATATTGAATTTTTTTGAATGGAAAAGTATACTACTTTTTTTCATTTTCTAGTGTTATTCTAACTTTTGGTAATTTTAAAAAATTAAAATAATTATGAAATGTAATTAAAAATTATAAAGTAGCATTAAAACAATTGGTATAAATAATATGCAATATATTATTAATGAAAAATTAGAAAAGAATGAAAAAAGAAAAATGAAAAAAAAAAGACATCATAGATATAGATAAAAATAAAGGAATACAAGAAAATGAATAGAACAAAAATTAAAAAATTGAATGGAAGGACACGTGGAACCCAATTAAAATTGGTACATGCAGTGTAACAACTTTTCATTCAATTTCTTTTTGGAAAAATACGTATATGTATATTGTAGTACAGACCTAGATGGTGATGGAATATTAATGGAGTCTGGAGATGGATGCGACTTGCGACGATAGGCCTTTTAATGTTAGGAATAGGAAAATCGTGAATTAAGAGTTATGTGGGACCTGTCATAATGTTTGTAAACCTAACATAAATGTTCTACGAGTTTTTCTTTATCCATATATTTATACAAAACCAGCAGTTTTATGTGTGTGTGTGTGTGACTTTTTATGGATTACTCCTTGTTATTGTAACTTGTAAGCGTTGCCCATCTTCAGCTATTTTCCAAGATTTATACGAAACAGTAGAATAGATTATATGAATTGCTGTTAATTATTTCCTTCATTGAACTGACAGGAAATGTATGTTGAAATTCTTGTTTATTTATGTATGTAATTACTAATTATTAGTGGGTGAATTTAACATAAAACTCACGAATTTCCGAATGCAGATGCATGAAATAGATATATTACAAACAGATATACACAAGTCAGGCCACAGAAAATTAAAACATGGCCATTAAAACTGCAAGAAAGCAGTAATCACAAAACAAATGCACAACCTAATTAACTAGTGATTCAGATCAAGGCACACACCTAAGTACGCTTCTTCCCATCCGAGTCCGAGCTAAAGATTCGTGCCCTCGGTGATGCTCGCGGATACTGTTCAAGCTCGTTCAGTATTGACTCTCCTCCATCAGTAATGCTACCGGCATGGGGTGTGATCGCCATTTTCTCGAGTGTCGTTGCAGATGCTAATAGATATTTTACGAACTCCATCTCAGCTTCAATCCCAGAGAACAATTGCATCTTCACAGTTTTCAGATGAGCCAGACACTCCGAACTTGTCTGTGATCTCAGGAAGTCTGCCACAGCATCCACCACGTCGAATGTGAAGGCCTGGAGATCAACCCCACCAAATCCTATTAGTTTTGCTTCTCAATGGATATTTTGGAGGAGTGTGTGTAAGTAAACCCTGATTACAACTTACAGTGATTTTAAGGCGTTGCAAATTGGGGCAGCTTCTGATGAAGCAAATGGCACATGAAGATTCCTCGATCTTCTCAAAATACATGTCCGAAAGGTGGAGATTTTTCAGCATATTCAAAGAGATGGGGAGTCTGTTTGGTGCACCGTGCTCGACCAGATCCTGCAGATTACATTACGTGAGACCAATGTCGAACCAAGTGCAATGCAAGAAGCAGTAAACTCAAAACTCAAAACTAGTTTTTCTTCTTACCTCCAATGCATAAGCTTGTAATTGCAGGTCCTCAAGGGCAGGTAGACAGCTGAGGGATTTCACCAAACCTAAGGAAAACTGGTTCCCCCTTTTAAACTCCATGGATGAAAACGTTAGCTTGATATCTTTCAGAACAGGGCAGTTCTTGAAAGAAACTGACTTGAATACCCCATTGAACTCCAAGCATTTCAACTTGGGGCCACTTAATTCGAGGCAATCGAAGCTGGTACAATGAATCAATCTCAGTCTTTCGACTGAAGGGCACGAAGCAATGAAATTCCCAAACAATTCAGGCTCAAGCACAACACGTTGCAGTTCAAGATTCACGAGTTTGCCAAATCCCTTGAACCCCGGAACAGGATCAAATACACAGTTATAGAGCTTCAAATTTCTTAGATGTTGGAAGCTGAGCAGATGGGAATTCAACCTATGTGCCTCTCCTCTCGACACATGGAGTGTCAATTCTTGCAGAGTGTTATTTGGCAGCAGACGAACCCATTGATCGATATCAGGATTGCTTTTGAGATCGGGCACTTGAAGAGCAAATTTTAGTAAGGGACCCTTGTGAAGTTTCAATATCTGGTAAATCAGCGGCTCCAGTTTGTGGCCTCCCAGAAACATTTGATCGAACCAGAAATCAAACACAATATCTGGGCATGACATCCATTTGTACCTCCATTCTCTGGACAAGATACTTGTCCTCACCACATCTCGCAGAGGCAAACATCCAAGAATGTTTTCGATTATGGTGTTGGGAAGATTGGTGATCAAATCAACTTCACATCTTACAGCACTCTCCATCCTCACAAAACTGCAACATAATACAAGAAAAACACAGAAACATACATAAAAAAGAAATTCTGAATAATCTCTAATCAAAAGTTCGAGTTCCCCAGAACAGGCAATCTACAACAATATGATATCCAACAGAATCACTCTTAAGCCATAGAGAGAGACAATCATATCATATTCTACGAAAATAAACACAAATTTGACAATATGAATGCTTAATGTCTGAACAACCAACAAAAGGTAGATTCAACTAACCATTAGTTGATATCAAAGGGAAAACTATTGGTTTAACGTTTGAGTGGTCGACAAGACACATTAGGACAAAACTATTCTTACAGTAAGTATGACTAACACATCATTCCACTAAACAGGAAAAAGGTGTTCAAAAAACAATTTTCATATCTATACTATATGCTTTCTCTTGTCTAATTTACTAGGGCATAAATAAAAAGTTAATCTTTCTTTTCTTGATCGTCACCCATTTTTTGAACAAGTGGATGGTTTGAAATTTTCAACTCTAGCTAAATGTAATAATACACACAAGCGAGGGGCCACATTTATGTATAATCTAATGTAGTCTTTAAAGAAGTTTTCATCAGTGGCAAACATTATGGCATAATTTTTATTTTATATTTGAAGAATAAAGAAGATAAAAAAAATGAAAAGGGAGTTACCACTTACCACACAACAATTAGGCCACGGAACAGGTTAAAAACATCAAATATGAGTCATTTATACAGTTAAAAAATAAAGCCGTGTATTATAAATTTATAAGAAGTCAACGCAAAGCCGTCGGCCGGCCCTTTTCTCATTTTCGTGCATTTAAGTAAGGATGATTTATTTCTAAACACCAAATTAAGATTGATCATTGCGTGCTTTAGGTAAATCTTCAAAACAAAGTAGCTCACCGGCGCTGCTTGTGGCGGCGGCGCCGGTGATTAACGACGAAAATGTAAGAAAAATAACCGGTGAAAACAAATAAATAAATAACACCACTATTTCAACAGCGACAAAATCATTCTTCCGTTCTCTTAAAATTCGTAAATCGCAAGAATTACTCGATCACGAAAGATCTAATCTTTCCTTTTCTGAAACTTACATTAAAAAAAATCGAGAAAAAGGGATTGAACTTACCTGAAGAATCAACGGAATGTTCTTTCCCGGATCAATTAAGTCGAAAGGGAGAGAGGCAAGAAAAGCAAGAGATTTGAATGAAAAGGGGGAAATGGGAGATGAATGCCTGAAATACGTACAAGGGGTCAAGGAAAGGAATTCGACAAATCCAAACGCTTAAATCCTTAATCTAAGTAACGCAGTGGGACCCGCTTCCATATTAAGTGCTACGATTTGTATAAATATTAGATGTAGGGCCCGCTTATGCGGTGCTCTTAGCCTCCAGTCACATGTTGATAAGATCAAACAATCATCAACAATATCAATGAAATGTCATTCAAGAGATTCCGGTCTCCACTCCATAAATTGCGTCGTGTTTTTACTGTATTAAAAATTTCAATATTGTGAAATCTTCGTATGCCAAAAAATTATGAAGAATGCTAAACGTGATGAGTGTTTCTTTATGTGTAATTTCTTCTGCCATCATACATTGAATTTTTTTGGTATAAATTTAAGGTATAGTGTTTGATTAATAAGAAACAATGGAGATTGCTTATTAATTTAGTGGGTATGATATATAAATTAGTAAGATGCAGTCATTTTTTATATAATTAAAATTCTAATTCCATTGAATTGTGAAAATACTCTTTGAATTAATTTATCATTTAAATAAAAAAAATGGTTGATCAGAACATTGAACTATATGATGACAATGCTCGAGAGGACCATGTTTCAATTTTTGGTTCAATTAGATCTTTGAATTTTCAAAATTAACTTAATCAGGACCATGTGTTACCCCTCCAAATCATTTTAGTTCATTATCGCACACAACTTAATTACTCCACCACATACTATCGGAAAGTCAAATTGAGCCCACTTTAGAAATTCCATTTCTTAAGATTTAAAACTCCTCAATCAATTTTGAGATTCGATATCGAATTAACGTTGAAACTTTGATTCAAAGGTCGTTGAAATTCGATTTATACCAAACTTTTCAATCAATTTTTGACCATCTCTGAGTACCGAGCAATATGGATACCTTTTAAAAGATCTCTCGAAAGGTTTTCCAATAGTATTTTTAGTTTGTCGGTTGAATATTGGACAGTGGATAAATTGATCGAATAAGTTTCGGTTGCTAGGTGATGCACTCGAATTTCAACAAACTTTGAGTAAAAAAATCGACATCAATTCGACGTTGAATTTAATTTCAAAATTGATTTAGGGATTTTAAAGCCCAAGTAATGGATTTTTCCGAGATGGACTCCATTTGACTTTCTGACAATCGGTAGCGGAGTAATTAAGTCGTGAAGGTATGGTAATGGACTTAAATAACTTGGAGGGTTAAAAGAGGATACTAATTGAGCTATTTTCGAAAGTTCGAGAAACCAAGCGGACCAAAAATTAAAACAGATCATACTTGAACCTCACTGTATAATTAAAGGTCCTAGTTGAGTGCTGACTACTTCCCTTTAATTAATATCTTTATAAAATAATAAAATATCATAGTCCTAGCATTATTAATTTGTATATATTTTTTTACTTTCGCGTGGCTTATTATTATTATTATTATTATTATTATTATTATTATTATTATTATTCCATAAGGAACTTTATAACTTAATAGTTTTGTTGATGAGACTTGAGATTCAATTGATTGCGTGATTTTTTAATACATTTGTCACTCTCAAAATAACATTTAATCGAATTAAAGTCTATAACTTTTTGTAGCCGCCTAATTGGGCATAAAAAATGAACTTGCATCGTCAATACTTTCTAGTCAGAAATCTTAGTATAAAAAACTATGTGCAGATAAAAGAAATATTTATACCATACATGCTAATTAACAATTGAAAATAAATTATATGCTGCTCGATTGGAATATTACTATTAGTACCTAAAACCATATGAATCTCGATACGTGACTATGGTATCTATATTAATCATGTTTTCACTCATTTTATTCACCTGATTGTCAATATATAGGAGCCCCATTATGTAGCATAATGGCCATCTTAATTTGTGTTTTCAAATAAATATTTAATTCTTAGTTGAGTAAAAGGTCAGTATCACCACATCTTGACATATAAAATTTGAATACAATGAAAGTAGTAGCCCTTCATTTTTTTTTATGATTCAAACTCTTTGATCGTACGTAATATCTGACGAAACATTACAAATATAATTATGTTAATTACTAGCCACCAAACATTCAGCTAAATGTATTTAATGCAATTATTAAAAAGGGGGGAAAACATCGATCGCCTTCACCGAGATTTAAAAAATTAAGGTCGACGACTAATCATCTTTATTAATTAAAATTTAAAAATTATTTATAGTTTAACAAATACAATTATATAACATCAATCGGCTTAACAGAACTGTTGCAATAAAATTTGAAACAAAATATTGTATTACAAATGTATAACAACTCGCTATTCAATTCGAGTGTTTGATTAAGGTTTATATATTCAATTTTATTTTGGAACTGATTAACCAAAATATATTCATAAAATATAGATAAATTAATCAAGTCTTAAGATGTTTCGTTTATTTATAAGTAAAAAAAAAAACCGTTATTAAATAGGCTGTAACATGGGAGAAATTTTTATCTAGATAATTTAATTCTAAAATTTGGGTAGTTGGACAAGATTTAATACCATAGGAGTTATTTGGGCAATTTAAACCCTTTGACCGCAAAAGACTGAATATTCCGCACTTTTTTAGAAAAGTGTCTTACACACTTGTACTTTCCATAACTATAGGTTAGTTGAAGAACTAAACGTTAGTTTATTCATCTATAACGATAGTTCATAGATATATAACAATAGTTGAACGATAGGCCTAGATATTCCATAATGATAGATTGATTCAAGCTATAACGATAGTTTATTAAGTTATAACGATTGTTCATAAATAAATGGAAATAGTTGATTAATCGTTATTTGAATTATCTTTATGCATAATAGTTATCGTTATGCATATTTTATTTTCGTTATTACTATAGCGATAACTTTCGTTAAATTAATAATAATTAATTTAATTATTTTCTTTCGTTATTAACTTTCGTTAATTTAATTATTATCCATAACGATAACTTTCGTTAATTTTTTATTTTCGTTAGTCCATAAAAAGAGAGAATAAGGGTAAAAACATTGATGTAATCCATAACAATATGCATTTAATTAGTTATTTTTTAGAATTAACAAGAGAGAATAAAAATGCATAACGATAAAATTCTAAAACCTTTCTTGTTAATTTTTTATAACGATAACTTTCGTAATTAGGTTTCGTTATGCATAATTAAATGCATAACGTTACTAATTCTAAAAATTTCGTTATGTCAATCATTATTGATTATCAGTTTTTATTAATGCATAACGGTAGTTTTCGTTTTTTTTTTTTCAATTACTATTTTATTTTGCCTCTTTTTATACATTTACACTAATGGGAGAAATTTTTATCTAGACAATTTAATTCTAAAAATTTCATTATGGCAATCGTTATTGATTATTAGTTTTTGTTAATGCATAACGGTAGTTTTTAAAAAATTGACGTTACGCCAATCGTTATTTATTCTCAGTTTTCATTATGTGAAATTTCGGTAGGGATCGATCATTTTTTTATTTTTATATGTTAGGTGTGGGTACATTCATTATTTAGTTATTAAAAAAATGTAAAAGGTACACTTACCCAATGATTGTGGTGTGAAGACAAATATGTCATAAGGGTATTTAAGACATTTACACTCCAAATTGCCCAAATAACTCATATAGCCTTATATCTTGTTTTTTTTTCACAATTACTATTTTGTTTTGCCTCTTTTTATACATTTACACTTGTAACATCATGATTTGTAATTTATATCTTTTGATATTTAATTAGTTACATATCAAACATATTTTTTCTTGATAATTTAAAAATATCCATTCTCCTTTCTCATATATATATATATGAGCTCATGCTGCTCAGCATAACTCTATAAATTTAAGGTCACCTATGCCTAATGATGTCGCTTTTATATAAGGATCGATATATACATATCGCACTTACGGGTATATATTGATCAATGTGTTTTTTTTACTAATTAAAAATGAAATATATGTGTGTGTGTGTGTGTATGTTCGTATATATATGTGAAAAAAGACATTATTTACCTCTGAAATATTAAATTTTATCATATCGACTTTTAATTATTATTCAAGCATTATTGATATGAAGAAATAAAAAACTGCAAAACCCACTAGATGGAAGTGTAAAGGGGACAACAATGAATAATGATTTATGCATAAATAATTTTTAAAAAGTTATCGTCTCCTGTGGGCTCTATCAGACAATATTTCTTTTTTTGTTCTTTTGTTTTTTAGGGAACTCTATCATACAATATTCAATGCAAACAGACCGTGTTTAATTATTTATTTCTAAAGTCTGTTTCCTGCTGCATTTCTTATAATTAATTTAAAAAATGTTCCAATAAAGATAAATTGTAGTTGGCATTAAAGGCACTATATATATATGTTGGGATTGTATATAATGATCAAGCACTGATATTTAGTGTGAGAACTAAATATCGTACCTTTTTTTATTACTCACTTATCTTATTATATGTTAATATGATAATTAATATTAAATTAAAATAAATAATAAATTTATAGTATATAAAATATAGTACATTAAGTACAAAATTCTAACACCAAATACTAATGCTCATTTGATCAAATTTACACATACACACATATATACTGTTCAGTTTTTCAAATTCTCGTAGGACAGCAGGTGTTCTGGAATAGCGGCAGGAAAATACTGTACATAGAATTGTTTAATTGGAATTTTATGCATAAGAATAAGATTATCCATATTTCCATACAGAAAAAATAGGCATCGAGTCAAATATATATTATCGTATTATTATGTACTAGTACAGTGCCCGCGCGTTGCGCGATGGAAGTAACGCGGGATGTGAGACGTACGTTGCACGGTGGAAGCGAATTGTTATTTCACCGTTGTGTTATTTGCAATACAAATATATTTAAAATTTAAATTATGTTATATTTCTCTGTAATTTTACATATACAAAGTAAACCGGTATGCGCATGGCGGCAGAGAATTGTTATTTCATATGACATTGTTCAAAAAATAAAAGTAATTAAAATTAATATTATATTCTATTGTTATGGATTTTAAGATAAATTAGTTACATACTTATAAACATTTTAACGTAATGTTAATTCATATTAAAATCATATACACTTTAAAAGTATATGTTATGAAAAATCAAAGTGATTATTAAAAGAAACAATTAAAGTATGAAGTTTACAGATTCTGAAAAACTTCTCTATACACAACATTTGTAGTGGTATTCGTATCATTATCATCAAGTAAGATCTTCAATCCACTACGACTTGTAACCTTTGAAACAACAACATACAATTGTCCATGAGTGAAAACCGGCTTCTGCAACAATAAACCAACGTGAGAGAGTGATTGTCCTTGGCTCTTGTTTATTGTCATTGCATAAGAGGGTATGAGAGGAAATTGTCTTCTCTGAAACTTAAATGGCAATCTTGGATCAGCAGGCGTAAGAGACATTCTTGGAATTAGTACCATTTGCTGTGCATTTTGGCCACTAAGAAATCTTGCTTCGACAACATGTTTGCCAAGCCTTGTGATCATCAATCGAGTCCCATTACATAAACCATTTGCATGATCTATGTTTTTCAACAACATAATAGGAGTACCTACTTTCAAAAATAATTCATGATTCGGAACCCCTGAGCATCTTATACTGTTTAAGAATTCCGGAGTATGAACTTCTTGCAACAAACCTCTATTATTATCTGAGTTGCATGTTGAGTCAGAACTTAAATACAATCTGCCCTCGCCGTTGTTCAAAGAAAGCATGTATTGATTTACAGATTCAACCGCATTTAAAGTTGGAGCAAGAATTGCTCGTTCTTGTAGATAAGTTGTATCTGCAATATCAGTACCAAATGATGGAAAAGTACTATGAACAATTGTTGAAATTGGATCTCCTGACCATTTCAATAAAATATCATCAGGGATGTCAATATTCACATATCCATCATTTGGGCCACTGATTGTACCGTCTCCAATACCAGCAATCCAATTTGCAAATTGTCCAACATCATGACCTACATCATTAGGACCCAAATTCGACAGTCTTAAATTTTTTGTTAATCTCAAGACACGACAGTCTTTCCACAGATAAGAAGAATTTATTGTAGCATTAACAATATCTAGTCTGCTTCCTTTTGGGATAACTGGTAAGATCTGTCGAAAATCACCTCCAAAAATTATTGTTTTTCCTCCAAAAATTTTACGTCCACTTGATGGATCAGCAACACGCATTATATCTCGAAGTGTCCGGTCCAAAGCTTCAAAGCAGTATTTGTGCATCATAGGTGCTTCATCCCAAATTATAAGCTTGCATCTAATAATCAATTCTGCAAGCGGACTTCCTTGGACAATGTTGCAAGTGGAATCCTCATTTGGATTTAACGGTATCTTAAATCTTGAATGCGCTGTCCGGCCACCTGGTAATAATATAGAAGCAATACCACTTGATGCAACATTTAACACTATTTCTCCTTTTGATCTCAATGCTGCTGATAATGTCTTCCATATGAATGTCTTTCCAGTACCTCCGTATCCATACAAGAAAAACATGCCCCCTGATTCTGATGATATAACATCCAATACAATTCGATACACATTGTGTTGTTCATCTGTCAGTTTGCTAACAAACACTTTGTGATCATTTTCCAATTTCGTCATATCATATCCCATTTCATCATTTATCAATCTATTTTCCTGAGATTGAAAAAAGTCAGAACTTGGATATGGCATACCTTCAAATTCTCGTAAAGTCCTTCCAAAACTCTTGATCAATTTTTCAATTTCCACCAGACAATAACTTTGAATCTGTTCATCGGTCAACTGCAATTCTGTATATTTATAAAAAAATTTATTAATGAAATTTAAAATAATATAGAAAAATTAAACAAATAATAAATAATTAAATTTTTAACTACCTGGATGTTGCATTATTGATCGTTGCTTATATAATATATCATCAGATAAACATATCCAACAATTATTCCACACGACTTCTGGACATCCCATAGAATCTGATGCTAACAATGTAACAAATAACTTTCTCAAAGATTCAGTAGATGACCAATAGCTTGCTTCAACGATCCCGTCAATAAATTCCTTATCATCGTCCAACAATCCTAAAGCATAACATGCATCTCTGAATGAAGCATACTGCACACCATTAATTTTTCTGATGTCTTCATAACACGTAGGGCTTTGTACTACATTAAGCAAACATCTCAAATAATACATTTCACCACTGCCCGGAGGAACAAAGAAAATTCTTCCAATTGATAATTTTTTTTTCCTCGGTACCCATTATTTTTTAGCTTTTTTCCAAACAAACTTTGTTGGAAATTGAACATAAGTAAGTTTCCGTGCTTCCGGATACTTCTTATTTGCTTCAAACCAAGCTAAAAATATACTTTCATGAACAGTTGGTCTATTTAGGACATCGTCAATTGAATCAGAATCTTGAAAGAAAACCGTCTGCTCATTTTCAAGATGAAAACTCAACCTCTCAACAGGACGGTATTTGTATTGGATTTGAAATCCAAATATTCTCCACGCGGCCTCACAGGGGGAAATATATCTGCAATCATAATACATACTTATTTCATCAATATTTTTCCCACTTTCATCATCTTGAGTGCTCTGATAGAATGTTGCGGTAACACGATCGTGCCCTTTGTTCACATATTTGAACAAATATTTTATTGATCTTGACTGGTTGTACCATTCAACATTTATATGGGCAGCATACTTCATCAAAAGGAATCGATTGTGAGGAACAACGTATCTATTATCCATCAGCATTCCATTCTTCAAAATTGTTCTTCCATTGTCTTTGCGTCTATATATTGGATATCCATCTTCATCTGTGGTTGTTGTCTCAGTAAAATTTTTCGGAAAATATTTACTGCAACGACCATTTCTCATGCATGGTGAGTTTTTTTTCGCAACACCACATGGACCGTGAATCATGAAATCTTGTACAGCTGTGTAATATTTTGGATCCAGCTTTTTATCAGGTATTTCAGCTGATATTATTTGGTCAATCACTTCTGAACCTCGATTCTGATCTTCTTTAGATATGAAAAGCAAGATATGCGCATGTGGAAGGCCTCTCTTTTGAAATTCAACAGTGTATACCACTATAATTGAAGTTAAAAAAAATTAAATTAAAATAAAAAATTGATATAATAAATTTTAAAAAACTAACACATACCTGCTTTAACATTTCCAAATATATTATTTTGACAGATCCTGAATCAAATTGTCCAACTTCATTTTGAACACTCGACAAACAATATCAGGACGATCTTCAGGTCTCAATCCTTTTTCCTGCACATATCTTACAATTTCTGGCCATCTTGGATTGCATGTAAATGTGATGAATAGATTTGGATATCCAACCCATTGACAAATAGCCATAGCATCTTGATAATTTTGAATCATGTATCGAGCTCCTCCAGTGAATGTGGAAGGCAAGATAACTCGTCTTCCCTGAGTTGCGGGATTTATTTCACCTTTTGTTGGAGCCTCTTCTAAACCTTTGTACATATGACATCTCAACGATTGTTGATGTGTACGTATGTATAACAGTCTAGCAGATTCAATCATTGTGTAGGCATCAACAATAAATTGTTGAAATAATCTCCTTGAGCTTATAATGGTTTTTGCATCACAATCTCTTTCATGCAACCGATAAGCAAAATATTCTCTGATGCTGACCATATTTCGAGCATACTTTGATGAAAAATTCAAATCTGAAAATGGTATATCTTCTCTATAACCATCTTCACCATATGATAACAGAATAGGATATTGCAAACCTAAATAGGTTGTATTTAACTCATTAATGCGTTTCAATTCTCCAGTCTGAGTTTCCAATATTATGTCTCTATCTCCAAAAGATTGATCAAAATCTCCAACAACTAATGCAGCCACTTCAGACACAGTTGGAATATTATACATTCTAGCATCGCCTCCACATTTACCAATAAGTTTCAACTTAACATCAGATTGGCCAAGATCAACAATGTTGTGCTTTGCCATCCTAAATGACTTCACAAGAACATTATTGTCGTCCAACATGTTTTTTAGGTCAGAAACAATCTCTTCATGAAGTGTGTTTATGGTTTTTTGCCATCCTAAATGACTTCACAAGAACATTATTGTCGTCCAACATGTTTTTTAGGTCAGAAACAATCTCTGCATGAAGTGTGTTTATGGTTTTTTTGTTCCTACATAAACATAAATATAAAATCAAATTAGAAGGAACATACATAATATTTATAGTTATATATATTTAAAAAAATTTAATAATAAATATAAATTACCTCATAGATACCATTCTATTTGCAATTTCATTTTCAGTATCATAAATATATAATTGAGCGAACTTTGGTGTAGAACCTTGAGGTGGCAGTAGACTTCCAATCATATGATAATTCTGACCATGCAGTCGGAATGTCGGTGGAGAATTACCAATATTTAAACTGAAATCTATCTTGCCTCACATTGATGTAAAAGAAAACATATTATTGTATGAACGAATATTATCAAGAAAATGTTTACTCTTCTGATCATTCTCATAGAGCAAACTTTCCAAAACTTTAGGAGGCCTTTGAACAGGTGACAATTTAATTTTTCCTTGAATACAGCATGCTGAGTATTTCGTAGTGCGTATTTTTGAATTTTTTCCCAACCTTTCATCATACCAAAAACGTGCTCCACAAAATTCACAAATAAACATTGGATCACCAAGATTTGAGTAATCTGAAAATGTTATGAATAATAAATTTTAAATAAATATTTAATATAATTCATAATTATATTGATAATAGTTGTAAATTCATATAGTAGTATCTAAAAATTATTTAGATAACTAAATTATAAAAAAATATACGAAATTTACAAATAGAAGTGTAATTTTAATTTTTTTTAGATTGATGTAAATATTATAAAAATAAAAAATTAATTTTAAATTAACTATTAAATAAAAATAATAATTATAATTGTACATAATTATTGACTTACCAATACAATATTGATGTGGATTACGATCAAACTGTTCACCTAATGGGAAAAAAAATTAATAACATCAGATTAATGTAATTAATATTATAATTTGATATTTATTTTTTAATTAAAATATACTACATTTAGTACCTATATCAAACATTTCTGTAACGCTTATATCAATGAATTGCTCATCCTCCATTGATTTAGTATTTCTTAAATCAACAATGTGTTCATTTTTACTTGTTCCTTCACCTGTAAATTATTAAATTAAGAATGATTGTAGGTATGTAAAGTGATATTAAAAACATGATAATAATATCTCTTAAAAATAAATATATACACTATTTCATTGCAAACTTACCAATACTAAATTTATTAAATTTACCAATATAACTATGATTCCCAATTAATTTTTGTTGCTATAAATATTGAAAAAGTAACATATTAAATATAAATAACGTAGTAAATAAATAAACTAATTAAATTTGGACATAATTATTAACATACCTGTATTAAATTTGGTCATAATTATTAAATTACCTGTACAATATTGCTGCCAATTAGGATCATAATGTTCACCTAATGAGGCAAAAAAATTATCAACATCAGATTAATATAACTATTATTCAAATTTGATATGTAATTGTTAATTAACATAAATTTCACTTAGTACCTGTATCAGACATTTGTGTAACATTTATATCAATTAATTGATCATCCTCCATTGATTCATTAATTGTTAAATCAACAATTTGTTCAAATTCACTTGTTCCTTCACCTGTATTTGAATAATTTAAAAATTATTTTAAGTATCTAAAATAATATAAAAATTATTAATTTGATTTATCATATCATAATCAATTATTTGAAAATGTAATAAAAAATAATACATGTATTAGAAATTTGTTCAATATGTATATCAACTAATCTTGTATTCTGTAATTGTTCCTCTGTTAATGAATAACATGTAGTCAAAAAATACATTATAATTAAATTACTACAATACTATATACATTTAAAAATGGTTACAGGTATGTAAAGTAATATTAAAAAACATAATAATAATATTTAATAAAAAAAATTTACATTATTTAATTGCAAAGTTAGAAATCCAAAATATACTAAATTTACCAATAGAAGTGTGATTAACAATTTTAATTTTGTGTTGATATAAATATTGAAAAAATATTAAATTAATAATAAATAAATTATTAAATAAAAAAAATATTAAATTTGGACATAATTATTAACTTACCTGTACAATATTGTTGCCAATTAGGATCATAATGTTCACCTAATGAGTCAAAAAAATTATCAACATCAGATTAATATAACTATAATTCAAATTTAATATGTAATTGTTAAATAACATAAACTTGACTTAGTACCTGTATCAGACATTTGTGTAACATTTATATCAATTAAGTGGTCATCCTCCATTGATTCATTAATTGTTAAATCAACAATTTGTTCAGATTCACTTGTTCCTTCACCTGTATTTGAATAATTAAAAAATTATTTTAAGTATTTAAACTAATATAAAAAATATAAATCTGATTTATAATATCATAATCTATTATTTCTAAATGTAATTAAAAAAATAACAAATTAAATATTGGTAAATTATCAAATAAAGAAAATTAATAAATTTCAACAAAATTTTAAACTTACCTGTATAATATTGATGCCAAATAGGATCATACTGTTCACCTGATGAGGCAAAAAAATTATTAACATCAGATTCATATAATTATTATTCAAAATTGATATCTAATTGTTAATTAACATATGCTGCATTTAGTACTTGTATCACACATTTGTGTAACATTTATAGCAATTAATTGGTCATCCTCCATTGATTTATTAATAGTTAAATCAACAATTTGTTCACATTGACTTGTTCCTTCACCTGTATTTGAATAATTAAATAACGATTTTAAAAATCATTCAAGTAATATAAAAAATTTAAATTTGATTTATAATATCATAATCTATTATTTTAAAATGTAATAAAAAAAAAATACATGTATTAGAAATCTGTTCAACATGTATTTCAATTAATTTTGTATTCTCAAGTACTTCCTTTGTTAATGAATAACATGTAGTAAAAAAATACAGTATAATTAAATAAATATAATTAAATATTTAATATAATTTTTAAAATATATTTATTACAAATTAGAAATACATGAAGAGTTTGTTTATCTATATTATAAATATTATACAACTTATTTTGCATGTAATAAAAATTATTTTTTACTCATGATGTTAATAAATGTAGGTTCAAACCCAATAAAAGAAATTTATAAAGAAGTTGTCAATGGTAAATATTTAATTATTTGAAATCAATATTTATTTAGATCATTAGTTAATAATTAACATAATATTTAAAAATTAACTAAAATATGTAGAATTATGTAATATTTAATTATCTCCACATATTAAATATTTAATTATCTAATATCAGATTATGTAAATAATCTAAGTGCAAATCTTAACGAAAATAATAAAACAAAGTATTAAACTATATAATATTTAATTACATGCAATTAATAGTTGGGCTTGCTGATTTTTAACATTCCAAAACATAATTTTTCGGCCTAACTTTGAAAATATTAATTTTTGAAGAAGCCCAGCCTGATACTAATATTTGGATTTTTGTTTTCATAAAATAGGGTTATTACACATATATAAACGGATGATTAGGGTAGCCACTTCAGTTCCGCCTCCATCGAGCTGATTAGGGTTTCTTCAGCTGACTTTCTCTCTCTCTTCCGCCGACTCCCCCTCACCCCCTCTCTTCTCCATTTCACTCCGATATGCCTGAAAATAATTCCCCTTACCACACAACTCTTTGCAAATATACACCACTCTCAGTCGAAATATGCCTCTCTATGTGTCTGTGAATTTCCGATTTAATTTTTCAAAGATATATGGAACTTTTAATCTCTCTCTGAATCTCACATCTCCAATTTAGGGTTTAGATGTTGAGCTTTCGGCGCCTCCAACCTCACTCTCTCTCTTCCGCCTCCTCCAACCTCAGTCTGTCTCTTCCGCCGCCTCCAACCTCACTCTCTCTCTTCCGGCACCTCTAACATCACACTCTCTCTTCCGCCGCCTCCAATCTCACTCTGTGTCTTCCGCCGCCTCCAAAGTTGCAGCAAAAACGGTACAAATTTTTTGTATTATACTTGTTTTTTTTCCCGATTTTGGATTTTTTGATTTTTTTTTCAATTTTATCGGCATAATATTTTTTACAATTGATCTGCAATTTTATCATCACACTATCTCTAGTGTAATATTTTTTTACTAATTTTTTTGTATTATACTTATTTTTTTCCCCGATTTTGGATTTTTGATTTTTTTTTCAATTTTGTCGGCATGTTCGAAGCTGTAGAGATCTGTACAGCGTGAAGAAGCCGCTGTAAACATCTGTACTTAAGATAAGTATCTCTCTGTTTTACCATTCAATATTTTTCTGTATCTCACGCAAGTTCTAACCCTTTTGTTCTCTTAAATCGCAGATGAACTGAAGAATTCTAGATCTAAGCACACATCTATTTGTACTATTACAACTACTACACATATGATGTAGCCTTTTTTTCGATCTAAGTATATTACATGTGGATCTAAGTAGATCTACTATGGAAGCCCTCATATTCGAGTTTTACCTAAGGAATCCACCGAAAAAAGATGAGTTTTACTGATTTACATCTCATATTTTTCAATGTTAATTTGCAGGTTATTCTACTGTTTACATCTCATATTTTTCAATGTTAATTTGCAGTGTCTATGCGTCTAATTAAAACATATTTCTGCTGTAATCGTACCTGGATATGATTGTGACATGAATCTTCTTCTTTTTTGTTCATGTGTTTCTTCTGAAAATGGTTGATGATTCTCTCTGTATTTCATTTTCGTTTTTCTTTCAAATTTTTGGTAATCTGAAATTTGAATTTTTGAATTTGTTTGAAAAACTGATGGCGGTTGTATATTTTCTTACACTACCCACTAACATTTGTATTTTTTAAAAAAATTTATTCCAATTTTATTTTATTATCTGTTTTTATTCATATTTATAGATAATAAATTTTTTTAACTGCACAGTAACATGGATTTTTGTATATTTTCAGCTATTTATTCTTACTATTATTTTTGTATGCTTAAGGTAGATTTATTATTTAATCTTTATGGTATAATTTAATATTTTTAAATAACAAATTATCGCAGTATTTTTTTTATATTTTCAAATTAAAAATTTGTACAGAATATTTATACATAATACAGATTATCGATTTTATCACATTATTGTACTTTTTTTATGTAATACTCTTTTGTGTTACATATATTAAATTGTTAATTTTTTTTTATTTATTTAAATCAGTCTTACAAAGTATTCATATATATACATTTAAAATAATTAAAAATATATTTTAAGAGTATTACAATTGCAAATATGTATCCTTAGATAAGTATCTGTATGTAAATTATTAAATTAAATTATTAGTTATTTACTATATGTATTTAATAGAATATATTAAATTATTATTGCTGTAGTTACATAAGCATATTGATTTATTTATATGTATATAATATGTGCTATAAAAAGTATGAAAATCTGTAATTTTTTTCGAGTTTATTGTAATAGTTGCAATTTTTATAACTTAAATTATTAAATATTTTAATAATAATTGGATGTGTTTATAAATTATGGTTGATTTTTTACTAATGTTTTCGGTTATATGTGTGTTTTAATGTTATAGGTAAAAGTTTGTTCCCCTTTTCTAAAGCGCAAATCTGGTATTACTTCTCTTCTCTTTGTATGTGGAGTGCAGTCTTTAGATGTGTTCTCTTTCGCTAAATATAGGGTTGTATGTTTTAAGATATCAGGCTTCTTTTTTCTGTTGTGTTGTGAACTGTGCTTTCATTTATTCAGATCTGTGTGATCTGTCACTGTTCTTTTTTAGAACAGTGTATGTGAAACCTCTTGGTCAGAGGTTCTGGTCTGAGTCATAGTGTTTAACCCAATTGGGCCTTGGACTTTGTGTGATCCCCTGCGCCCCGTTCAAACGGGTGATTGTGAACTGGGCAATCCACTTACTCCTTAAGGGTTCATGAATGGTTAATGATTTGTGATTCAGATCTTTCGCAAATATTGAGTGTCATGTTTCCAGTTTTAGTTATATCTGTTATTTATTTCCCACATAATAAATGTTGTTGTTGCAGTTCCATCACTCACTTCCACAGTCAATTTATATCTATATTTTATTAAAAAAAATATGATATAAATTTTTAAGATAAAAATTAATTTCATATTGAAAATATAAGTAAATCAATAACCTGTTTTTTCCAATTATGTCAAATGTTTGACATTTTTAGCAGAAGAATTTTAGTTCATCCTGTGCCTCTAGTTCCTTCCGACATACCTTGCATGCAAAGTATGAGATGCCTCTAATGTCTTCAAACACTGTGAACTCTCCACTCTGAATTTTATGATAAATATATTTTGTTAATTGAATATTTAATTTTTAATTTCAAAGCATAAAAATACTATATTAACTAATAAGTTTACCTGCCCATCTTCAATTATTTGCTGTATTGTTTTGCTAATAACATCACAACCTTTTGATTCAGCAGCTAATTTTGAAGATGATGAACCAACCTGTAATGAAAAATAATTATTAGTTTTTAATTTATAATTAATACTTTAAAAAATATTATAAAATTCGAATTAACCTACCATCTCTTCAATCATCTCAGATTCATTTATTGAAATAGACTCTTCCTCCTATACAATAAAATCATTTTCTCATTAAATAATTAAATATATTAATATAAAAAAATTTATTGTATGTGTTTTCTTTTGTATACCTCTATAGGCAAATTTTCTCCACACATTTTTTGGATAATTTCTCTGTCAGTAGATATTCTTGCTACACTGAAAGATCCCGTGTAGTTTCTTGTCTGACCCGGTTGAACAGTGACATTGAAAAGCGCTTTTTTGTTTCCTAATTTATCAATGCCTGCTGGAATTCCCTCTATGCTTCGACCCTATAAAAAAATTAAATTAACATCTATATTGTTTAATTTTTGAAATTAAGTTTTTTTTGTTTACCACACTCAATTCTGAAGCTGTCTTCCCTATAAGTGCTATACTTTCCTTATCCCAAAGTAGGAAAGTGGTGGTTCCAGTATCATCAACAACCCTCACAGTTAGTTTGTACCTATAATTTAAATTTATTAAAAATTAAATTTTTAGTAATAATATAAAATTTTAATTAAATACAAAGTACCTAAGTTTTCCTGCAATGTCAAATGACTGACATTTTTCACAGGAAAATTGACTTCCACTCTGTTTAATTTTCTTCTGACATTTTTTGCAAGCCAAGTAGGACCAATCTCCAATGGTCTCTACACAGAGTATGGTTGCAAATATCCAGAAATTTCCAATCTAATTAAAATAAAAAATTAGTTTATATATTTAAAACATAATTTTTTTTATATTCTATTCCAGATATATAAAATACCTTCCCCTCTGTCATAATCTGGGATATAGTTTTCAATTCAAAACCACCATCTCTAATTTCATCATTTAAGGATCTTGATGATGATGATGATGTGAGAGTAGAGATACTGTTTGATATCACTTTCCCATTAGTCAAATACCTTCAGAAATTAAAAAAATAAATGTTAATGAAATTATGTGAATTGAAGAAATAAAATAAGTAATAGGAAAAAATAAACTTGTAAAATAAAACGTAAATTTAAAATTGTACCTTAAACTGAATTCTACTATCTCTGGAATATTTGGATCCGTCATAATCTTTGTAATATTAAACAAAGATGAAATTCGTACGCCACCTATTATTATATTTAATTAATCAAAACCACACACTTAATTAAAAGATGGCGGAGCTGTTAGACCCACTCATTCAGAATGAAGCAGGGAGGTCATAGTAAAAAAAGAGGATAAATTACCCCTGTATAGGTTAGGCCTGCAAAACTGTAGAGTTACAACCACTGGTGATTCTAGGCTAGAATTCAAAAAATTTATCATCTCTTCTGCATACTTTTCCCAAAGTGTGGCAGTAATTGTATTCCCACTACAAATATTCAGAAACAATTATTCAATACATAATAAAGAAATTATTAACAACAACTTTTAATAAATAATAAACAATACAGAAATTTAATATTTTTATAATGAATGAATACATGATACTGAAATAAAATATTTTACAATTACGGTATACATAAAAATTTCTTAATTAGTTAATACATAATACTGAAATTAATTTTTTTATAATTAGTAAAAATAATACAGAAATCAAATATTTAATTACTGAATACATTATACTAAATTTTAATATGTAATCTGCCTGCATTTTTGTAATCTCATACATGGATCCAACGCAAGAAACGGTGACATTTTTGTAGTTATTCAAAATGCAAAAAATGTTTTCCCAAGATTATCAAACATCTGTACTTAAGATAAATTTGAATAATAGTTATATTAAACCGTAAAATAATTAAATATTTTACAGTGGGCTGAATGCATAATACAATTAAATCTGCTGACTTATTTTTATAATCAATTAAACATAACACTCGATAATCAGATTGACACATTTTTATAAGTAATAAAACTGTAAAACAATTATCATATTTGCTTCTCCATATATCATTGATATCACATATGCAATACAATTACTGAATACATAATACAAAATTTATAATACAGAAAATAAGACACTTTGTAAATTAAACATAACAGTCAGATTGATACATATTTATAATACAGAAAATAGAACACTTTGTAAATAAATTAAATATTCTATAATCACTGAATACATAATACAAAATTTTAATCTGTGAACTTATTTAATTTATTTACAACATTTATGATACTGAAAATTAGAGGCATCTCATATAAACTGTATAACACTTCTCATATTTGCTTCTCCATATATCATTGATATCACATCTGTTGGTTTTGTATACTAGAAGACTTGTCTTTGTATACTTTTCTGATGATATGATGATATGAAATGAAAGTTATTGTAGTCACTGTTTGCATTTAGATTATGTTCTATAATTGTTCTATGCAATGTTCCATATACTTACATTGTAGATGATATGGTGTGGGGAGTCACACGGTAAGATCATATCATTAGAACCTTGTATTGTATTAAAGAGCTCACGGCTTAGATGGTCCTGAACACACCATCGGTACACCGTAGAATAATCTGATAAGTTAGTTTATCTTGACTAACTGATTATTCTAGTACACTCATTGTGTATTGAGGAGGATCACGATAGGATACTATTCTCTGTCTCTGACCCAGTTACTGAGAGAATAAAGATCCACAGAGTTCGGGTTCTGAACTCATGTGATATTGGCGAGCATATGTGTGCGTTGTTTATTACTTTGATTTATCAATGAGTAAGATCTTTTCGTAGATCGAGTTCGATATCTTGGGTAATAACAATGTATACATGATGTCTCGAGCAGTGTGCATGAGCACTGTGTCCTGGTGCGCCAGGTTGATGATGTTCTCTTGAGGAAATGCAAGTTCATGTTGAAACCCTGCAGGTGGAATTTATTCCTGACATGGTAAAGCTTGTGTGGTACTACTCAAGGATTTAGATGTTAATTAATTATAACTGTCAGAGGCTGACATAATTAATTAATGAACATTATATCTTAAACACGGGGAATGGCTGGACTAAAGGAGAAAGCATATTTGCAAATATGTATTAAATTGGTAGGTCAGTTTTACTTTTTTAGTGGAATAAAAGTAAAACTTAATTTATTTAATTATATCCTAAGTTTATTGGATATTAGATATTAAATAAATTAGTGGGCTAATTTAATATTCTTCTAGATCCCTGTTGTAGCCCAATATGACTGAAAGTGGACTGGATATAGAACTTGAGATAGAGGCCCAGCCCAGTAGGGCTGGAACATGAAATTTCGCCCCTCCCTATATATAAGGGGAGGGGGGCACGAAATTTTAATGATAATAATCATAAGAAATCAGCCCATCTTTGTCTCTCAAAGTTATCCACAGATTTCACAATTCTATCTAGTAGATTTCAACCCACTCTGAATCTAGATACAGTCCGGGAATACAACAGAAGATCTTGGAGTGGAATTGTGCAGTGGCCGTGTGTGACATAAGTGGTGCCATTATCATTGTTCATTCAACAACAAGATTAGATCTATAATCTTGTCCACAGACCGTCTGTCGATTTGTAAGTAGATTCGTTTTATATGTCTTCCGCTTTATTAGAATCGAATCTGTTTTACATGCTATTTGATTAGACTGTGATAAACATGCATGTTATATAAAATTATGATTTGCATGAACATTAATGAACAACCAAATAGATCATGCGGTGGTTTAATTCGAAAAAACCCCAACAGTGGTATCAGAGCCAGGTTTTGGCACTGTTCTAGATTTAATCCTAGGATAATATCGAAATATGTATTTAAATTTGATGATAAATTTATGGTGCTTAAATTTTCAGATTTAAATATGTAAGGATTTCGATTTTTGTGTGTTTAAACTTGGATGAATTTTTGATGTATTTCAAAAATTCTACTTTTGGAGAACACTGTGATTTTGGATCCATACCTAATTAGATTTGGAATGGTTTTTGATGTTGTCAAAATTTCCAGATTTAATTAGTGTAGGTTTCGAAATTTTTTAGATTCAAATTCGGATGCAATTTTGATTCTAATCGAAAATTTGAATTTGTGTTAATCTATGTAATTTTCGTCCATAGAATTATTAGATTTGGAATAGATTTTTGATAAGTCAAAATTTCCAGATTTAATAAGCTTAATGTTCAAAAATTTTGAGCATCAAATTTTTGAAAATTTGATGTCTTAAGTTCTCTAATTTTTTGTATAAAATTTTCGGTCATTGTTAAATAAAATTGGAGAAGATTTTGATGAAAATTAAATTTTCAGATTTATTTAAAGATGTGTTTCGAAAATTTGGAGATTGGATTTAGATTTGATGTTATTTGATGTATATCTTGATTTACCTAATATTAATCTAGATAGATTTGAAAATAGAATTTTAAATTTGGAAGAATTTGAAATGGATCAAATCTCCAATTTATTATTTGGATAATTTCGAAATCCATGGGATTAAATATTGGATAAGGTGGTTTTTGGATATATACAAATAATTATCAAAATCCAATTATGATAAGAATTTGATTTTGGATAGGATTTGGAAGATTTTGAAGAGGATCAATTCTTCAAACCTTATCCTTAAAGATTTAGATTCATATGGATAATATTTGGATTAGATTTTTGATATATATCAATATATCCAATTATTATTTAATTAGGGTGGCTTGAAAATATTAAATAAATTTGGTGGATAATTATAAATAATTTCCATATTTATTTTAAGATATATTTTTGAAAATATCATGATTTAAATTGGTGGATAATTATTTTAATTTCCAATTTTTATCTTGTGGATAATATCGAATTAATTAATTCAATTAATTGTTAAATTCGATTATTATTTAATATTCATGCATAGATATCATATGTTATTTTATGTGGATCATTTAATAAATGATTGTTGGATTTGTAGACTGTGTTTGTTTGCAGGTTTACCAACTATCATGGCTCCTTTATTTTATGTGATGTATGTTTATGTTGAATGAATGTTGGTCGTATGCCGGTTTGGCTACGTGATTTTTATCCATGAGAAAATCCATGGATTAGGTCTAAGTTTTATTTTACGATGTTTTAATGTAATAGATATAAAACTGTTAGGCCGAGTTTTGAGTTGTAATTTTTATTCTAGCAATATTAGATTTTTCCTTTTGGAATAGATAATCTGTATTGAATAAAGATCGGAGATCAACTCAAAGAAGGAAAGTAGTTCAGCACCAAGGTTCACCGGTTCACGTCCCGAAACCCTAAATGGAGCTAGGGTTTTCGGCGAGGCGCGGTGAAGGGACGGCGGCCACAAGCCTGTTCAGGAGCTGACTTTCCAGTTTCATCTCATCAATCAACATGAGATATAAGCCATGATAGTTGGATTATTATTATTGCTTATTATGTTGAAGCATGCAATGGATGTTTATCATTTTATGTTATGTTTGCATGTTCGATAATGGGATAAAATGAAACCTCAAACATAAATAACTAAGTGGGAGAGATTCATACCAAAGTATGTAGAAATCTCATACGGTCTCCATTAATATCTGGTTTAATTGAGAAGTGATGGGCATGCGCGTTGACATCGGTCTTCCTCCATATCGGATGTGTCATATCACAGATTTCTCTAGAAATTAAATCTCCTAAATGGATAGCTGTAGAACACTATTAGAACTAACTGACTCCTCCATTTGGAGCGGTTAAATTCGAATAGTGATCTTGGTGCGAAGATAATGGTATGCACACTTAGATGTAATTTATTGATAAACGTCCACACGATCGTGGCTTATCAGTTAGACGATTACATTACCGTGTTTTTATCCGGCTATTAATTTGCTTGTTGTAAGGAAATTCAACTGGAGGTAAATTAAAGATTTAACCTATTTAAAAATGAGATTTATAAACTTCCACACGATCGTGGCTTATAGAAATCGTTTTTAAAGTGTCGGTGGAAAAATATATAATTTTTGTGAGGTTTTCGATTATATACTGTTTATCCTAAACGTGTTTTGTGACTGTACTGCATGTTTTAATTTCAGTTATTTCATATCATCAATGGCACTCTCCAATCTGTCCTCAATCCTCAAAGAAAACAAACTTGTCGATGAAAACTATAATGACTGGATTCGTAACCTTAACTTGGTACTTGTTGCTGAGGGACACAAGTTTGTACTTGAAGAGGTTTGTCCTCAGATGCCAAATAAGGGTTCTGACGAAGCCCAAAAGGTTGCATATGATAAGTGGGTTAGGTCTAATGAGATAGCGCGCTGTTACATCTTGGCATCTATGTCAAGTGTGCTGCAACATCAACATGAGCCTATGAAAACCGCTTATGATATCATGTACAACCTTAGGCAGCTATTCGGTTATCAGAGCTGCTCGGCACGCCATTTGGTAATGAAGAAACTAATGGATGCGAGAATGTCTGACTCCACACCTGTTAGGGATCACGTTCTCACGATGATGGGGTATTTATCTGAGATCGAGACCTTGGGTGGAGAGCTAGATGGCGATTCTCAAATCGACATTGTTCTTCATAGCTTGTCCTCGAAGTTTGAGCAGTTTAGGCTGAATTTTAACATGATTAAAAGGGATGTCAGCCTGACTGAACTGCTCATAGACCTTCAGGCGGCTGAATTGCTCCAAAAGAGCAGTCCTGAGGCCCACATAGCTGAAAAAGGAGTGTCTTTTTCTGGTGGAAAAAGGAAGAAGAGAAACGCACCTAAGAAGGTTGCAGATGAGGCGCCTAAGGCAAAGAAGCCAAAGGCGAAGATTCCTCCCGAGGAATTCAAGTCGAAGACTAAGTGCTTCAAGTGCGGCCAACTAGGTCACTAGAAGGCGGCGTGTCCTAACAAGAAGAAGAAGAGAGGTACATCTCACACTCTGGTTGTAGAAACATGTTTAGCAACTTGTTCTACCCAGTCATGGGTAGTAGATACTGGAGCTACTAATCATGTTTGCATGTCTTTACAGGGGTTCCTGGTAAAAAGACGGCTGAGTGAGAATGAGATTACCGTCTACATGGGCAATGCTACAAGAGTGGCGCCTATTGCAGTGGGAAACGTTGTTTTACCTTTCAGTAGTGATAGAACTTTGGTTTTGAAAGATTGTCTTTATGTGCCTGGTTTTAGGCGAAACTTAATTTCAGTTTCTAAATTGATTATGGATGGATATTCTGTTTCTTTTGATAACAAAGTAGTTATCTTTAGTGGTAAACATTTTATCTGTTCTGGCATATTGGATGGACACTTCTACTTTCTTAAACCAATTGAAAAGACTACGCAAAGACAACTATTGAATACATCGATCATAAACCCTAACAAGAGAAAAGAACCTTCAGAATTGAATCAAACCTATCTTTGGCATCTAAGGCTAGGTCATATTAACCTTAAAAGGATACAAAGGCTTGTAAATGATGGACCATTGTCTTCTTTGGTACTGGAATCATTTCCTTTATGTGAATCCTGTTTGGAAGGTAAAATGACCAAGCGTCCTTTCCAGTCAAAAGAAAATAGATCCGAAGGGATATTAGATTTGATTCACTCTGAACTGTGTGGCCCTATGTCAGTTCAAGCTCGAGAAGGGTTCGAGTATTTCATCACTCTCATTGATGATTACTCTAGATACGGTTATATCTATCTGTTACGTCGCAAGTCTGAATGCTTTGAGAAATTCAAAGTGTTTAAGGCAGAAGCGGAGAAACGAACATGCAGAAGTATCAAGTCACTATGTTCTGATCGTGGTGGCGAGTACCTCTCGAGTGAATTTAGGGATTACATGACAGAGAATAGGATTACCTCCAAGTTGACTGCGCCGGGAACACCACAACAGAATGGTGTGGCGGAAAGAAGGAATCGTACACTGTTAGAGATGGTTAGATCGATGATGAGTTATTCTGAGTTGCCCATTTCGTTCTGGGGATATGCCCTGGAAACAGCAGCCTATATTCTTAACTTGGTTCCGTCAAAATCAGTTCCTTCTACGCCCACAGAATTATGGACTGGACGAAAGCCCAGTTTGAACCATATTCGGATTTGGGGTAGCCCTGCACATGTGTTAGATAAGGAAGCTGATAAGCTGGCTCCCCGTACTGATGTAAGGCTATTCGTTGGATATCCTAGAGGAACGAAAGGTGGTTTATTTTATAGTCCTAAGGATCAGAAGATCATTGTTAGCACCAATGTTCGATTCTTAGAGGAAGACTATGTGATAAACCACAAACCAAGGAGTCAAATCATCCTTGAGGAGTTAAGGGGAGGATCGAATCCTACACCAGTTGTACAAGAAGAGGAACCACCAAACACTGCACAACGTGTCACGGAAGTACAAGAACTGCCTCGTCGTAGTGGGAGGGTTGTACACCAACCTGATAGATTCATTGGTCTGGGAGAGGATTCAGATTTCCCAGAGGGACTAAATGAATTGGATCCCAGGACCTATGATGAGGCAATTCAAGATAAAGATGCAGATTCTTGGAAAACTGCAATGGAATCTGAGATTGGATCTATGGATCACAATCAAGTCTGGGAGCTCGTAGAACCACAAGATGGGATTAAACCCATTGGGTGTAAGTGGATCTACAAGCGCAAGAGAGGAGCTGACGGGAAGGTTGAAACCTTCAAAGCTAGATTGGTGGCGAAAGAGTACACTCAGAAAAAAGGGATCGATTATGAGGAAACCTTTTCACCGGTAGCCATGCTTAAGTCAATCCGGATTCTCTTGTCAATTTCCGCTCATTTAGATTATGAGATCTGGCAGATGGATGTCAAGACAGCTTTCCTAAATGGAATTCTTGAAGAAAACATTCACATGAGACAACCAGAGGGATTTATTGCTAAAGGCCAAGAGCACTTGGTGTGCAAGCTTAAGAGATCCATTTATGGACTTAAGCAGACATCGATATCTTGGAATATCCGATTTGACGTGGTTATCCAGTCATATGGATTCGTGCAAAGTCCGGATGAGAGCTGTGTGTACAAGAAATGTGATAGAAACGTGGTATCATTCCTCGTACTTTATGTTGATGACATCTTGCTTATTGGAAACAGTAAGAAGGAGTTATCTAACATTAGGGTGTGGTTGTCCAAGCAGTTCGATATGAAGGATCTGGGTGAAGCCGGACATGTCCTTGGCATCAAGATCATTCGAGATCGCCAGAAAAGGATGTTATGTCTGTCCCAGGCGACTTATATCGATACAGTGCTAGCTAGGTTTAGCATGCAAGATCCCAAGAAAGGTTTTATACCTTATAGGCATGGAATTCATCTATCCAAGGAAATGTGTCCCCAAACACAGTCTGAGATAGAGGAAATGAAGAAAGTACCATATGTTTCGGCTGTGGGAAGTTTGATGTATGCTATGCTATGCACTAGGCCTGATATATGCTATGCCGTTGGCATGGTAAGTAGATATCAGTCTAACCCGGGACAAGGTCATTGGACTGCGGTCAAAAACATTCTCAAGTACCTTAAAAGGACTCGAGACTATATGTTGGTTTTCCGCTCTGATAGTCTAGTACCTTTGGGTTATACGGACTCAGATTTTCAAACTGACAAAGATTAGAGTAAGTCTACCTCGGGCTATGTGTTTACATTAGGAGGTGTAGCCATTGCATGGAGGAGCATTAAGCAGAAATGCATTGCGGATTCCACCATGGAAGCTGAATATGTAGCTGCCTCTGAGGCTGCAAAAGAGGCTGTCTGGCTCCGCGGGTTCCTATTGGGCTTGGGCGTGGTTCCTGGTTTGTCTAAGACTATCACGATATACTGTGATAATTCTGGTGCAGTGGCAAACTCGAAGGAACCCAGAGCTCACAATGCAAGTAAGCACATAGAGAGAAAGTACCATCTTATACGAGAAATCGTTAAGAGAGGAGACGTGGCGGTGGTCAAGATTACATCAGAGGACAACCTGACTGATCCATTCATGAAGAGCCTGCCGGCTAAGACCTTTGATGGTCACGTGGAGAAAATGGGAGTGAGATGCTGACCTAGGGGCGCAGTTTGAGTCGATAGTTTTGATTGGAGAGTTAGCCTGTTAGTTTTTATGCTTGAAAGACATGCTTCAAGTATAAGTGGGAGATTGTTGGTTTTGTATACTAGAAGACTTGTCTTTGTATACTTTTCTGATGATATGATGATATGAAATGAAAGTTATTGCAGTCACTGTTTGCATTTAGATTATGTTCTATAATTGTTCTATGCAATGTTCCATATACTTACATTGTAGATGATATGGTGTGGGGAGTCACACGGTAAGATCATATCATTAGAACCTTGTATTGTATTAAAGAGCTCACGGCTTAGATGGTCCTGAACACACCATCGGTACACCGTAGAATAATCTGATAAGTTAGTTTATCTTGACTAACTGATTATTCTAGTACACTCATTGTGTATTGAGGAGGATCACGATAGGATACTATTCTCTGTCTTTGACCCAGTTACTGAGAGAATAAAGATCCACAGAGTTCGGGTTCTGAACTCATGTGATATTGGCGAGCATATGTGTGCGTTGTTTATTACTTTGATTTATCAATGAGTAAGATCTTTTCGTAGATCGAGTTCGATATCTTGGGTAATAACAATGTATACATGATGTCTCGAGCAGTGTGTATGAGCACTGTGTCCTGGTGCGCCAGGTTGATGATGTTCTCTTAAGGAAACGCAAGTTCATGTTGAAACCCTGCAGGTGGAATTTATTCCTGACATGGTAAAGCTTGTGTGGTATTACTCAAGGATTTAGATGTTAATTAATTATAGCTGTCAGAGGCTGACATAATTAATTAATGAACATTATATCTTAAACACGGGGAATGGCTGGACTAAAGGAGAAAGCATATTCGCAAATATGTATTAAATTGGTAGGTCAGTTTCACTTCTTTAGTGGAATAAAAGTAAAACTTAATTTATTTAATTATATCCTAAGTTTATTGGATATTAGATATTAAATAAATTAGTGGGCCAATTTAATATTCTTCTAGATCCCTGTTGTAGCCCAATATGACTGAAAGTGGACTGGATATAGAACTTGAGATAGAGGCCCAGCCCAGTAGGGCTGGAACATGAAATTTCGCCCCTCCCTATATATAAGGGGAGGGGGGCACGAAATTTCAATGATAATAATCATAAGAAATCAGCCCCTCTTTGTCTCTCAAAGTTATCCACAGATTTCACAATTCTATCTAGTAGATTTCAGCCCACTCTGAATCTAGATACAGTCCGGGAATACAACAGAAGATCTTGGAGTGGAATTGTGCAGTGGCCGTGTGTGACATAAGTGGTGCCATTATCATTGTTCATTCAACAGCAAGATTAAATCTATAATCTTGTCCACAGACCGTCTGTCGATTTGTAAGTAGATTCGTTTTCTATGTCTTACGCTTTAGAATCGAATCTGTTTTACATGCTATTTGATTAGACTGTGATAAACATGCATGTTATATAAAATTATGATTTGCATGAACATGGATTAATGAACAACCAAATAGATCCTGCGGTGGTTTAATTCGAAAAAACCCCAACAACATCTATACTATAAAAATCATTTATAAATCTTTAAACAATAAAAATATTTTGCTAAATTTTAAAAAACTTACTCCAAATCTTCCAACACCAAATCCATCAACTTTGTTAGCTTTCCATTTATATCTCTTGTAAGATGTCTATAGTGTGACACTATAGTTCTCATCACATCTGCCCAGAAAAAATAAATAAATAAAAATTAAATATCTGCATATTTAATATTATATATTTTTCGTATATATTCAAATTTCTTACCAAACATTGTTGCATCTCCTATGTTCTCCATATTTGTAATATCGCTGAAAGTCTTTATCTCATATAAATGCTGTGGAAATTCTTCGTGAAAAACTTCAAAGATTCGGGTGTGTTTGAAGACAATTATCTTATACAGACATGCTGTAGTCTTGTACTTCATGATATTTAATCCAATAACAAAATCGATTACAACATAAACATTGCCTTCAATAAGGTGATCTTTAAACTTTTCGATATTTGTTTTCGGAATTGTGACATGAATTCGTTCACCCTACAAAAAAAAAAATTAACTCTTATAAGTTCACATTTCTTAAAGGAAAAAAAATCGAAAATTTTATAAAATAATTATACCTCTCGATCATGAAAAATGCATTCAATGCTGAGTGTGTTTGTGTTTTCGTAGCATCGAATCAAGCGCAATTCTATACCGAACGTACTTCTTCCAGGCCTTAACATCTGGACTGTTCCAAAAATTAGAGCCATATTTGTTTAAATATTATGACGACAGACACAAAAAGTTCAGAGAAAATTTTGATGGTTTGAGAGGAAATGAAATGTAGAAGGCTACGTCTGTGTGAAATATGTATTCTGAAACCTTTTAATGTATAAATGTAGATTTCAGTTTTTGATTGATAGTGGGAAGTGGAGTGGCAGTTGAAGTTAGTGGGGGAGTGTTATGCTTTTTTTTTCTGTTTTTTAAAATTTTTAAATTATTATAGATTGTTTTTTTTCTGTATTTTTAAAATCCGTAAATTCAGTTTTTAAATAATTCACAAACAACAACTATGTTATTCATTATTTAACTTTTTATGATTTTTTTAATACATAAATTTTAATACATAAATGTAATTAATAAAATATAAAAATTGCAGGTTGCCAAATTTTTATGCGGATATCTATAATTTTTTAAAAAGAAAATGCGGATACAATTCTAACATGCAACACAAGTTCCAGTTTCTTATCTAATTTATATTTTAATAAAATTTATATAATATTTTAAATAAATGATAATTGGAAAATTAATGGAACACGTTCCACTTCTTATATTTTAAAAATATTTATATAATAATATTTTAAATGAATAATTAATGACCTCAATTTTTACATCTTTTTATAAAATTGTCATTAATCAATCAGCAAAATCAATTTCAAATCAATTGCAATTGGACCAATTTTTTCTGTTTTTATATATAGTATAGATTATATATAGGCATTAGCTTGCGCTTCGAGAAGATATATGATATTGAATTCATTTTAAAAGTAAAAAACATTAAAAAATCGTATGGAATTTCAATGGGATTGAATTCCACACAATTAAATATTAAGTAGTGATAAAAACATATTTACATTGATGACATGAATATTCCATTGGTAAAGTTTATTTTTGGCATTGCTAGTTGGTGCTCTAATTTTTGGGTTTTGAGCTTGTTTAGAATTTTTAATTTTGGGTATATTTTAGCACATGAGATTTTTTATTGCATTCTATGTGTTACATTCTGCACTTTTAAATTGTGAATTTTTTTATTTAATTTAATTTTATGATTGTTTATTAGGTTCACCCTACTCAATTAGGGTCTAGAATTATTTTTTAGTATTTATTTTTCAACTTCAATTAATAATTCATTATTATGTTTGATTAGTTGAAAATTAAATTTTATAATTTTTTAAATTCATTCTTTTGTTGATAAATATTGACTATGATTATTTATGTTATAATTAATATTTATTTTATAATAAATATTATTAAAATAGCAGTTCAAATGCCCTACTCGTACGTTGAGTTTCAGATTCTGATTTTCAAGAGGTTTTAGGGTTTTAATTAGAGGTTGTAAGTATAATGTATTAAAACTTAGTTGAATGTTTATGAAATTATTTTACATCTTATTGAATATATGCATGCAAGGAATCATTCATTTGTGAATATTAGCCTAGTGTGTAATTATGGAAAAATCATATCCATTGAATTTGTTAACTGGATGGGTAGGATCAATTTTATTTTAATTACTCTTTTATAGTTATTTTATTTATGTTATTTTTATATTTCATAATGCTTAAGTTATTATATCATAATGCTTTTTTTCACATCTACGATAATTGTAATTTAATTTGAAGAGAAGAATGACATAATATATTATTATACGATTTTTATATTTCAAAATTCCTAATTTGTTATTTCTTATTATTTTTTTCACATTGAAGATTGTAGATCTAGAAATGTGCAACTAATGATTTAGTTCAGAGCAGTGGCCTATCTGTGAAATAAAAATAAGAAAAACACCATAAGAGCCAAAGACCATCGGGAGGGAGGGGTGTGTTGGGTTGACGGTAGTTGGGCCTCCGATGATCAAGTCGAGAAAATAATGTAAGTAGAATGCGGTAAAACACGAAATAAATAAATAATTAAAGATTTTTTGAAGCGGTGATCTCCAGTCAGAACGTGACTAGATATCTTGTAGAGCTTCGTGTAATCACTGGAGAGCATAGGAACTTCGTTGTGCGGTATAAGCAATGATGGATCGAACAAAGAAAACACGATACTCAGTGCGTTCTAGGGTAGAAGGTAAAATTCGTGGGTATGTCCGCGTGGTTATTAAATGAAGAAAAAGACCTCATTTTATCGACGGAGGTAGCATCTAAGGTTCATGTGCATCACGTGAGCGGTTGAAGAGTAAACTAACTTCTTTGAACTTGTCAACCCTTCCGGATAAATCAGAACTACCAACGCTCATTCAAATTTCAATTGAACGGTTATTTATTTGAAAAATAGTTAAATGACGACATTCAACCTTTTTTTTTTATTACGAAAACACCCCTAAGGGTGGGGCATTCGGCACCATGCCCAGCCTGTGAATAAATAATGCAACATCTCGTACACTGTAATGGGCGGGATATGCCCCAAACGTGAACATATCCCTAACCAATCACGGGAAAATGAAAGGAGAAATATAAGCAGAGGAGATGCATCCACAACTCGGATGCTAACTCCAACAATAAAGGAAGCACTAAAACGTGGAGTATAGCCACATACCAACTGAGACTCCAAACAGACAAACAAACTAAATTAATAAAATAAGCCAAACATAAGAAACACGATCCTCATCAATGATACCTAAATCTGAAGTTGGGATAACCCAACTGATCCATCCGTACTAGGGAGAGCAGATATGTAGGAGCTGAAACATCATCATAAAAAGTCAATACCGAGGTCTGGGCCCCTCTACCAGCAAGGAAATCAGCCGTCCGGTTCCCCTCACGAGGGATGTGCGTGAACCGAACATGCCGACCTCTACACAACAATCTGATGGAAGTGAGCGTATGACGAGTCACAGCCGAACCCTGATGCCCAGACTGCAACACCGACATAACAGAAGCCGCATCCATCTCGATCCAAACGTGATCTGAATACTGAACTGCAAGCCTAAGACCGTGAAGAAGAGCCTGGAACTCAGCGTCGAAGCTGGAGGCCGCCCTCAGGGGCGCACAAAAACCAGCCAGCAACGATCCCGTATGATCCCGAACAAGTCCCCCTCCACCAGCAGCCATCTGTAGATCTGTCGAGAAAGATCTATCCGCGTTGAGCTTCACCCAATGTGCCTCCGAAGGCCGCCACGACACCATTCTAGACCGGAGAGATCTAGGAACAGGGTCTGCGACAGGCATAAAAGTCACCTGAGGGTAACATCCCAACCAATGCTATGGTAGAAGCTTCCCAGCCGAAACCAGGAGATGAAGGTGATGTTGTACCTGCCAAACAATGTGAGAAATAAGGAAATGAACACCGCGGTGCTTGCGGCTGTTCCTCTCCGTCCAAATAAACCAGAAAGCCAAACAGGGAATCAGAAAGCTAATGTGCTTCGGAAGAGACCGTGTGAATAGACCCCTCCAAAACCCAAAAGCATGTGCAACAGTGTATGCATGTGGAGCTAAAATATGGAACCAATTCGCAACATATGCCCACACCAATTTCACAAACTCAGACCAAAGAAAAACATGCTCAATGGACTCGACCTGCGGATCGACACAACACTGACAACGAGACGCAAGAGAATACGACGGGACTGCAACCTAACATCAACAGGAATGCGATCATGCATGAGACGCCAAAGAAAGACAGATATAGTGGGAGTGAGACAATCATGCCAAAAGGACCCAAAGATGGCACGTTCAGGCCGCCGGTATTTGACCTGATCCCAAGCAGAGGTCAAAGAAAACTCACCTGTCGAGGTCAAATTCCACCGCATGCTATCCCTCTCTCCCCACATCACCGGAGTCTGGATCACCGAATCAATCAAATCAACGGGCAAAGCAAAATGCTCATGCAACGCATGCAGACGCTCAACATACTAAGACTCACCAGATAAGTACCAATCAACATGCAAATGATCAAAATGAGAAGCAGGGCAATAAGAAGATAAGGGAACATCATCACACCATTTATCATCCTAAAAACTAACCTGTCCGTCCCTAAGGGACCACCGGATATGATCCTGAGCCCAAGCACCAACCCTAACCACTCTCTTCCAAACCCGGCTATCATGCGGACCCAACGGCACCCTCAAAGGATACAAACGACCCCTGCAATACTTAGCCCACATGTATCGGGCCCACAAAGAATCACGAGCTCTGAACCTCCACCAAAGCTTCCAACTGAAGGCAGTGACCAGATCACCAAATCGACGGATACCCAAACCTCCCTCAGAAACCGGCAAACAAATGGTCTCCCAACTGATCCAGTGCATCTTCCTCTTCTCCCCAACAGAACTCCAAAAGAAACGAGCAATCATCTGCTCGAGCTGATGAAGGATCCCCTGAGGCGGCTCCATGACCTGGAAGATGTGCAAATGAATAGTAGCAAGGGTGCTCCTGATGAGCGCCAGACGACCTCCAAAAGACAAGTGCCTATGCGACCAGCTGTGAATCCTGTCACTCAAACGCTGTCTCAAAGGGATGAAAAGCGAGCACTTCAGAAAGCCTCTGTAGATTGGGACCCCAAGATAAGTGAACGGCAAAGAACCCCGCTGATACCCACAGACGGACTGAATCTGGTGATGCCAAGTCGGAACAAACTTCTCCATGATGTAGAAGTTGCTCTTTCCCCGGTTCACCAGTTGGACTGAAACCAAAGAATAGTGCTCCAAGCAGTCCACAAGATGACCCAAACCATCCGAGTCAGCTCTAGTAAATATGATGATGTCATCAGCATAAGACAAGTGAGAAACCGGAAAACCCTTCTTCGCCGTCCTGTACCTCATGACCGGATCACCACAAATCAATCTGTCCAGAATCCGAGACAAGTAATCAGCCGCAAGAACAAACAAGGAGGGAGATAGAGGATCCCCTTGTCTCAACCCTCGGGAAGAGAAAAAGAAACCAGTTGGGGCCCCGTTCACGAGGACTGAGAACCAGCAATCCTTGATACACCTGCTAATCATGTCCACCCACTGATCCGGAAAACCCATATGTCTCAAAACAGCAAGCAAAAATGACCACTGTACCCGATCATACGCCTTCACCATATCCAGCTTAAGAGCCACATTGGGAACCTCACGGCTGATGTGGAGATCCCCAATCATCTCCTGAGCAAGCAAGATGTTATCACTGAGCAAACGACCCTTCACAAAACCACTCTGATTCGGAGCGAGCACGGTAGGCAAAAATGGAGCCAACCGCGACGTCAGAATCTTCATGATAATCTTGTTGGTCACATTGCACAAACTGATAGGCCGATAATCAGTCCAAGCAGCCGGTCTCTCCTTCTTCGGCAGAAGGATGATAGTAGTAGCTGTGAAGCTGCGCGGCATATGAGCTCCTGTAAAGAAATCCGCAACCGCACCCACAACATCACTGCAAACAAAGTCCCAACAATGCTGAAAAAACAAAGAAGTGAATCTATCCGGACCCGACACACTGTCCCCACTGATGAAAAATGACCACTACAGTTAACCCCTCATTGTCTAAGTTCCAGCATGGGAGTTGGGCAATGAATCGGAATGTAAACAAAAGTATACGAAGTTCGATGCAAGAACGAACGCCGGTGCCTAAAGGAAAGTAAGAGATGAACGTTCCAAGACATGAAAATAATCCTGGAGGATGAGCGTCGAAGCTTTGAGTGCAGGTTTTAAGGTAAGATGATCGAGGCTTTGAACGCGAGCCATAAGTTCAAACACCGAAGCCCCGAATGTGGGCTATGAAGTCGAATGACCCAAGTTATAAAATAACCTAGAGGCCGAACACCTAACCTTTGAGTACAAGCTGCAAGGTAGGACGACCGAGACTTTGAATGAAAACAGTAAGACAGAATACCGAAACTTTTTAGTGTTATGTTTAGGTCCAAATTTACACTTATAATTTCCGGTTTATGCTAAATCAAAACAACTACTAAGGACCGTACCCGCAATTGGACGGGGTCAATCATAGACGTGATAAGCTAACCCGAGTCGATCTCTCAAGGAAGACTTTATTCGAAAGAATTATCTAAAGACTACACATGCTTTCAACGAAACAACAAAAAAAAAATCTAAACATTCTAACAAGAGGGGGGGTTTGATGATTATGCTAGGAATTCAAAATAGACACTAAAGCAAGACAATTAAATGCAAATACACAAATTAAATTAAGATTGGAGGAAATAAGTTTGATTAAGGTATTAGGGTGTAGATTCTCTCAATGGTTCTATCACTATGCTTAAGTCAAGTTGATAATGCAATTCTCACAAATATGATAGACCCTTCCAATTAGTCTAACTTCAATTCCTGTCACCATCAATCCGTTAAACCTCTCTTAGCTATACCATACATGCAAGATTAACATATTAGGCTTAGGAACCCCATGCACCTAACGTTGAAGGAACCAAATTCGGGATTTAGAATCACAATCAAGACTCCTCTAAATCCTAACAATGCTCAAGTAGAGATCAAGTACTCTCACATAATAGGTACGATTCCAACAACAACAACCAACAAGAATAAGCATAGATCAAAAACCAAATCGATCTTCTACCCCCTAATAGTAAGATTAGCCCATAACCATGCTCAAAACACCACAAATATCATAAGAGGATGTCATATCATAACCAAATGAAAATAATAAAGGCTTCTACAATATTCAATATCTTTCACAAGTTTGGCACAAACCCCTACAAATCATCCAAGAACTAGAAAGAAAATACCACAAGGAAAACCTTCCAAACGAGCTTAGCTTCCGCGGATAGCTCGAAGTCGAGTTCTTCTTGTTCTTCCTCCTCTTCCTTAGTCTGCTTTCCTCTTGTCTTCCTCTCTTCCTCCTCTCTTGAATGGTAGTGGTGATGGTGAAAAATGGTGAGAAATGGTGTGTAGAGATTTAGTGTGTGTATTGTGTGTGTAGAGAGAAAATGGAGTGGTGTGTTGGAGAAGATGATGGAGTGATTGAGAGTGAATTCAAGTGTGTGGAATGATTGATGGTGTCCCCCTTTTTGATCCCCAAAATCCAATTTCATAAGAGAGAGAGAGAGAAGAGATCGTAAGGGAGGGAGAGAAGCTATGGTGAGATGATTGGTGAGAGGAGAGAGGAAAGGTGGTGGTAAGGTGATGGTGATGGACATTAATTGTGAGAGATTTGGGGGGAGGATTTTGTGGAGAGAAAGTCCACAAAGCTAGGGTTAGGTTCAATAAATACCTACTTCCCTAGTATTTAGATTAGATTGACCCCAAGCTCTAAAATCCCCATGCAAAAGGAATAGATGATGAAGGGCATTCATTTTGGTCCAAGATGCCAAGAGGGAAAGGGAAAAAAAGTGCCAACAAGGCACTGATCGAGAGGGAAGCACCAGCGCGGCGCCGCGCGCCCGCGGGGTTCAAGAAGGTCGCGTGCTAGCAGGGCTACCGCGCCCGCGGGGTGCCTGCGCCGAGAGCACCCTCGCGCGGTCGCGAGACTCGCGCGGCCGCGGGGTCTTGGGTGCCTGAAGTTGCGCGGCCGTGGGGAGAGCGCGGTCGCGGGGTTCACTTTTCATACGGGTTTATCTTTTCCGGCCAATCTTCGCTCCACGCTACCTTAGTACCTAAAAATCGAGATTTTCCGAACAAAAGCTCAAGTTTTTTTTCAAAACTTGGCATAATCCACCATAGAAGCAACCAATGAAGAAATTCACACGAAAACACGAAATAAACGAGAACAAGAAACTAGAAAATAACTTATAGAATATGCAAAATTATGCAATAAAACGACACAAATAAATACTAAACAACTCCCCCACACTCAGTTCTTTGCTTGTCCTCAAGCAAATAAGAAATTAAAAATATGAAGCAAGAAGGAATTGCTCGCGAGGCGATCATAAATTTTTGACAAATTGCATGGTTCCCACAAAAACGATCATTATCCAAGAATGTGAACACAATATCCAATCAAGTGAATAGCTTGTTCTCTCAAGTCTAAGAAGAATACGTTAGCTCAATTTTTCATTAAGTTACTTCCCCACAAATCTAAACCAAATTTATTAAGAACGAACTACCAAAAACACGAGGGATTGCAACATAGGACAAGAGTAATTAGGTAAAATCATCGAGATAAAACGAGCTTCCCAATGTGGTTTCCCATACTCATCATGCATATGCAAAAAGGTTGACAAACACACGAGAGGAGTAGAATCCGGAGTGCAATCTCCTTTATTTAAACAAAATAATAGGGATATGGATCAAAATTCACAAGGTGAAAATCGTAAGGAGGAAATCCCTAGTTTCCTTGTGTGGTTTCCCATACTCATAGTTGCGTAAATCAACTAGAGGATTAGAGATCCTTATTTTTCCCTTTTCTTTTCTCTTTTTTTTTATATCATAAGGATACATGATTAAAGGGAGTAATTTTCATGAAAAAGACTAGGTATGCTTCCCAAACCTTCGAGAACAAAATCTTTCAACATTAATCATCAATTATGCAATCGCATTCAAAGATAAATAATGTTTACAAGTGAAACCACGAACAATTCACAACTTATGATCGACTCGAACATAAATCCTTGAAGATTCATATTTAAAATTGTTCAAATTTTAACGGTCGGACAAAACAAAACAAGAACTAAGCAGGAGAATTACCACATACCTATATAACTAGAATAACAACCTTAATAACAAAATCAACATAATAAATTAAAACAAAAACATCACATGAACAATCACAATCCACATCATAACATAACATAATAAGCACTACTCCCCCACACTTAAAACATGCATTGCCCTCAATGTATGAAACACAGTGCAATAGGAGACTAAGGGAGAGGAAAACATCACAAGGTTTAGAAGACCGGAAATAGGCGCTGGTTCCTACCAACGTACGACAAATACAACGAACGACAAACAAAAGAGTAAAGGAAAAATAATAAAACACACACACTAACACGAGAAAAGATGAAAGAAACACAAAAACAACTTCACTGTGGTGGTGGCTCATAAGGTAGCTGTGGAGGCTACGGGTAAGGATAGGAGAGCGTCCAATTGTTCCAGCTTTGCTCGAGAGCCGTCATCCTCTCATCGTGGCTGTCAAGGCGGCCAAAGACACTCTGCCGCAAATCCCCCACATCCCAGCGAAGGGACCCCAGCTCTTGGCGAAACTTGCCCATTGAGGCATCAAATCTCTCCTGAAACTGCCCCATAGTCTGACTGTAAGTTTGCTGGAACTGGCCCATGGATGTATCCAAATGCTGGCGAAATTGGCCCATAGAGTCCGCATAAGACTGCTGGAAGCTCTGCTGAAACTGGCCCATAGAGGTGTCAAAATGGTCTTGGAAGGACCTCCAATCAGCGTGATACCCATGTGGGGGCATCATCGAGGGATAAGGCTGCGGCTGGAATTGGGCTCGGCCCTCTTGCTCATTATCCTCTCCTCCTTGGTCTTCTCCTTCTCCTTCTGCATTCGCTTCTCCTTCCTGATCTTCCTCATTCTCTCCTCCTTCATGCTCGGCCTCATCATCATCATCATCATCATCATCCCGGGGGACTGAAGAAGAACCGGCTTCTCTATCACGTCGAAGGGCCGCAATCTGAGCATTCATAAAGTTTGAGACACAGGGCCGCTGAGTGTGAGGAACCAGTCTTCTATTATCCAAGACAATCTGAGCTCGCTTGAGCTCTTCCATAGTGATCATGAGATCTCAGATCTTGCTTTGTCCGTCAGGAAGAGGACCATGGTCGGGAAGCAAACCAAGCTTCATAGCCAGAGCAGTGATAAATGCACAAAAGCAGGGATGCATCTTTGTGCGCCTCGTCATCTGCTGAATTGCGTTCCAAATGAAATAGGACGGGCAAATCTTTGTGTTGTGGAGGGCACACCAAAGAAGATACACCTCAGTGGCGTTGACTTTGTTGGCTTGTTCCTTACCTGAAATGGAGTATGCAAGGAACTTGTGCATGATTGCGAGTGCAGGGTCCCTTATGAAGCCGGTAGGTTTTCCCTGCGAATCCCAATTGTTGAACCCTGTGAGCTCTTGCCAGACGGCAGCAGTGTCGAAGTCTATAGGCTTATCACGTGGCCCAGTTGTCGAAAACCCAAAATAGGCTTTCATCCTAGCCAAGGTGACTTCAAATTCCTCTCCAAGCATACGGAAGCTAATCTTCGAATTCACGTTATCAAGCTTGAAAGTAACTAAAAACTCGAGGCACAATGGTTTTAAGCCAACATACTTCATTTTAGCAAATTTATCCAACGTGAGCACTTTCAAATATTTCTCCACTTTATTATCCATTTTCAGCAACTTCAACAAATTCCAATCCAGATAGCGCGGATTAGTAATTTCAAATTCATCAAAATTTTGGAAACGGTTACCTTCAGCGTGTGTGCGTACAAGGAATGGGCACTGGTACAACTCTTGGAGATTTTCTTGTTCTTCCGCTTGGTGAGAAGAGGACGGATACTTGGTCTTAGGAGGCATGGTGGATTGAGGAGCACGACTAGAGTCGGGAAGAAACAGCGAGAGAGAGGCGCGGGAAAGGGGGCGCGCGGCCGTGGGAGGAGCGCGAGCGCGGGGCCTGGCGGGCAGGGGTGTGCGGTCGCGGGACCTCGGTGGCTGAAGAGCGCGGTCGCGGGAGCTTGCGGGGGCTGGAGAAAAATTCCAACGCGACGGGGTGAACGGCGGCGGTGAGCGGAGGAGTGGCTGGGAGCGGCAAGCGGAGGGGAAGCTTGGCTGAGAGCGGTGTAGTGGCTGAGATGAAAGGGCCCGCGGTCGCGGAGTTTCAATGCGGTCATGGTGACGAGTATGGTGACGTGTATGTGTGACGTGAGGTTCTGTAACTTGCTGGGATTTGGTGGTGGACGAGGAGGGGAATTTTTTTTTTTTTTTTTGGGAGCGAGGGAGAGGAAAACTAGCCCTAAAGCGGCGCAAGAAATGGGAGGAATTAGGGTTCAAACTGGTGGTCCCCTTTTAAAGGGGAGGGATTGCGCGACCGCTGGGGACAGCGCGGCCGCGGGGTGTGCGAGGCTCGCGCGCCCACGGGACTCCATTTTTTCCAAAATTCATCGCGCGCCCGCGGGGGTCGCGCGCTCGCTGAGTCACTCCGCCGAGAGGTATGTCGCGCGGCCGTGGGGAGAGCGCGGTCGCAGGTTTCTTGCCACGAGAAGGGTCGCGCGGCCGCGCGGGGTGCGCGGTCGCGGAACTTTCCTTAGCCGTTTTTCTCCGCAATTGCTTCCCTTGCTTCATTTCTACTCAACCTGCTCACAAACTTAAAAAATGCCAAACACACAAATACAAAATAGATTAATTAACATAATGAAAAATAAGAAAATCATGGGTTGCCTCCCATGCAGAGCTCATTTTAATGTCTCGAGCTAGACGAAGTTTTTTTTTGGAGCATTCACTCGGAATTGACAAGTTTCAATTCCTCCACATCGGCTTCATGCGAAAACCTTTCATAGTATGGCTTGACTCGATGGCCGTTCACTTGGAACGTAACATTCGTCACCGGATTCTTCAATGTGACCACTCCGTAGGGGAACACTTCTTCAATGATAAATGGGCCGTTCCAACGTGATTTGAGTTTCCCGGGGAAAAGCCGCAATCTAGTGTTGAAAAGGAGAACCTTCATGCCCGTCATGAGCTCTTTCTTGACAATTCGCCTATCATGTAGCCTCTTCACTTTATCTTTATAAATCTTGGCATTGTCATATGCTTCGTTTCTCAATTCGTCGAGCTCGGACAATTGCAAGGCTCGCTCCTTTCCCGCACTTTCAAGATCACAATTCACCGCCTTTATAGCCCAATAAGCTCGGTGCTCGATCTCAACGGGGAGATGACATGCTTTGCCATATACAAGGCGGTATGGGCTCATTGCTAGAATTGTTTTGTAGGCCGTACGGTACGCCCAAAGAGCATCCGGTAGCCTTTGTAACCAATCCTTCCTCGTCACATTCACGGTCTTCTTCAAGATGTTTTGAATTTGTTTGTTGCTCGTCTCAACTTTACCGGAAGTTTGAGGATGATATGGAGTCGCCACCTTGTGAGTCACTCCATTTTTCTTTAGCAATCTTGCAAAAAGCTTGTTGGTGAAAATGAGTTCTACCGTCACTTATAATCGCCCTAGGAAATCCAAACCTACTCAATATATGTTCCTGCACGAACTTGACAACCACATTAGCGTCACAAGACCTAGTGGGGATTGCTTCAACCTACTTTGACACATAATCGACCGCTAAGAGGATATACTCGAAGCCAAATGAGTTAGGGAATGGTCCCATAAAATCAATCCCCCAAACATCAAAAATTTCAACAACAAGATTGACATTTAGAGACATTTCATTTCTCCTCCCAATATTACCAAGTCTTTGGCATTTATCACATGAAATGGAGTAAGCATGAACATCTTTAAAAATTGAAGGCCAATACAAACCGGATTGTAGGATCTTTCTAGCCGTCTTTTGTCCTCCAAAATGGCCACAATGAGATGAATGGCAAAAGGCTAGAACATCGGTTTGCTCCTCTTCCGGGACGCATCTTCGAATGATCTCATCTTTTCCCAAATGGAAAAGGTATGGATCGTCCCAAAAGTAATACCTACACATTGCCAAAAATCTTTTCTTTTCTTGAAAAGAGAGGTTAGGTCTCAATTTACTACAAGCAAGATAATTGACAATATCGGTATACCAAGGAGAGGAATTAAGCTCAAGAACATGCTCATATGGAAATGTATCACAATCAACTCCTTTTTCATGCAACAAATTGAAATTTTCATCAACGGGAAGGCGGGATAAATGGTCCGCTACCACGTTTTCACACCCCTTTCTATCCTTAATCTCAACATCAAATTCTTGCACAAGCAAAATCCACCTAATGAGTCTAGGTTTAACTTGTGGTTTGGTTAACAAATGTCTTAAAGCCGCATGATCACTATGCACGATTACTTTAGAACCTAAGATGTAGGATCTAAATTTATCCAAAGAAAACACAATGGCAAGCAATTCTTTTTCGGTTGTGGTGTAATTTACTTGAGCACTATTCAAGGTGAGGCTAGCATAGTAAATTACACGAAGAATTTTATCAATACGTTGACCCAAAACGGCGCCAACGGCGAAATTTGATGCATCACACATGATCTCAAATGGTAAGGACCAATCAGGGGGAACAACAATTGGTGCGGTGATCAATTTCTCCTTAAGAGTATTAAAAGCATGCAAGCATTTTTCATCAAACTCAAAAAGAACATCTTGAACAAGTAAATGGCATAGAGGTTGGCTAATTTTCGAGAAGTCTTTAATAAACATACGGTAAAAACCGGCATGGCCTAGAAAGCTTCTAATTCCTTTCACATTAACGGGTGGACGCAATTTTTCAATCATATCTATCTTAGCCTTGTCTACACTCATTCCTTCTTTAGACACAACATGACCAAGCACTATGCCACTAGTAACCATGAAATGACTCTTTTCCCAACTAAGAGTTAGGCTACTTTCTATGCACATTTTCAAGACAAGTTCCAATTTCTCCAAACAATCGGAAAATGGGGATCCAAATACCGAAAGGTCATCCATGAATACCTCAATGAAGTCTCCAATCATTTCGGAGAAGATGGAGAACATACACCTTTGGAAAGTGCCCGGTGCATTGCATAGTCCAAATGGCATTCTTCGACACGCAAACGTACCAAACGGGCATGTGAATGCGGTCTTGGCTTGGTCCTCCGGCGCTATGGCCACTTGAAAATAACCCGATAAACCATCAAGAAAGCAATAAAAACTATGGCCGGCTAGTTTATCAAGTATTTGATCAATGAAAGGAAGGGGAAAATGGTCTTTTCTTGTGGCGGCATTGAGCTTTCGGTAGTCAATGCACATTCTCCACCCGGTGGTGGTTCGAGTAGCCACATGTTCTCCCTTGTCATTCTCAACGACTGTTATCCCTCTTTTCTTTGGCACCACATGGACCGGGCTCACCCATTCACTATCGGCTATGGGATAAATGATCCCTTCCGCTAGGAGCTTAAGAATCTCCTTCTTTACGACTTCCATAAGCACGGGGTTGAGCCTCCTTTGCCCTTCACGAACCGGTTTAGCCCCTTCCTCTAGAATGATGCGATGCATACACATAGAGGGGCTAATGCCTTTGATGTCGGAAAGACTCCATCCAATGGCTTGCTTCTTCCTCTTTAGTACGGCTACTAAGAGGTCCTCTTCATCTTTTTCTAGCCCGGAAAAAATGATCACGGGCTTCTTCTCTTCATCGTCGAGGTAGACGTATTTGAGATGAGACGGGAGCTCCTTGAGCTCGAGCTCGGGAGTAGGCTTCACTTCCTCTTCGGTTGAGGCCATGACTTGCATTAGACTCATGCCTTCTCCGAGCAAGATCTCCATCTCTTCGGCATTCCACTCGTCTCCCCCACACTTGAGGTAGGCTTCGTCCATAGCAAGCTCCTCGGACGAAGTTTCACTTCTCCACGGAGCACCCATTTCCTGCAAGAAAACCTCCTCGGCCAAGACATCAATAGCATCTATGTAAGAATAATTTTCCTCAAATGAAGAGACGGGAATAGCCTTGTTTTCATGTACGGAAAAAGACACTGTTTCTCCTAACACCGACATTTTTAATGTTCCATTTTTAACATCAATCAAAGTGTTAGTTGTAGCCATAAAAGGTCTACCTAGGAGAAGCGTGTGTTCTTTACCCGTTTCCTTAACATCTCCCACATCCAAAACAACAAAATCAACCGGTATTATCAAACCACCAACCTTAACTAGAATGTCCTCTATTATTCCCCTAGGATATCTCACGGACCTATCCGCTAATTGTAGACACATTCTAGTTGGTTTCAATTCACCTAACTCTAATTGTTTATAAATAGAGTAAGACATCAAATTAATTCCGGCTCCTAGATCTAGCATACCACATGCTTCTTTGCCATTTCCCAAAGCAATTTTAAGAGTAAAACTACCTGGATCATGAAGCTTTGGTGGGAGTTGATGTTGTAGGATTGCACTTGCCACTTCGGACACTTCAATCTTCTCGTCCTCCACAAACCTCCTCTTCTTGGAAGCTAGTTCCTTGAAGAACTTGACATAGGTCGGCACATTTCGAATAACATCAAGGAGTGGAAGGTTGACATTCACCTTTGAAAGGAGCTTGTAGAACTCTTGGAATTGAGTGTCTTGCTTCTCATTCCTCAACCGGCTTGGAAATGGAATTGGAAAATTGTAGGGATTGGAAGCCTTGTGGAGAGTGGGCTTCTTCACTTCTTCACTCTTCTTTTCGGGCTCTTTGTGTTGTTGTTGAGGAGCCTCCTCTTCTTTTTCAACCTCCTCGGTTGGACTCGGTTCTCCAACCTTATTATCTATCACCTTTCCTCCTCGAAGAACGGTAATGGCTTGAGTTTGCTCTGGTTGACTTGGCAACTTGCCCGGCTTGGCTTGCTTGGCCAATTCTCTAACAGTCCTGGCTATTTGCCCCACTTGGGTCTCAATCCTCTTCACGGAAGCCTCAACGGATTCAAATCTTTGTTGTGTGGCTTGAATGAAGGATTGCAATGTGTCTTGCAATGTCGGCCTAGGCGGTTGGTTTGGTTGGGCTGGATATTGTTGCGGCCTTAGATAAGGTGGAGCTTGACCTCCTCCGGCTTGTTGAGGTGGCGGCGGTTGTTGTGGTGGTTGAGAAGGTTGTTGAGGTTGTTTTCAAGAGAAATTCGGATGATTTCTCCACCCCGGATTGTATGTTTGAGAGTAGGGATTGTATTATTGGCGTGGTTGGAAGCCTTGTAGAGCATTCACTTGCTCTTGAAGAGCATGGAAATGAGCCTCTTCGCTTGACTCCGGCTCGATCGATCTTTGGCACAAGTTGGCTCCATGGCCATACTCTCCACAAATCCCACAAGTTTCAACGGTCATTACTTGTTGGGGTGGTCTCTCGGAAGTTCTAAGCATCTCAACTTGCCTTGTCAACTCGGCAAGTTGCTTTGTCACGTCATAACTAGGGTTAGCTTCATTGACAGAAGCTCTCTTTCCCCTAGCACTCTTTTGTTGAGAAGTTGTGGCCATGGTCTCATAGATGTTTGAGACCTCTTCGGCGATGCGTCCTCCAATGTCCCCTCCCGATGCATTTTCCACCATATATTGGAAATTTTGTGAAAGTCCGTCATAGAAGAGTTGGTTGAGCAACTCGGGTGCGAGATGGTGGTGTGGCCATTGTTGTTGGAGACCTCGAAATCGATCCCAAGCTTCATGAAATAATTCACCCGGAGATTGGGTGAAAGTAACAATTTGAGCTCTCAAGTCTTGGGTCTTTTGATTGGAGTAGTACTTGGCCATGAACTTCTCATAGACGGCGTTTCAATTGGCCAATGAGTTGGCCGGTAGTGACATGAACCACGTCTTAGCTCGATCTTTCAAGGTGTAAGGGAAACATCTCATCTTTAATTGATCTTCATTCAAACCTTGTAGAGGAAATGTTTGAACGACGGAATAGAACTCCCGGATGAAGTTCAAAGCATCTTCGGCCGGCATCCCGTAGAATGAGGGAAGTTGGCTAAAATGGATGTTCTTCAATTCGTAGTTCCGTGCGGCTTCACCAAGAACTATGCAAGAAGTCGACGCCCCAATCACGGGACGAGCAAAGTCTCTCATATTCCTAGCCGCATTGGCATTGGCATTGGCATTATCGGGGTTGTTAAAAGGATTAGCTTCCATCTCTCTTTCCCACTCGAACACGTCAAATCTCCCCGGTCGATGGATGTCGTCAAACACGGAGTCTAGTCTCCGATTGAGGCTTCGCCTCCTTAGCCTACACAAACACAAACGAAACGGGGATCAAACGTACCTTTGCGGAAAGAGATATCAAAACCCAACAAAAGGACATAAACACAAAAATAAATTTACACAAACAACACAAACACTTCAACGACAAATTCACGACTTCAAAACAACACAAAAGCAAATATAGCTCCAAAAAGACAATTCTCAAAAGCCTTCCCCGGCAACGGCGCCAAAATTTGTTTAGGTCCAAATTTACACTTATAATTTTTAGTTTATGCTCAATCAAAACAACTACTAAGGACCGTACCCGCAATTGGACGGGGTCAATCATAGATATGATAAGCTAACCCGAGTCGATCTCTCAAGAAAGACTTTATTCGAAAGAATTATCTAAAGACTACACATGCTTTCAACGAAACAACAAAAATAAAATCTAAACATTCTAACAAGAGGGGGGGTTTGATGATTATGCTAGGAATTCAAAATAGACACTAAAGCAAGACAATTAAATGCAAATACACAAATTAAATTAAGATTGGAGGAAATAAGTTTGATTAAGGTATTAGGGTTGTAGATTCTCTCAATGGTTCTATCACTATGCTTAAGTCAAGTTGATAATGCAATTCTCACAAATATGATAGACCCTTCCAATTAGTCTAACTTCAATTCCTGTCACCATCAATCCGTTAAACCTCTCTTAGCTATACCATACATGCAAGATTAACATATTAGGCTTAGGAACCCCATGCACCTAACGTTGAAGGAACCAAATTCGGGATTTAGAATCACAATCAAGACTCCTCTAAATCCTAACAATGCTCAAGTAGAGATCAAGTACTCTCACATAATAGGTACGATTCCAACAACAACAACCAACAAGAATAAGCATAGATCAAAAACCAAATCGATCTTCTACCCCCTAATAGTAAGATTAGCCCATAACCATGCTCAAAACACCACAAATATCATAAGAGGATGTCATCTCATAACCAAATGAAAATAACAAAGGCTTCTACAATATTCAATGTGTTTCACAAGTTTGGGACAAACCCCTACAAATCATCCAAGAACTAGAAAGAAAATACCACAAGGAAAACCTTCCAAACGAGATTAGCTTCCGCGGATAGCTCGAAGTCGAGTTCTTCTTGTTCTTCCTCCTCTTCCTTAGTCTGCTTTCCTCTTGTCTTCCTCTCTTCCTCCTCTCTTGAATGGTAGTGGTGATGGTGAAAAATGGTGAGAAATGGTGTGTAGAGATTTTGTGTGTGTATTGTGTGTGTAGAGAGAAAATGGAGTGGTGTGTTGGAGAAGATGATGGAGTGATTGAGAGTGAATTCAAGTGTGTGGAATGATTGATGGTGTCCCCCTTTTTGATCCCCAAAATCCAATTTCATAAGAGAGAGAGAGAGAGAAGAGATCGTAAGGGAGGGAGAGAAGCTATGGTGAGATGATTGGTGAGAGGAGAGAGGAAAGGTGGTGGTAAGGTGATGGTGATGGACATTAATTGTGAGAGATTTGGGGGGAGGATTTTGTGGAGAGAAAGTCCACAAAGCTAGGGTTAGGTTCAATAAATACCTACTTCCCTAGTATTTAGATTAGATTGACCCCAAGCTCTAAAATCCCCATGCAAAAGGAATGGATGATGAAGGGCATTCATTTTGGTCCAAGATGCCAAGAGGGAAAGGGAAAAACAAGTTCCAACAAGGCGCTGATCGAGAGGGAAGCACCAGCCCGCGCGCCCGCGGGGTTCAAGAAGGTCGCGCGCTCGCGGGGCTCCCGCGCCCGCGGGGTGCCTGCGCCGAGAGCACCCTTGCGCGGTCGCGGGACTCGCGCGGCCGCGGGGTCTTGGGTGCCTGAAGTTGCGCGGCCGTGGGGAGAGCGCGGTCGTGGGGTTCACTTTTCATACGGGTTTATCTTTTCCGGCCAATCTTCGCTCCACGCTACCTTAGTACCTAAAAATCGAGATTTTCTGAACAAAAGCTCAAGTTTTTTTTCAAAACTTGGCATAATCCACCATAGAAGCAACCAGTGAAGAAATTCACACGAAAACACGAAATAAACGAGAACAAGAAACTAGAAAATAACTTATAGAATATGCAAAATTATGCAATAAAACGACACAAATAAATACTAAACATGTTATGATTGATACTGATTTTGACATTTTATTTTTTTGCGGGTTGACCGGGTCAACATATGTTTTCCGATGTTGACCAGTCAACGCGTTGACCTAGTCAATAAATCTGATAGTGCACCTAGTGAACACAAAACCACCCCAATTAATAATATTGTAGACTTGTGGTTTATGGGTATTCTTCACTCATTTTATGATGAGAGATTGGAGTTCAATCGTCATTCTCCTCCCCTAGTTAAAATAAAAAATAATAATAATAATTAAGAAAATAAATAAATAAAGATAAATTAATTATATATATATATATGGTCGATATCATTCAAAGATAAATTGTTATTTATGTTGAATTTTATTGTTGATTCTAAAGTTGAGTTGCTCGTTGTTTTGAGCTTGTCATTTCTCTACCACCAATTGCACAAAAAAAAGTGTGATAATCGAATTTTAGTAGGATTTTTATTTTCTCAAATTTTAATATTTTTGTTGAAAGTCTAAACTTTATAATAAAAACTAACAATAATTAAAAAAAATACGATTGAAATATATTTTCAAAATTTTCAATTTTTTATTGAAAAATTATAAATACAATTTTAATAATGCTTTATAAAAATTATGGATGAAAAAATCTAATAATAAAAATGATCTAATACCAGATTCCTAAAAGCAAGTGATAAAAATACCTATTACAAGTAAGTATTTAGAATCCAGGAAATTGTATTAGTTTCCTTGTTTTAAAGATTCTTATTATTTTCTAAAATTTTTAAAAATTGAATCAAATACGAAAATTTAAAAATAAGAAATTCCAATGTCAGATTCGTTACCAACCAAATGATGCCTTAGAGTAATGTTATTCCAACCGTAGAACCGCAACAAATAAAATATTTATTGCCCGCAACTATAAGGGGCGTAACGCTAGAAGTAGAACTTATTTTTTTCAAAAAATAAGATTAATATAAATTATAAGAACATACCATCACTCTCTATATTCTACGCTGTATAAATAATTAATGCCGTTCCTCTCCAATCTTTTTATAATTTTTTACTTAATTTCAACAAATTAAATAATAAACAACTAATCCAGATCCACAACTAACGAGTTCCGGGTAGACTAATGACTAATCTAATATGTTTATAATCACAAATAGAAGTTGAATTTCGCAATTCCGGTCATTGGATGTTATATTGACTTTAAATAAGAAAAATGAAATTCGAGTTAGATTGATTTAATTTGCAATTAGTGTTCGTTATATATTCAACACCAGTTTTTAATTATTTATAAATATATCATTATTTAATTTTGAAAATTTGAAAGTTAAAACAATTTACATTTAATATTAACCCAATTTATATAATTTATTTATCCAATACATGCCTTAATCGCCAAGAAAAATAGAGATGGACTATATAACTAGGACTAGGACTAGGACTCGCAATAGAGATTAATAAAACATAACTCAAATTTATGTTGTGTTCTCAATTATAGCCCCTATAACTACTTTTCAATTCGAAGCCATAAATACACAAATTAGAAACAATAAGACCCAACATTGTTCGAAAATGATTATCACCTGAAAATTGGTTGAAAAATATTAATCAAGGCTATATAATTTTTTTCATCATGGTTTTTGCTCTCTCAGTGGACAAAATATTAGTATTTGATTTAAGTTGAAAAAATGGCTGAATGGGGTATATTACCATTTGCTCTGCACCAATCTTTTCTTTTGCAAGATTATCTAAACAATAGAATTGGCAAGATAACTATTTTGGGGTGACATAGCTGGCGGAGTGTGTAAATTTGTACATGAAAACGAGTTTTAATATCATTAGTATATTCTAACTCGAGCCTAATGCAGAAGTTATGCAAGTTCTAGACTAGTCTAATTAATGCAATTTAAATTTGAGATGTCTCCTTTTTATACGGTGGTCTCCATCACTTGGGTATCCCCTGCCCAAAGCATCACAAGTTTGTTATTTGTGTTGGAAAATTGGATTTATTAAATTGAGTTTTGACTCATTTTATCTGATTTTTCGTGATCGGGATATTTAATTTTGGAGGAATTAAATACCGTACGATTGTTCTATGTTGTGAGTAGATAATCGTAGTATTTTTATTTGCTCAAATCTGATTTTCGGTGAGTGAGAAATAAGTGGTTGAAGTTGGTCACACGATTGGGCATTTATGGTGTGTGAGATAAGGTGTTTAAGACACATTAAATGATCCCACATTGATTTCTTAATCAAGTTAAGAAGTGTATTTAAGTGTATTAACACTTAAGTGAATATTAATTAAGTGCACAAGGATGTGGGCCATGAGCCCACATGCACACACACGCGCGCGCCCATGCTCGGTGCCCGACTCGTCTCGTCCTCGGATCTTGGCAATTGGACTTTGGCTGGACTTTGGGCGTACGTGGGCTTCCGGTACTTAGTCGTACCAGTTTCACGGTACAGAAACGGTCAGGTCATGGAGCGGGTCAGTGGATCGGCTATCTGGATCGCCGGGTCATGGGTGCACTTAGTGGTGCATGTCCAGCATTGAAGTGTGTAACTTCCAACTGAGTTGTGGATCGGCTATCTGGATCGTCGGGTCGTGGGTGCACTTAGTGGTGCATGTCCAGCATTGAAGTGTGTAACTCTGCATGTCCAGCATTGAAGTGTGTAACTCTATTGGGAGTCAAAGTCTGTAGCTGCTTTGGACACGTGTTGGGATCCGAGCCGACATGAGACACCTGTCGGGATCTGCATCAAGCTGCCTTGGACACGTGTTGGACTTGTGGTGCTACTGCCGGAAGGACGATGCTTTGGACACGTGTTGGAATTGTGGTTCTACTGCCGGAAGGACGAAAAGTCGTTTCATCTTTAAGAGACGAATCGTCAGACTATGAGCACTAGCCCGGGGCGTAATTTGTCTTGCGGAGAGAGAGGTCCCCTCGACTTGGCTTGCAACCTGCTTCAGTTCCAGTTTGTTGTTAAATTTGTGTCATTTCAATTATTTATATTTATTCTTCTTCTACTCCTTCTGTTACCGTGTAATCCAGATTGTTACAAGATTCCAGTCAAGTGTAACCTCGTTTCTATAACAATTTGACCATGCATATTGGCTATTGCTATTATAATTAATTAGCTTATTAGGACAAAATTAAACGGCATGCTTCAGAGAACATTTAAGTGAAAAGTTAAGACTTCATGGAATCAACAATTAACACATGATGGCATGTGAAATAGTGCAAAAATACATTGCAATTTGCACATAAGTAACATAAGAATTCCTAGAAACTAAATAAAACGATTAAAAAAATTCAACAATATTTCAATAAGATACAAAAAAAAAATATTTAAAAAAAATCATAGAACATAAAATCTTATAAAGATTCAGAAACATGAATACTATAATATATGTAATACACCCTACTTCGGGTTGTATTAAACTCATATTTTCAAGCACGTGAAATCTCCAAATTTTGCAATTGCAAAATAGATAATTGATATTGATTAAGCCAAAAAGGGCAAAAATCCTACCAGTATTTATAGGATCACAAACTATCTCAACAAGGAAGTAATAATTAAAAGTAAGGAAATAATAATTAAAAGTAACTAACTTTGGGGAGCTATTTTTAAGGAAAAAACTAAATCAAATTAAATTAATCCAAATATATCTTGGGAAGCTGTCGAGCCTTAGCAGATCTCTTAGGCCTTCCTTCATTAACTTCCTCTACTACTCCACCTTCCATTGAGTCTCCCTCATCTTGCCACGACTCTTCTTCACCATGCGCATCCATCGTATCAATATGTTCTAAAAAAAATGAATACTACAATATAGCAAAAACTATGTAATATTAAGATATTTTTAGATTAGTAGTTGAAAATAAAAACATAAAACATAAAAATACAATATCCATCGTATTAATATGTTCTAAGAAAAATGAATACTACAATATAGCAAAAATTATGTAATATTTAAGATATTTTTAGATTAGTAGTTGAAAATAAAAACATAAAACATAAAAATACAATATGGATGATACAGATTTATTCAACGGCTAACTTAAAGAGAAATTAAATGATTGAAATCTACAGATGTCTACAATTATAAATATGATAAAATCATGAGAATTGAAGTTAGAGATTGTAAATGTTCAGGAAAACTTATTAAACAATGAAAATAAAATTGAAAATTGAAACAGTTAAAGATTATTCAACAAATTTATGAAAATCACAAATAATTTATCTGGAAATTATGAAAAACTAAGTCTTCTTTTTTAAAAAAAATATTATAAATAATACATAATAATATTTTATGTAAAATACTAAAATGTAGCTAGAAAAATGAAATGGTTTCTTTAAAATTTTAAAAATTAAAATATGTTTGGCTGATTTGATTATAATATATTATATATGAAAAATCGAAAGGGTTAAAAATTGTCATAAAAAATCAATCAAAACATGATTTTGAAATAATATTTATGGCCCAAAAAAAAATTCTAAAACTTGTCTTGATCTGTTAGGAATGGTTGTGGAGCATGCCTAAATTGTGGATGTTGGTATATCTACGATTCGTCCTTTTTTTTTTTTGAAATAAAAAGCATATTCTCATTCAAACCAACCCCCTCAACCATTGAGAAAAATAATTGTTCCATATTACAAACCCATTGTTTATCGCATCAAAACGTGCGACAGTACGAGCCACAACATTAGCTTCCCTAAACATATGCTTAAAATCTAGAACAAAGCCTTCTTTAACCACCTTCGCTAAAATGGGTAAGTCTTCCTCTAGGTAGGACTCGTCGTCGTAATTACCTTTAATCAATCGTACTGTCAAAAGTGAGTCCGAAAAGACGATGCAGGGAACCAATCCCTCTTGCATGCATAACCCAACCCCATACAACACAGCGTTAATCTCTGCTTCAACAACTGATTTTGGTGGTATAGTCTGTATTGCTAGACCAGCTCTAAGCTTCCCTTTCCAATCCCGAACTACCGTACCTACCCCAAACTCGTTTGTAGCCTCATTCACAGAGGCATCAACATCCAGTCTAAAAACACCTCTCTCGGAAGGGACCCTTTTTTTTCTCCCACCTCAACCCCAAGCGATGTCGCTGTTCGCAACACCCACCGAGCTTTGTGAAAAGTTTGCAAGAAAGCCTTTGATGACCCGTATCCGATCTGCTCTCTTCCTGTTGCAAAGTCATGCTTCTGTTGGCATGTATATCTCCATGACGCTGCTGCCATAACAGCTCATGTATCATATTCTTCAGGTGAGAATTTCCTCTTAATCTCTCTCCCAACTTCCATCATTGACATCCCTCTTCGACTCTTCAGAGCCTCCCATAATTTACTTTCTTTCCAAACTCCTTTATTTTTCTCGCAAAAGAAGAGAACATGAGGCCCCACTCCCTCCTACAACCCTCACAAATACCAGTCACGGGCACATAATGCTCCCGAAAATTCATCAAGATTGCAAGGAAATTATTGAATGCTCGCCATAGGAATATTCTTGTCCCCCCCTACAACCCTCACAAATACCAGTCACGGGCACATGATGCTCCCATAAATTCATCAGGACTGCAAGGAAATTATTGAATGCTCGCCATACCCTCCTACAACCCTCACAAATACCAGTCACGGGCACACGATGCTCCCGCAAATTCATCAGGACTGCAAGGAAATTATTGAATGCTCGCCATAGGAATATTCTTGTCTTAGGGGCTATATTTGCTTTCCAAATCAGCGCCTTCCACTCATCTCTTGGTATAGTTGATGTTGAAACATGTGACTCAAAGAAACCAATTGCAGCTAGATAACCTGTTTGCGTGGAACTATATTCTTGTCTTATGGGGTATATTTGCTTTCCAAATCAGCGCCTTCCACAATTGCAGCTGGATAACCTGTTTGCGTGGAACTAAGCCACAAATCGCTGAGAATTCGATATTGGGGACCCAACATTGAAACTTGGTTGGCTCTGATACCATGTTAGAAATGGATATCGGGCCTAACTCACCCTCACAAAACCGATTTGTAAAGGGAGGATTGCCCTCACCTTAATAAGTGGCAAATGCCACTTTTCCCAACCAATGTGAGATATTTAACACATCACGTTAGGTCTGAAAAACTAGTGTAGAAGAGGCAAGTTCCATTCTTTATCATCTGTTAGAAATTCAGCAACTGTCATCTGTTGTTCAACATGCATACGTGAAGCTGGTATTCCACTTGCTATGTTATCCACAAACCCATCTTGGAACATTCGCACCCTATCTCCCTGTCCAATCCTCCATCTCAATCCTTAACTAATAAGCGTCCTGCTCCAACAGATGGATCGCCACAAAAATCATGCATTCGATCCAACTTTTGCCTCCAGAACAGAGCTGTTCTTATAATATTTTGAGCGCAGCACTTGAGCAATAAATGAGTTTGGCTTTGAAATCAACCTCCAAACTTGTTTGGCCAACAAGGCTTTATTAAAGCTAGATAAGTTCCTGAAACCCAACCCTACCTTTTCCTTCGGCTTACACAAGGATTGCCATTTTGCCCAGTGCAGTCTTGTCTTCTCCTTAGTGTCCCTCCACCAAAATCTAGCACATGCCCGATCAATATCCTTACAAATGCTGTCCGGAATCCTGAAGCACATCATTGCGAACGTTGGGATAGCTTGGACTGCATATTTAATTAACATTTCTTTGCCACCCGCTGATAGCATTTTATTATGGCAGCTAGCCATCCTTTTCATCACCCTATCTCAGATAAAACCAAACTGCATTCTCTTATTACGAAGAGAAACCGTTGGCAATCCTAAATACAAAGAGTGGCCTTCAATTTCTTTGAGCCCCATAATATGCTTCACCCTTGCAGCTGCTCTGGATGTCGTGGAAGGACTAAAAGAAATTGAAGATTTATCCATATTAATGAGTTGACCTGACACTTTTTCATAAATCACCGGCCATTTTTTAAGCACACGACTCGCCCTTTCCTCGACTTTAAAAAATAGCAGGCTGTCATCGGCAAAGAACAAATGTGAGATCGTTGGCCCTTGCGCATTGAATTGAATGACCCTCATCTTCCCTGCTTTGCAAAGCCCTGTCAGAATAGATGAGAATCCTTGCGCACATAACACAAATAATAGCGGTGATAGGGGATCGCCTTGACGTAACCCCCTGGTCGGGTTCAGTTTTCCAAACACTTTGCCATTTACAACAAAAGAGTAAGACACTGAGCTTAATCAAGTCATGATCAATTTCACCAGTTTCTCCGGAAATTGCATGTGCTTGAAAATTGCTTCAATAAATCCCTACTCAACCCGGTCATATGCTTTGCTCATATCTAATTTGAGAGCGGCGTAGCTAGCTTTCCTTCCTTTTTTTGAAACCAATGTGTTGAAGTCAGTTTTTTACTTCTGTTATTTGTATATATATATATATTTTGTCTTTCTTTATTTTATTGTTGTGTGTAGATGAAATATTCAGAAGCATGAGGAACACGTGTTGTTGACTAAATCAAGGAGGAATGAGTCAGTAAAAATATAAGAGAGAAGAGAGCCATGTAAAACTATGTCTGTTACTACTGCTGCGAGGATTAAGAGATTGGAGATGATGGGCTCGTGTGAAGATCGTGCGGTTTCGATGGAGTAGAGCCCAAGTTTTAGATATAGTATAAATAGGAATCGAATCTGTTGAGTTAAGATAAGGTTTTTCGATATAGATTTTGAGATATCAGATTTGCGTAAGAATTTGATTATAGTTTTCTTCGAGCAATAGTTAAGACAACTTTAGTCATAACCTTTTGTGAAGGGAGTGATAAATTGTCTTTAGTTTTCGTGACCTTTTTACTCGAAGTGTTTTTGTAATTCACATTATCATTTAGTGAATTTTTGCCCTGAGGCACTTCACGAGATTATTAATTTATAATCTCGTGAAATTTATATCCATTGTGTATTACACTTTTCCGCTGCAATCGTAGGCAAAGTTGTCTGATCTTCAGTCACAACTTTTCTCACAATTCTGTGTGCATCGAGCATTCTGCACTTTCAATTGGCATCAAGAGCTAACACTTGACACACTAAGTGTTGATCATGTTTTCGTGACTACAATGGATTGCACAAACCTGTTGTTCAACAAACCTCCTGTCCTTGATGGTATGAACTATTCCTTTTAGAAAGTTCGGATGAGAGCATGCATCAAATCCATTGATGCTAGAGCATGGCATGCTGTTCAGAAAACATGGTCACATCCCAAAACCGTAGATGCTGAAGGAGATACAATCCGTATACCTCCAGATGATTGTACCAGACCACAAATCGATGAAGCTACATTCAACGACAAAGTACTCAATGCCATTCAGTCTTTCCTTGATATCCAAATGTTCAAACTCATTAGAAATTGCGAGTCAGCCAAAGAAGTGTGGGATATTCTCCAGCAACATTGTGAAGGAGATATAGGCATTAAAGAATCCAGACATCGCATCCTCACCACAAAGTTTGAGAACATGAAGATGGAGGAAGATGAGACTGTAGAATAATACTGGAATAAGCTTCTTGAGATTGCAAATGAGTGTACTGATCTTGGTGATCCTATCACAAACAAAAGGATGGTTTCTAAAGCTTTGAGAACTCTAACACCTCGCTTTGATATGAAAGTTGTTGCCATTGACACGGCATCAACCACTGGATGTTTGGACTTCATAAAACTGATGAACGACTTAAAGACCTATGAAATGGAACTGAATGAGAAATGTGGATCAAAGAAAAAGGGAATTGCCATGACAGTTGGGTCAACCTCAAGATCAACAACAGCCTATGATATTGAGGAGGAAGATGATCTTGAAGAAATCAGTGAGAGGAACCCTGATTTTGCTCTACTCACTAGAAGGATAAATACACTCATCCGGGCAAACAAGGGAAAACAACAAAAGAGAGGTACTGAGCAACGCAAGCCTCGACAAGACTCTTCCGGACCTTTGGTTATCTATGAGAAAATGAACACTCCAGGAAAGGATTCTAGGATCATGAAGCGCACTGCATCTGATCACTTTAGACCAAAGGAAGTAAAAGACTTCTCCAATATTCAATGTCATGAGTGCAAGGGCTATGGGCACTTTGCAAATGAATGTGCCAACACATTTAAAAAACTTGGGAAGTCCGTCACCTTCTTATCTCTGAGTGATAGCGAGCTGGACACCTCTGGAATATCTATGGAAGAAATTCCGGATGAATCAACAAAAGAACATGCAACACTGATTGCACTGTTTCCTGAAGTGGAGGATCCAGATCTCACCGAAGTTGAGATAACTTCTGACAGGTATGATGATTCTTACTATGAAACTCTCTTTTGTTTCAATACTGTGATAACCGCTGCAGATGAGGAAGAAGAAGTTACTGAGGAAGAGACACTGGAGATGTTGATAAAGTTGCAGGGACTTTACAAAGAGTTGTATGCAAAGTGGATTACACAGTGCAAAGTTGTTGAGTCACTCAATGAGGAAAATACCAACCAAAAATCATCACTTGCAAAGTTAGAGGTAATGCTGACCAAGAAAGATGCAGAGATTGAGAAGATAAAAGTTCAACTTAATCTTGCAAATGAAACTTTCAAAAAGTTAAACACTGGTACCTCCAAACTTGATGAAGTCCTAGCCCAAACCCAGGTAACTTCTCATGGTTTAGGATTCGATAAAATAATGAAGACTGTTTTTCCACAAATCATGTCTACTCATGGGAAACCTTTTGTTAAGGCTCAAGATACTTACCCTACTAAATCAATGGGTAGGAAATGTCAGAGATTTGTCTGTCACTATTGCTTTCTTCCAGGTCACATTAGACCTTTTTGTCATAAGTTTTTGCAGGAATACAGGAAAGAGATCCATCTGAGGACTCAAGCTACGAGATCTGTTCTCACAATCAGAAACGGCAAAATATGGAATACAGTGTGGAGACCAAAAGTTGTTCTGACAGAGACCTGCAAAGTTGTTTTCACTGCGTCTGTAGCTGATGATACAACAACCTGGTATTTTGACGGTGGTTGCTCTCGGCATATGACTGGTTCTCGAGCACACCTGTTTGATTACCAAAAGATAAATGGCAGCGAAGTTACATTTGGAAGAGGGACAAATGGTAAGATCGTAGGTCGTGGGGTTCTAAATATTCCAGAACTTCCAAAACTCGCCAATTTGTCACATGTGCATGGTCTCACAGTAAATCTTATCAGCATCAGTGAACTTTGTGACGACGACTGCACTGTCATCTTTGATAAATGAAGTTGCACTGTTATTGATAACAACGACGAGCTTGTCATCTCAGGGGTAAGATCTTCAAACAAAATTTATGAGATGAAAAAGAAAAGTTGTTTGAGTGCGCAGGTCAATGATGTATAACTATGGCACCAAAAGTTGGGGCACACCAATTTTCGTTACATGGAGAATCTTCAAAGATTCAATGCAGTCCTAGGAGTGCCAAAGCTGAATGTTTCAAACCTAAGTTTGTGTGGGGACTGTCAAAAAGGAAAGCAGGTGAAAGTTTCACATCCAGTTGTTACAACTTCAGAGAGACCCTTTACCACGCAAAAATGCTTTGAATTGTTGCACATGGATCTAATGGGGCCAGTCGAGGTAGAAAGTCTTAGAGGTAAGAAATACTCTTTTGTGATAGTCGATGATCTCTCCAGGTACGCATGGGTAATATTTCTAAGTGATAAAACCGAAACTTATGATGCTTTCATTGAGTTATATGCTAAAGTCAGAAATTTTTTATCAATCCCATGTTAGAAGAGTAAGGTCTGACCATAGAAAGGAGTTTGAAAACACTCAGCTCCTAAATTTTTATGTGAAGGAAGGTATCCATCATGAGTACTCTGCTCCTAAAACACCCCAACAAAATGGTGTGGCCGAAATAAAAAATAGAACTTTACAAGAAATGACTACGGTCATGTTGCACTCTAGCGGTTGTCTAAATGTTTTTGGACTGAAGCCTTGAACACTGCATGCCATGTGAGTAATCGTGTCAATTTGAGAACTGGAACCACCATGACATCCTATGAAATTCTTAATGGCAAGAAACCTAACCTAAAATATCTTCATGTTTTTGGTTGTGTGTGCTATATCTTGAATGATAGAGATTATCTCTTGAAATTCGATTCTAAAAGTGATAAAAGTGTTTTCATAGGATATTCTCTCAATAGTCATGCATATCGTGTTTATAACCTTAGAACCAAGACTGTCATAGAGAGTGTTAATGTACGTTTTGATGATCTTGCAAGTCTTTATACTCCTGAAGAAAATACTGACGGTCTGATTGAGATCCAGGGAAGTACAGAATAGACCATCATGGAATAAGAAAGTGCTGAAACTGAAGTCGTGACAACTTCAGAGACAACCGTGAATGAATCTGCAGGAGAAACTGGATCCAATGCCAGTACTAATGAAGCAGAAGTCCCAGAAGAAGTTCAGGAAATTGTAAGGAGAGACCCGCCAAGCAAGATCAGAAAAGATCATCCAATTGATCTTGTCATCGGAGATGTTCGTGAAGGGATCAGAACAAAGGTCAAAGCTCCAGTCAACTATAGGGAAATGATGAGAATGGTATGTTTATCTTGTTTGATTAACAAAGTAGGTGTAGTTGTTTTCTTGTCCACACTCGAACCCAAAAATGTGGCTGAAGCCTTAAAAGATGAATTTTGGATAAGTGCTAGCAAGCTGAACTTCTAGAGTTCATTAGGAACAAAGTTTGGACACTTGTGCCCAGACCTTTACGAATAAATGTGATAGGAACTAAGTGGATTTTTAAAAATAAAACTGATAAGTTCAAAAATATCATTAGGAATAAAGCTCGCTTAGTTACTCAAGGATATACTCAAGTAGAGGGAATTGATTATGATGAGACATTTGCTCCCGTTGCTAGAATTGAGTCTATTAGGTTGTTATTTGCTATTACTTGTCATCTTAACATCACTCTTTACCAAATGGATGTAAAAGTCGCTTTTCTAAATGGTATTCTAGAAGAGGAAGCTTATGTCGAACAACCTAAGGGCTTTGAAGACCCAACCAAACCAAATCATGTGTATAAATTACATAAAGCGTTGTACGGACTTAAACAAGCTCCTAGAGTTTGGTATAGTTGGTTAACCGAATTTTTGCTTGAGTTTGGATTTTTCAGGGGTCATGCCGATAGAACATTATTCCTCAAGAAAGAAAAGGACTTACTCATGATCGCCCAAATCTATGTCGATGATATAGTGTTTGGATCGACAAGTGAGAAAGCTTTGAAGGAGTTTGTGGAAGCAATGTCGATGTCATTTGAGATGTGTATGGTGGGAGAACTAAGCAACTTCCTTGGATTGCAAGTTAAGCAAAAAGAGAATGGGATTTTCATCTCTCAGTCAAAGTATGCCAGAAACCTGGTAAAGAAGTTTGGTTTGGAAAGTGCTAAACACATGAGAACTCTGATGAGCACAACCGAAAAACTGTCAAAGGATGCAGTTGGTCCAGAAGTGGACCCAACTTTGTACAGGTCTATGATCGGGAGTCTTCTCTACTTGACTGCTAGTCGACCAGATGTCATGTACAGTGTATGTACATGTGCTCGGTTTCAGTCATGTCCCAAAGAAGAGCATCTCAAAGCTGTGGAAAGGATCATTCGATACATTACCGGAACTTGTGAACTAGGATTGTGGTTCACGAAAGACATTACCACTGATCTAGTGGGTTATAGCGATGCTGATTGGGCTGGAGAAATAGATGATAGGCGGAGTACGAGTGGAGGATGCTGCTATCTATGAAACAACCTCATCTCGTGGCATAGTAAAAAGTAAAATTGTATCTCGTTGTCCACAGCTGAATCTGAATATGTGGCTACCGGAAGCTGCTCAACACAACTGGTGTGGTTAAAATCGATGCTAGATGACTGCGGGCTGGAGAGTAATCCTTTGGTAATGCTTTGTGACAACACAAGTGCTATCAACCTTGCCAAGAACCCTGTCCACCACTCCAAGTCCAAACATATCCACTTGAGGTACCATTTTATTAGAGATTTGGTTGAAAAGAAAATATTAAAATTAGAGTATATTAGTACGGAAAACCAGCTGGCTGACATGTTTACTAAGGCCTTAAGTTATGATAGATTCTCAATGTTGAGAAAATCTCTCAGCTTATGTTCTGTTTAAAGTAAAGTTGTCTCGACTGTTGTCACATTTCTATCATATCATAGACAATTTTTGAAGATGGACAGATTTGGGGATGTAAAAACCTTTTTAAGGTGAAACCGAGATTGTTCTTAGAAAGCCATATAACTAGATCAAATATCTTAGATAAGTGGTGATTACAAGATTCTCTTGGTTATTCATTTATTCACCATCTGTCTCCTTTCTTTTATAATTTTCCTATGATGTTTCAGAAGTGAAGTCCTGATTAAATGTTTTCATGAAATTGACAACAGTTGTAGCAATCTTGCTTGTTCAAATTTCTGTTATATATATATATATGAAATCAAATCAGTTGGTAAATATCCGGAACATATCTTACTCGAATTTTTAATATTTTTCTTTGACTTTATCTTGAATGATATGGTTCCTAATTCATAGGAAAGCCGGTTCATTTTTTTTATATAAATTCTCTTCCTTTCTTTTTATTAAAAAAAATGGAGTATAAGTCTCTTCTTCTTTCTAAAACCTCCCGACTCTTCCTATTCCCTGTCTCTCATCATCACCCTTTCCCTGCTTCACCATGGATGAAGAGAAAATGAAGAAGCTTCAGGAACTTCTCAATGATCCTGAAGCTACAGAATTTCTTCGCCGGCTTTCAAACTTTTCTCCTCAACAAATTTTCACCCTTTCCAAACCTCTCGTTTCAAGTCTTTTTCGTCTTCTCTCTCCAGACTCAACTCCTCTGCTCAGACTACACGTGCTTTCTCCATCACGAGGACACGCACCAATGGAGATTTCACCTGAAATCGGAAGCAGTTCTGAAGCCCAGTCCAAGCCACTATTTTTACCTGCTCCGGAAAACACTACCTTGGTCTCTCCGCTTTCAAATCTGTAAAGTTCGCAGGCCATTATTTTGGCCCCCGACGGCGTCATTATGCCTCCTCTTGATACACCAGTGCTTGCATTTCCAGAAGATGAACATCTTGACCCTCTATTTCACTATGAAGAGGGAAATCATGATTCTTAACATGATGGCGGTCCGATTGATGTTCCATTCTCTGATTTTGAGAAAGAGAGACCGAAAAAGGCTCGGAAGTGAAAGGTTCTAACCAAGTCAATTGAGGTAAATGCTTCATCACCTCCACCAAAGAAGAAAGGGGTTTCGGCTGCAACACAATCCATCCCTCCACCACGACGTTCTCGACGATTGAATTCTTCAAGTTCATCGAAAACTCATGCTAGTACTATTGAGATCACAAGTGAACCAGAAGATTCTTCAGAAACAGAGAGTGATCAACCTGAGCATGTTTCTGATTCACAAGAGAATGGGGAAGACATTGAGACCGAAATCGAGACAGAGACAGCCTCTACAGCTTTTAAGAAAGGAAAAAAGGAAAGTCATGTCACCATCAGCTACTAAAGTTACGCCCAAAGTCATCAGAACTCCAAAGAGGGCAAATCATTGTTTTGACCCAGATGAAGAAGCTGCAAATTTCTCCGAGTCCGAAATCGAGGTACCTAAGGCTGATTCAATTCTTTTCTATTCTGAAATTGCAAAAAGAAACTGGGAATTTTTTAAGAATAGGGAGATTCTTAATGATAGATCAGTTGATGGGAAAGATTTCAAGGCTTATAATCTGGTAGACTTTTTGAAGAAAAGGAAGATGTGGGGTAGCGTTTCTTATGTTAAACCTTATGTTGCTGAGATTGTTAGGTTGTTTTATGCTAATCTCTCTCTTGATTTCGGGAATCCTTCTTCGAAGAGGTATGGTAAGGTTAATGTGCGTGGAGAGGTTTCCTGTATTACTCCTGCAAGGATTAATAAACTTTTGGGTCTTCATAATGTTGCTATGGTGGATAAAGAGGTTGATGAGGATTTAGAAATCAAAATGGCTAATGTTCTGACTGGAGGACGAGCAGACATATGGTATGCTCAGAAAAAGCCAAATCGGATTGCATCTGTTCTCACATCACTCTTCTCCACTCTTCACAAAATTTCAGTTAGCAACTGGATCCCAACTTCAAACTCCACAGTGGTCCCCTTTGAGCATGTTAATCTCTTTTACAAGATCTATACTGGAGAGAGTGTCAACATTGGTCAGCTCATCTTTAACTCCATTGCTGATGTTGTAATGACCAAAACTAACAAGAAGTTGGTTGTACCTTCTCTCATCTACAACATGCTGCTTGATCAAGGATTCAAACCTAAGAAGAGAGATAATCTCACCTCAAGGCTTATCCTTTAAACTGTTCAAAAGGCATTTCTTCCTGATACAAGAGTTGTGGATCTTCCATAGGTTGACAAAGACTTCCACACCAGCTCCTACTCGTCCTCATTTCTTTATTCCAGCTTCTGTTTTGCAGGAGCAAATCAACTTTTGTACAAATCAAATACAGAAGTTTGATCAGCAACGCAGGAAGTTTCAACGCTTGCTTTCTTCCCAAAAAGGGAGAGATGGTTTTCACACTGATGGAAATAGTAGTAGCAAAGGAGATGGTGTAGGGTGTAGCAGAGCTAATGAAGAAGAAGAAGAAGGGGAACTGGCATAAACCAAAATTATCATTCTGAACTCTTTGAACTCTGTTTTTATTTTGTGGCTTTTATCTCTGTTCTTCTTTTTTTTTTTTTTTTGAGAGATTCTGACTCTATTTAATGGTTTAATGGTACTGTTTGTTTTTGCTTTGAATGGTTTATGTGAGATTGAGGTGTCTGTGATAAGGGGAGTTAACTCGACATGGGGAGCAACTGTGCTCTGAACTTCGTATTTCAGAATATGTGCTTCAGGGGGAGCAAATGTTTTTTCCTTTTGTTCATATGGTTTGTTTACTTTGGTTTTTGAGAAGAAAGACAAAAAGGGGGAGATTGTTGAAGTCAGTTTTTGACTTCTGTTATTTGTATATATATATTTTGTCTTTCTTTGTTTTATTGTTGTGTATAGATGAAATGTTCAGAAGCATGAGGAACACGTGTTGTTGACTAAATCAAGAAGGAATGAGTCAGCAAAAATATAGGAGAGAAGAGAGCCGTGTAAAGTTATGTCTGTTACTGCTGCTATGAGGATTAAGGGATTGGAGATGATGGGTTCGTGCGGTTTCGATGGAGTAGAGCCCAAGTTTTAGATATAGTATAAATAGGGATCGAATCTGTTGAGTTAAGATAAGGTTTTTCGATATAGATTTTGAGATATCAGATTTGCGTAAGAATTTGATTATAGTTTTCTTCGAGCAATAGTTAAGACAACTTTAGTCATAACCTTCTGTGAAGGGAGTGATAAATTGTCTTTAGTTTTCGTGACCTTTTTACTCGAAGTGTTTTTGTAATTCACATTATCATTTAGTGAATTTTTGCCCTGAGACACTTCACGAGATTATTAATTTATAATCTCGTGAAATTTATATCCATTGTGTATTACACTTTTCACTGTAATCGTAGGCAAAATTGTCTAATCTTCAGTCACAACTTTGCTCACAATTCTGTATACATCGAACATTCTGCACTTTCACAATGCATACATTCAAATCCGACGGTGATATAGTCTCTAATTTGTCTCCCAGAAACGAAAGCACTTTGGTCTCCATTTCATAATTAATGTTCCCCCAACAACAAAAAATCGTATATCTGCGAAAACAAATCGGCGTCGTCGTTGCTCCACTGCCAAAAAAACGTCGATATGTCTTTTTCCAACGAGAGAAAACTAGAGTTCTTATATATATATATATATATATATATATATATATATATATATATATATATATTTTTAAATAATAAAACAATTAATGTAAAACTAAAAGAAGACATTTTTCATATTTGCTTTACTTTTTTTTATTTTCTTTTTTAGTTCGGTTAGATTCGCAAAATCAAAATCTTATATAATTTTGCATAATGGCACTTTGTTTTTATTTATTTTTTTATGGGAATTGATGTAACCATTGTATTAAGCTTTGTTTCTTATTTTAAGTTCATTAAATTAAATATAATGGTTTATATTTCATATTGTTTTCACGCATTTTATATTTTGCTTAGTTCACTCGGTTAGTAACAACCGAACAAATGCTATTAATTCCATAACTTCATTTTTTGGATGTATTTATACAAAGTAAATACATGACTATTAACGATTTTAATTGGGTCGGATAAATATTCCATAACGATTTTTCTAGTTGGATCTTGCACACGTTTGTATTGTTGGGCCTGCACGAACTATTTAGTTGGGCCGGATAATAAGTTAATAACAATCATAAAAAACTATGCATTTAATCAATTTTGATTTTTTTTTAAATTAAGGAAAATTGTTAATTTAGGACCTGACATATATGGTATCTTTCAATTCATGACATGAAATTAAGATAAAAATTGTTAATTTAGGACCTGAAAAATCATGTATTTCAAGTTTTTTAGGGGACCTTTTTATTACAATTACATGGACAAATAAATGTCTAATTAATATCAATAAAATAATGAAAAGAAAATCGAAAATGAATAAACTGCGTGGTCAATGAGCTTATTATAATAAAGTAAACATATATGCAATAATACTTTTGCCATATCCTCTTGTTAGGAATTACTTGTGATTTTTCTAGTCTCTATTATTGGGTTGAGCATTTATTCTTTGTGGATCAGTGGATGGCCTTCTTAACATATTTTGTTCCTGCTCTTACTTTTTATGATATATATTCCTTTGGATAAGAAAAATATAGAAAAATTGAATATCATTTATAGAAAGTCGTGAAAATTCAACGAATTTATGAAAAAGGTCAACATAAAAATATACAATTATTTCATTTATAAAAAAATACAAGAAATTTCGAGATCTTGCTCATAACATATATATAGAAATCTAAAAATTTAAAATAATTTAAAAAAGTTACTATACTTTTTTTGTGAAAGTATACAAAACCAAACCAAAAAGTACACATAAAATACAATCATGGAGAATTGTCGATTCAGGACCTGAAAGATGGGTAATTTATCAATTCAGAACCTGAAAGATGAAAACTCTCAATCCAGGACTCGAAAGATGAAAATTCTCAATCCATGACCTCAAAAAATCACGAATTTTGATTTCTTTTTATTTTTTAAATAATTTTATAATAATTTTCAATGAAAAATCATTTATTAATTATCTATTAAATCTAATAAAGAAAATTTTAAAATTAATTAAAAAATAAAAAGAAATCAAAATTCGTGATTTTTTAGGTTCTGAATTGAGAATTTTCATCTTTCAGGTCCTGAATTGAGAGTTTTCATCTTTCGGGTCCTGAATTGATAGATTACCCATCTTTCAGGTCCTGAATTGATAATTCTCTTACAATTATTTAGTAAACGAGATTTCTCCAATTTACATGTAGTTTAATATTTAATTAATATCCAAATTCGTGAAATTATAGCTTGTGCGCGGTTTCTAAAAAGACCCGCTGGCAATTCCCAGTATAATTGATTATTAGCTAGTAAGTTCGATTCTAATTACTTGTTAATTAGCAAATCTGCATAATTACTTAGTTCTAGACTGGCAGGACTGCTAATTAGGTAAAATAAAAATATGATTATACAAAATGATATGGACGTATAGGCAGTCCAATCCAACAGCTAGCCCATTCTTCATGTCACCAACTCAGCAATTATACAAAGTGTGTGTGTGTGTAGAGAGAGAGAGAGAGAGAGAGAGAGAGTCGGGAAGTTGAACCTAGCACAAAAGGCTGGAGCAATAATTTAGAAGTCATCAATGCAAAAGCAAAAACTTGGGTTTACACGCACAGTTGGAAATTTTAGTATGCCTTTTGGGAGTCAAGTTATGGCCACTTCACATTATGTTAACGTGTGTGTGTGGAGAGAGAGAGAGAGAGAGAGAGAGAGAGAGAGAGAGAGAGAGAGAGAGAGAGAGAGAGATACTTTCAAAAGGATAGCGGGTGGCCTTTCATTTTTTTCATTCTCTCAATTATTTTGTATCATACAAAATATAATAATTAGATTTATTTATGGACGATGCACTAGCTATATGTGGATTTAATTAATATCGCTAATAAAATATGTGTCTGGATAGTGTCTTACTAAAAAAATCTGCAAATTCCAATGAGGTTTAATCAAGTAGATCGATGGCAAACTAATTAATTTGATTAGCTTTTTTAATTTATTATTTTCACACTTTGAATTCATTTCATTTTGCTTATTATTAATTTTAAGTTCGAGCAAAGGTTGTATTTTATCAATTATTAAAATTTTAATCATGCTTATTTGCTACGGTCTTCACGCTAAATTACTAGCAAAAAAAAAAACAAATAGTCTCAACCGAGTAATTAACTGACCTAGAGTCTGATTTTGAACTCCACGTGCAATGAGTTAAGAACAATTAATAATTTAGTATGGACAAGTGGACTTACGGTGATATATCAATTATTATTTTGGGCAACAATTCAATCTTCATTTTATTTTCAATATAGTACATTGCATTTAATACATACATAAATATATATATATATAGGCGGAATCAGAATTTTTTCACAGGGCCGAATTGTTCTTCACCAATAATTATATACACTAAAAAAATTTAGAATTTAAATGTATTTTTTTAATTTACAATAAGTTTGATCAACTAACTAAAAATTCATTCAAATTAAGATCTGAGAGATGTATGTAGACTACACTATCACCACCTAATAACTAGTGGGCATAAATTAATAACCAATTTGAGACATTGAAGTAGTGCGGCATGACTAAAATTGGGCAACATTTATTTATGAAGCACACGCAAATTGGGTAACATTAATGGTTAAAGACTTTGATTCTTCTCTCCCCACCCCCACAGCTTTTCACATTTATTATTCTATCTCTCTGCAACTTTGTTCCTCTCCTTGACTTGAATTCATTGCACTATTCCATCCTAGCTACCTCAACGAACTCCATTTCTCCTAATTAATTATTTCATGAACTTTCTAGGTTTGCCCCCACCTTGAACTCTCACCTTAATTTGCTATTGCTAGATGTCGTCGTGGTGGGGTTCAAATCATGTTGATTATAGTTTGAAGATGGCTTCTTAATTTGTGTATTGCTGACATAATATACATACAAATTATAAATCATCATCTACTAAAACATATCTTGTGATATTGTACGAATAGTAGGATCTTTTAGGAACCGAGTGCTTTATTTATGTGTTTTCTTATTCTTCTTCAAACCTCATGACATCGTGTATGCAGTGGTTATTTTTCGTCAACCCGATACGCTGGTCCAAAAGGGTTGAACGACGTCGTTCAATCGATATTTCAATAGATAACAATTCAATTTTGAATTTGAATTAACGTTGCAGTTCTGCCTTATCCGGAAGGCTTGACGGGTTCAGAGGAGTCGGCATATCCTTCAACCGCCTCCGCGATCCACGTGAACCCTAGCTGCTACCTCCACCTTTAAAAGGAGGTCCCCTCCTCATTTGACGACTATGCTGAAATAACCACAAACTTCATATCATACCCTAAGAACACATAGTTCACCGTTTTCTGAATCAATTCCACTCAGGTAATTCAACATCCAGGCTTCTTTCCTACGTTCTTCCAGGATTGAACGATGTTCCTCCTGATTTCTAGTCACATTCTGGCTAGAGATTATGTTATTTAACCCTTTAATTATTCAGTTATTTCATATTTTATCTCTTTCTACTCTTTCTTTTCCTGACTTGAGCGTCGGAGGTCCAACGATCATCACCCCCCGACGGTCTTTGGCTCTTACGGTTTTTCTGATTTTATTTCACAAATTGACCGTTGTTCCGGACTAATACGATTAATTGTAGATTTCCGGATCTACAGTGGATTAATTATATTAATTTCTATACGCAAGCAGCTTCCCAAATATAAAAATATTAATTTCAGTTTTTACTTACAAGGCCTCATTCCTTTGCACTCTATAGATTCAAAATGATAGTAAATTTTATGTGTACGACTTACTTAATTATAATTTATAAGTAAACGTTGACTTTGCACTATTGGAAAAGTCTTATGAATCTATTGAAAGAGGGGCCTAGCTACTTGTATTTTCAAACTTCAACACCCATATTGTAATTTAAATTGAAAACAAACCTTTTGCATCATTCAACGAAATTTGGTATTTGTTACATTCGCCTAAGACTTTTAAGATGCAATAAATTCAATTCCCCCAAAACGACACGTGAATTTAAATTACTAATTTGGATTCTATACATATATATACACTAATATATGTTATTATCAACACACAATCTATAATGAAATAGAGATACTTAATATGAAATACTTGTTTTAACATATATAAATAAATAGGTACCGGTTTACATCGTCAGGCATTAATAGACATTTCATTAATTACATGATGTTGTATCAGAAAGCTGATTACAAAATCTAAAATTTAGGGGTGAGAAAAAATACCGTAATATCGAAATACCGTATTTATTATATTGAAAAAAATATCGAAAATGTCGAATTTTCAGTATTGTAGAGGTCTATTTTCGTTAAAGTCCAATAATAAGGTCCATGTTCGAAGTTCAGGGTTTAGAGTTCGAAGGAGTCAAGGCCGAAGAGGGGATAACATAAAGGACGAGTTAGGGCAGGGTTCGAACAATGAGTCCAGGTCAAAAGGGACGTTGGTAAATAAGTATGACCCAGTCAAAAACCCTTAAGGGGATAAGGGTCTATCCCCAAAAAATAGCGGAGAATCCCTTAAAAATCGGAAAGGGGTTACGGCTTCACCCTATATAAATCGCAGAGGGGGTGAGAAATGAAAGCAGGCAATATCGAAACACCCAAGTAATTATCGATTAAACAAATTATTCCGATCCTTTAGACACTCATTCATTCCTCAATCGATCTCATTCGACTTTATTCTTTAGCCTCACAAAATCTCGCCGGTCGCCAAAGCCCGAACCAAGTACGAAAATAATTGTAGAAATTCACCCGCTACAATTTGGCGCCCACCGTGGGGCTCTGATCGACCATATTGAAGATGACTGTTGATGGCCGAAGCAGCACGACCCCGAACCCTCAAGACAATCGGAGGGAATCACCGTCAGTAACCCCTCCCGCAGGAGGAAACGGGGACATTGCTCAAGTGATGCGAGCGATCCAGCAACAACTCGACTCCACCGTTGTGGAACTCGCGTCTATTCGAATGGAAAATTTAGTCCTTAAAGCTCGGATGGAAGCGTTCAGTCCACCGAATCAATTTCCTAACAGACTTCATCGACAACCCCCACGAACTCGAAAAACCAGTCAGCTACGCGAACAGGTACTTTTAAATTCCGCTAACGAAACTGCTAACCAAAACATTGCAGGAACTAGCGAAGGACAACAAAATAAAGAAGATGCTGGCGATCCGTATCTCAGACCCCCCCCGGGTTCGAATATATCGAGAACCAGCCTGAACTCGAGGTCGAAAGCAAGTTGAAGCGGTTAGAAGAAATGCTCACACGAATCCCCGAGGTTTCCGTTCCCATCCGTAAGACGGCCCCGATGAGCTTCGCGGATTCTCCTTTCACAGAAGAAATCAGCCTCGTAGAGATGCCACCGAAGTTCACTTTTCCATCCATGAAATTATTCGATGGCACTGCTGACCCCGACGATCATATATCACAATACAAGCAGAGAATGTTCACCACTTCGATGCCACGACAAAGTAGAGAGGCCGGAATGTGTAAGGGGTTCGGGAGCAGCCTATCCGGACCGGCACTCTAGTGGTTTACAAGTTTGCCAAACTCATCGATCTCCACCTTTGCTCAGCTCAACGATTTGTTCGTCGAGCAGTTCGCTAGTAGCTGAAAGATCGAGAAACACGCCGACGACCTCTACACAGTGATCCAGAGACCAGAGGAAACCCTACGAAGCTTCGTAGGACGGTTTAACAGAGAAAAAATGTCAATCCTGGGATGCAACATCGACACGCCGTATCAGCCTTCTGGAAGGGTTTAAAGAGGGGTTCAGATCTCTATAAAGAATTAACCAAATATCCATGCAAAACGATGGAAGACGTCCTCGCCAAAGCATGGGCACAAATCAAATGGGAAGAAGATGAAGCAAACTCATCCAAGAAGATGAAGCAAACTCCTTACGAGGTGGATCATTTCGGGGTTTAAACTTGGATGAGTTTGCTTCATCTTCTTGGATGAGTTTGCAGTTCTGACCTTCAGATGATCTCTCTTTCTGAGGAAGATCGTCGGTTCGAAGTTGTTCACCGATGCTGAACCCTCTTCGACATAGGGAAATTGAAAATTCGTCCCTCTAACGACAAGGTGAAGGCCTTAGCTGCAGCTAAAGTGTTGAGCCCCTCGTCGTCCGGCGTTAAAAGACTTATCGGGGCCACGCCTTCAGTCTCTCCACCTTTGAAGAAATAGAAGGACCAAACTGGCCTTGAGGCTTCCGCTCCTTCTATTATGCCTCAGCCCGTGATCGATGTCGATGCCTTGGCTCCTAAGAAGGCTTCGAAGGGGTCGAGCAGCCTTAAGGTGCCTCTAAGGCCTTTCCTCCTCGATGTCCAATCCGCAATCGCTGACGGCTGCTCTCCTTTGGAGTTCGAGAGAGATGGCCTGGAAGAGCAGACTCGACTTGCCTTCCAAATGCTGTCGAAGGTTTGCTAATCTCTCCTTATTCATATTTTCTTGACGTGTTTTACACTCGTGTTTAAGTGAGTGCTTAACGTAGACTAGTCCGTTATGTTACAGGCCCTTTGCTGTCAATACCAGCTCCGGAGTCGGGTCTCGGGACACGCTGAGGGCCTCGAGAAGAGGTTGAAAGAGCTCTTTGAGGAGCAGGAGAGGATCCCTGAGGAGAGGCGTGACTTTGCTGCAGAGAAGTCGGCCTTGCTCGTAGAGAGAGACTCGGCTCATGCTTTGGCCACCGGGGCTCAGGTGCAACTTGATCAGGCTCTGGATCACCAAGCCTGACTGGAGATATCGAAGGCCTCTCTGTAGTAAAGGCTAGCTGCTGCTGAGGCGAGGATAAAAGAGCTATAGGCCCGCCATGCGACTCTGGACTTCGTCTCTCTAGTCGATTCTGCAGAGTTTGAGCCCTACAAAGAGCTCTTCTATCAGGAGGGTGGCTCTGCAGTGGTCGAGGCGATCAAGGAGAGAATGCCTGAACTTGACCTCTCTTTCCTTGATGCCGACGACAAGGCGGAGACAGAGGCAGTTAGGAGCTCTACGAACGGGACTGGAGAGGAGAAGGAGGCTAAGGCTGGAGAAGACGCTGTAAAGACGGTTGCTTCGGAGGTCGAGAAAAGTACAGAAGATCAACCGTGACTTCTTTTTCTTTTTCTTTATAATTCTTGTGGACAAGTCTTAAACAACAATTGATGTTATATTTTTTGTGAGAATTTGTTGTGAATGGTTTGTTTATATCCATTATTTTCATAGTTGAAGCTTCTATTGTTGTGCTCATGGTAGGGTTATAAATAAGTTTGTCCGTCTTCCGAGGACTCCTTCTGAGGCTAGTTAAAGAAAAATGAACAAACGTGAGGTGTGAGTGCTTTTTCGAAAAAAATAGCGCCAAATCTACTGGGCTTCTTCTTCCGACTCTGCTGGAAGGCAGGAGTAGGGGCCCCTGGACTTCGGGTTCTGTTAGTCACTCCGACGCTCAAGTCAGTGTACAAATAATGAAATACTTAAAAAATTAAAAAAAGGAATAAACACGAAGGGAGAATACGGTACTCTTTTTTGGCTTCGAGGTCGATTTCTCCTCTCGATCTTGCTGGAAAGCGGGGGTCGAAACTCCTGGGCTTCGGGTTTCTTTTAGTCACTCCGACGCCCAAATCAGTAAACAAATAATAAAATACTTAAAAAATTAAAAAATGAATAAACACGAAGGGAGAAATACGGTACTCTTTTTTGGCTTCGAGGTCGATTTATTCTCTCGATCTTGCTGGAAAGCGGGGGTCGAAACTCCTAGGCTTCGGATTTCTTTTAGTCACTCTGACGCCCAAGTCAGTAAACAAATAATAAAATACTTAAAAAATTAAAAAAAGGAATAAACATGAAGGGAGAAATACGGTACTCTTTTTTAGCTTCGAGGTCGATTTCTCCTCTCGATCTTGCTGGAAAGCGGGGGTCGAAACTCCTGGGCTTCAGGTTTCTTTTAGTCACTCCGACGCCCAAGTCAGTAAAATAATAAAGTACTTAAAAACTGAAAAAAGAATAAAAAGTTAAAGAGTTCAGAAATGATACTGTTTTAAGTGGATGGCGTTCCAGCTATTGGATATCGAACGCCCTTCTCTCGATCGGAGTTTGTAAGCTCCGTTCCATATAACTTTCTCGATCTCATAGGGGCCTTCCCAGTTCGGGGCTAGTTTCCCAGCTCCGATTTCCTTTATGTTCTGGAATACTTTCCTTAGTACCCAATCTCCTGTTTTGATTGTCCTTAGCCTCATGTTCTTATCAAAGTGTTTTCTTATTTTCTGTTGGTATGCGGATATTTTTATTGCGGCTTTATCTCAAAGTTCATCTATGGTATCGAGGTTGGCTTCGAGCTCGAAGTCGTTGGTTTTATCCGACCATTCAGTTCTTGCCGACCCTATTTCTGCTTCTGCTGGGAGGACTACTTCCGAGCCATAAGTGAGAGCGTAAGGGGTCTCTGCCATAGCGGTTCGGGTGGTGGTTCGATAAGACCAGATGATCCTTGGGAGCTGTTCAACCCATTGTCCTTTGTGTTCAGGGAGCCTTTTCTTCAAGGTGTTCAGGATTGTTTTGTTGGTCGCTTCGGCTTAACAATTCGAGGCTGGATGTCTTGGTGTGGAGAAAGAGAGCTTGACGTTCCAATGGCGACAGAAGTCTTGGAATTTTGAACTTATAAATTGGGAACCGTTGTCGGTGACTATTTCTTTAGGGACTCCGAACCTGCAAATAACAAATTTCCACAAAAAATTGTATACCTCGGTGTCTCTTATTCGTTCAAAGGCCTCTGCCTCGGCCCATTTGGTGAAGTAATCTGTCACGACCAAGATAAAGCACTTCTGATTCGATCCCTTTGGTAGTGGTCCCACGATGTCCAGTTCCCACTTCATAAATGGCCAAGGTATGGATGCGGTATGTAGAGGTTCTGGTGGCATATGACTCGTCTGGGCAAACCTCTGACATTTGTCACATTTTTTGGCATAATTTTTGGCGTCTTCCCTCATAGTTGGCCAATAAAAACCGGCCGTTAATGTTCGGTTAGCTAGGCTTCTATGTCCTGAATGATTTCCACATTCGCCATCATGGATCTCGGTTAGGATATATTTTGCTTGAGTCGGGCTTACACGTTTCAAATATGGTCCTGAGAAGGACTTTCTATACAAGGATCCGGAGATCATGGCGAATTTCAGAGCTTTTGCCTGTATTCGTCTTGCTTCGATGGGCTCTTCGAGGAGTTCATTTTCTGTTAGGAATCTGCATAAGGGGGTCATCCAGTTTACTTCGATGTCGATGTGAAGGACTTCAGGGTTGTCATCTTTTCACACTGTGGGCCATTTGGCGTATAGGACCTGAATGTTTTTGTTCTGGTTAGTTTGTATGGCTGATCGCAAATTAGCTAATGCGTCGGCGTGGCGGTTTTCTTCTCTAGTGATGTGTTGGGCTTCGATTTTTTCGAACTTGGCCGCCGCTTGTTTTGCGACCGCGAGGTATGATACCATCCCCGAGTCCTTTGCTTGGAATTCTCCTTCAAACTGATTTATTATCAATTGCAAATCACTCATGACTCGGATTTTTTTAGCTCCTACGTTAGCTGCCAAATTTAATCCTGCTATGAGGGCCTCATATTCTGCTTCGTTGTTGGTGGTTTTGAACCCGCATCGGATAGATCTTTCTGTGATTATTCCTGCTGGATTGATCAGTACTAAGCCCATACCACTCCCCTTCCAAGTGCTGGATCCATCAACTTGGAGGGTCCAGTACTTTGAATCGTTGCTTTCGATGTTCATCAGTATTTCTCATTTCGGTTCGGCCTCGTGGGAAAAGTCTGCAATGAAATTTGACAGAACTTGTGATTTAATTGATGTTCGGGGAACGAAGTCTATGTCGTACTCCCCGAGTTCGATAGCCCATTTTGATAATCTTCCCGCGAGGTCTAGCTTTCTTAACACGACTCTTAAGGGGAACTCTGTGACCACTTTTATTGAATGGCTTTGGAAATAGGGTTTCATTTTCCTAGAAGACATGACAAGTACTAAGGCCAGCTTTTCGAGCTGCGGATATCTAGTCTCAGTGTCTAGCAGCGAGCGGCTAGCATAGTATACGGGGTGTTGTCTTCCTTCGTCTTCTCTAACAAGGACTGCACTGACAGAGTTAGTAGAAACAGATAAATAAACGAGGAGTACCTCACCGTTGATTGGTTTGGATAGAAGAGGTGGACTTGCGAGGTATTCCTTGAGGTCTTCGAGGGCCTTGGCGCATTTCGGAGTCCATTCGAAGTCTTTGTTCTTTCGTAGAGTCTGAAAAAACGCCCGACTTCTTTCTGAATATTTAGATATAAAGCGGCTGAGAGCTGCTAATCGACTGGTCAATTTTTGGACGTCTTTAGGAGTTTTGGAGTGCTGAATATTCCGAACTGCTCTGATTTGGCTTGGGTCGGCTTCGATACCTCTTTTCATTACCAGGTACCCTAGGAATTTCCCCGACGTTACTCCAAAAGCACATTTGGCGGGGTTCAACTTCATGTTGTATCAGCGTAGGACTTCGAAGGTTCGTCGTAGGTGCATGATGTGGTCCTGAGCTCATACTGACTTGACTAGTATATCGTCGATATAAACTTCCATTGTTATTCCGATGAGCTCTTCAAACATTCAATTTACTAGCTTTTGATACGTTGCACCTGCATTTTTTAGTCCGAAAGGCATAACTTTATAACAGAACATACCTCGATGTGTGATGAACGCTGTCTTTTCTTGGTCCTCGTGATGCATTAGGATTTGATTGTATCCCGAGAAAGCGTCCATAAAGCTCATGAGCTCGTGACCTGCCGTTGTGTCGACTAAGGCGTCTATATGTGGGAGGGGGAAAGAATCTTTAAGGCACGCCTGATTGAGGTCGGTGAAGTCTATACATAACCTGTTCTTTCCATTCTTCTTTTTGACCACCACGACGTTTGCTAACCATTCTGGATAATGAACCTCACGAATATGTCCGTTTTTTAATAGTTTACCTACTTCCTCATCCACGATTTTATTTCTTTCCAGGGCAAACTTTCATCTTTTTTGTTTGGTGGGAGTCTTTTCCGGGTCTACCTGCAATTTGTGAGTTATAATGGAAGGGTCGATACCTGTCATATCCTCGAACGACCATACAAAGTAGTCATGATGCTCTTTGAGGAATACGATCAATTGTTCTCTGATGTCCGAGGTTAAACTGGACCCAATGGATACCCTATGATCTGAAAGCTCGGGATGAATCTGTACTTCATCGAGGTCTTTGATTTTTAGTTCTTCGTAATTTCGGTCATCTATGCTTGCGGAGGTTGATCCGACCTCTATCTGATTGACCTCGATGAGTGCTTTCTGTTTGAAAGTAGTGACATAGCATTCTCTGGACGAGACCTGTTCTCCCCGTACTGATTGAACCCCCCAAGGAGTAGGGAATTTCATGATTTGGTGGTATGTTAAAGGTACCGCTCGGAACTCATGGATCCAGGGTCGTCCCATAATCACGTTGTATGCTGAAGGTGTGTCTATTACTTGAAATTTGGTGAGGAGGTTAAGCCCCTCGATGTAAGTGGGGAGCGTGATTTCTCCTAAGGTCGTTTTGTGTTCTCCGCTAAAGCCGATCAATGTTGTTGACTTCTTTATGATGTCTGTTTCTTTCACCTGCATTCCTTTCAACGTACTAAGGAAGATCCGTTAGAGGAACTCCCATTGTCAATGAGAGTTCGTTTGATTAGACAGTTCGATATTAAAAGGGAAATGACTAGTGCATCGTGGTGTGGGTATGAGAGTTCAGATACTTCACTACTGGAGAAGCTGAGAGTTGTCAGATCATCAGGTTCAGCTTCTTTGGGTATGTTTCCTGTATATTTGAGGGATCGGCAGTGCCTCTTTGCTGATGACTGGGAGATGCCACTGATCTCCGAACCTCCGATTATGCAATTTAAAGTTCGATCGATTCTTGGGGGTTTGGTGAGCCGAGTTTCCATACGATCGTCTCTTCTATTCCAATTTTCTTTCCCTTTCAAGGTCAGGAGATCGGTCAAGTGGTCTCTTTTGAGATGCTCGATCACTTCAAGTCTAAGTGCGATGCAGTCGTCTGTCCTATGCCCATGATCGTTGTGGAAGTCGCAGAATTTGTTCCTATCTCACTCATTATCAGGCGTTCTCATCTTTAGAGGCCATTTGACGTTTTGCCCGAGCCCTTTCATCGCATTTACGACTTCCGAAGGTGTTATGCAAAGATTGTGTAATTTGTAAAGAAACTCAAGTTATATAGTGAAGTTGCCCTTCTGCGGAAGGAAGAGAGGACGTAGAAGTTTGAGACTTCGAACCTCTATAAATCGCTCATGTGTTGAACTATATTGATTATTGCATATCTTTAAACTACACACAATATCACACAAGCTGCACTCAAACTGTCTTAACTGATCAACAAGTTTGTGCATAGATAAGTTTCATCAAGCGAGTCAAAGGGCCCTGTTATTCCGCATCTAAAGTAAAAGTTTTTGAATCAGTTTATTCACCCTCCCTAAACTGATACCGACTCGCCTGGGACCAACAAGTGGTATCAGAACGGTTGATTCTAAGGATCAGCCATTTATGTAGATCAACTGAATCAGATCTACTTATCTGTGCTAACATTTCAGCTATGGGAAACCATAAGCTACCTTTGTTTTCAGTTGAGAACTATGATAACTGGAGTAGGAGAATGAAGGCGCATCTTTGCTTAATTCATGAGAATATGTGGGAAGTCATCGAAGAAGGTCCAATCATCATCATGATGGACAATGATGCTCACATAGTTGATATTAATCAACCGGCAAGGATCCCGAAGCCAACTAATCTTCTCACCAGTGAAGAGAAGAAGTTAAAGAATCTAGAGTTCGTTGCTCAAGCTGCATTATTTCAAACTCTAGATGAAGATCATATGAATGATACAAAGAACTGTACAACTGCCAAAGAGATATGGGACCTACTAGCAGATCTTTGCAGAGAGTCCGAAGCCATAAAAGGAACAAGCTCCAACTGGCAGTTGACAGGTATGAATCCTTCAAAATGCAGGCAGAAGAGTCCATCTCAAGCCTTGAAACTAGATTTCTAGGCATCATTAGTGAGATGAACAACCTCGGGAGATGTTATCCCAACTCTGAGATGAATTCCAAGATATTGGATAATCTCACTGACGAATGGGATATGAAAGTGATAGCTACAAAGGAATCAAGAAATCTAAATAACATCACTCCAAGGGAACTATTTGGTTCTCTCAAAGCTCATGAGTACAGTCTAAACCGAAAGAAGGAAGCATCGACATCGTCAGCTCAAGACGCAGCTTTCTACGGTGAAAGGAACAGGTTTAGAGACACTCGAGGAAAAAACAACTTCTGACCTAGGAGCTCACCAGCTAAAGAAAACCAAGGCGGATCTTCAACTGAACGAAAAAGAGAAGCAACTGAAAAGAAGGAGAATCTAACTGATGACATCAATGATCAGATCCAATCAGTTACCAAGTTGTTAGAAAAGTTGAAGAGAGCTCGGGATAAACAATCAGCTCCACCTCAAACTGATGAAATCCCAAAAGTTGAGAAAACTTACCAACCAGCTAAACGATCAGCTGAACAATTCAGGGGTAGCAACCGAAATCTTGGAGAGTGTTTCCACTGCCACAAACAAAGACATTACAGGTTTGAATGTCCAGAACTCCCTGAAGACAAAAAAGCCAAGGTAAAAAGAAGCTTCTTCAAAAGAAAAGCAATGGTTGCAAATCTCGAGAATGTCGTGCTGGATGATTCAGACTATCCTTCTAGAATCGATTCGGACGGCTACAGCTCAGATGATGAAGCTCTATTCTGTCTCATGGCAGACAATGATGAAGAGGTTAGTACAGCTGACTCTCAAAGCTCTTTTTATCATATAAATGAAGCAACTGTCTCTAGTAACGAACTTGATATGAAACTTATGATGCTAGAAGACCAATTAGCTTCAATTTCCTGCTTACATGTTGAACTGGAAGATGAAAATGATGAACTGAGAAATAAAGTTAGAAAGCTAAGCATAAATCATGAAAGATTGAAGTATCTTGAGTCTCAGTTTATAGAATTTGAGAAATTGAAACTGAGAACTACTGATCTAGAGGCTGAAAATCAAAAACTCAAACAAGAGATCAATGAGAGAGAAAAAGTATCTTTGAAGTTTAAAAAGGGATCTCAAACTTTAGATGAGATACTGAATCATCAAAGAATTGGAACTAGCAGCTCAGGGCTAGGATATAGCAAATTCACTGCTTAGAAAAGGGAAAAGCAGTTGCTCAACCCAATGATAAGGGAATCCTAAAAGGGTTCACTAGATCTCATGATCAGCTAGCTGAGTCAACCAAAAGAAAAGGAATATTGAAAAATCCCCAAACTCAGCCTAGACAATTTGGTCAGTTCTATCAACCAAAAGCAACAGGTCAGCTGAAGCCCAATTTCCAGCCAAGACCATCAGTTCACTCAAGTCAATCAACTCGTCCAAAGCCACCAGTTCAACAAAGGCCACCAGCTCAATATAGAATGCCGACAAGATAACCCGATAGATCAGTTCATTTTAAGAAAGACCAGCTTAGATCTCAAGCCCACCCTGCCAAGCAGTTTAATCAAGGCACTTCTAGGAGAGATCAAAGAAACTCATTTCAACCTTATCATCATTATAATGAGTATCTGGATTCAAGAAATGAACCAAGAATTGATCCTAAATGGTTTAATCTAGTAAATTGGAAACACACAAGGCATTGGCCTGATAGAAGAACTCAAAAATCTCGAGATAACTGCGTATTAGTTGAATTGTTTTATCCCACTAACTTGCAACGCAGGTATCATTCAACTGATTCTAGAAGAGTTGAAAGAGAGTCAAAACTGATCAAACGATCCAAATCAGTTGACTCTCTGAGTGATAAAAAGCCAAAAGTTTGGCAAGTTTGGATTCCAAAAAGCTTAATGTATCAACAAGGACCCGATATGAAATGGGTCCCTAAATGTTAATCCTTTTCTTTGCAGGAAAAGAGCATCTTATCTATGAAGAAAACCAAAGACATTTGGTATCTAGATAGCGGGTGCTCCAAGCATATGACCGGAGACAAAGAAGATCTCGACGGTTATGAAGAAATCAAAGGTCCACTTGTCACATTTGGAGACAATTCCAAAAGCCGAACCATTGGAAAAAGGGTTCATAGTCAAGGAAAAAGTAGTAGTAAATGGAGTCACCCACGTGGATGGACTTAAGCACAAACTACTCAGCATCAGCCAGCTGTGCGACAATAGCTACTTAGTTGACTTCACCAAAAACTCCTGCAATATAAGAGACAAGTCAACTGGAGTAATTCTACTAATTGGCATCAGGAGAGGCAACATGTACATTGTTGACTGGTCAACCGGCTACTCAGAAGCTTGTTTTCTTTCTAAAGGATCAACTGAAGCAAGCTGGCTATGGCATCGACGACTGAACCACCTCAACTTCAAAATAATCAACTACCTAGCCAAGAAAGAGTTAGTTGAGGGGCTTCCCAAGGAAATATACAAGAAAACAGGTGTATGTGGACCATGTAAAAAAGGGAAGCAGGTGAAATCATCATTCAAGAATATGAGTCATCCACCAGAAACAACTGAATGTCTTCAACTGCTACACATGGATTTGTTTGGTCTAGTTAGACCACAAACTCCAAAAGGCAAAAGGTTCACTCTTGTAGTAGTTGATGATTACTCATGATATACATGGGTGGAATTCTTGAGGAGCAAAGATGAAACTTATGACAAGCTAACGGCGCTGATCAGAAGGCTACAAATTGAGAAGGAAAGATCAGTTCAAAGGATTCGCTCCGATAATGGATCTGAATATGTGAACCAACACTTGATCAGCTTTCTCAACCAACTTAGAATCATTCATGAACACTCAGCTGCAAGAACTCCACAACAAAACGGTGTAGCCGAACGGCATAACCGAACACTCAAAGAAGCAGCTCGAGCAATGATAGTTGATGCCAACATAGCTGAAGGGTACTGGGCTGAAGCAGTCAACACAGCCTGCCATACTCAAAATCAAAGTGCCATTGTAGCAGCCCATGACAAAACACCTTATGAACTATATAAGGGTCGTAAGCCTTCTATCTCATATTTTAAAATATTTGGTTGTAAATGTTATATTCACAACAATGGCAAGACTCAATTGAAAGCTTTTAGTGCTAAAGTAGATGAGGGTATATTTCTTGGATATAACTCTCTTCATGCACAAGCTTATAGAGTGTTCAATAAACGAACTCTTGTTGTGGAAATAACATGTCATATGGTATTTGATGAATTTGCTAATGAGTACAGGAACAAGGAAAGAATAGACACATCAGTTCAAGTACTACCTAGTGAAACTGAGAACTCGCAGGACTATGTGGATCATCAGGAGCACCCTTGCTACTATTCCTTTGCACATCTTCCAGGTCATGGAGCCGCCTTAGGGGGTCCTTCATCAGCTCGAGCAGATGATGATTGCTCGTTTCTTATGGGGTTCTGTTGGGGATAAGAGGAAGATGCACTAGATCAGTTGGGAGACCATTTGTTTTCCGGTTTCTGATGGGGGTTTGGGTATTCGTCGGTTTGGTGATCTGGTCACTGCCTTCAGTTGGAAGCTTTGGTGGAGGTTCAGAGCTCGTGATTCTTTGTGGGCCCGATACATGTGGGCTAAGTATTGCAGGGGTCGTTTGTATCCTTTGAGGGTGCCGTTGGGTCCGCATGACAGCCGGGTTTGGAAGAGAGTGGTTAGGGTTGGTGCTTGGGCTCAGGATCATATCCGGTGGTCCCTTGGGGACGGACAGGTTAGTTTTTGGGATGATATTTGGTGTGATGATGTTCCCTTATCTTCTTATTGCCCTGCTTCTCGTTTTGATCATTTGCATGTTGATTGGTACTTATCTGGTGAGTCTTGGTATGTTGAGCATCTGCATGCGTTGCATGAGCATTTTTCTTTGTCCGTTGATTTGATTGATTCGGTGATCCGGACTCCGGTGATGTGGGGAGAGAGGGATAGCATGCGGTGGAATTTGACCTCGACAGGTGAGTTCTCTTTGACCTCTGCTTGGGATCAGGTCAGATACCAGCGGCCTGAACGTGCCATCTTTGGGTCCTTTTGGCATGATTGTCTCACTCCCACTATCTCTGTCTTTCTTTGGCGTATCATGCATGATAGCATTCCTGTTGATGTTAGGTTGCAGTCCCGTTGTATCCAGTTGGCGTCTCGTTGTCAGTATTGTGTCGATCCGCATGTCGAGTCCATTGAGCATGTTTTTCTTTGGTCTGAGTCTGTGAAATCGGTGTGGGCATATGTTGCGAATTGATTCCATATTTCAGCTCCATACACACACACTGTTGCACATGCTTTTGGGTTTTGGAGGGGGCTGTTCCCACGGTCTTCTCCGAAGCACATTAGCTTTCTGATTCCTTGTTTGGCTTTCTGGTTTATTTGGACGGAGAGGAACAGCCGCAAGCACCGCGGTGTTCCTTTCCCTGTTTCTCACATTGTTTGGCAGGTACAGCATCACCTTCATCTCCTGGTTTCGGCTGGGAAGCTCCTTCCGCAGCATTGGTTGGGCTGTTATCCTCAGGCGCCTTTTATGTATGTTGCTGACCCCGTTGCTAGATCTCTCCGGTCTAGAATGGTGTCATGGCGGCCTCCGGAGGCACCGTGGGTGAAGCTCAACACGGATGGATCTTTCTCGACAGATCTTCAGATGGCTGCTGGTGGAGGGAGACTTGTTCGGGATCACACAGGGTCGATGCTGGCTGGTTTTTGTGCGCCTCTGAGGGCGGCCTCCAGCTTCGACGCTGAGTTCCAGGCTCTGCTTCACGGTCTCAGGCTTGCAGTTCAGTATTCGGATCATGTTTGGATCGAGATGGATGCGGCTTCTGTTGTGTCGGTGTTGCAGTCTGGGCGTCAGGGCTCGGCTGTGACCCGGCACACACTCACTTCCATCAGATTGTTGTGTAGAGGTCGGCATGTTCGGTTCACGCACATACCTCGTGAGGGGAACCGGGCGGCTGACTTCCTTGCTGGTAGAGGGGCCCATACCTCGGTATTGACTTTCTATGATGATGTTTCAGCTCCTACTTATCTGCTCTCCCTGGTACGGATGGATCAGTTGGGTTATCCCAACTTTAGATTTAGGTATCATTGATGCGGATCGCGTTTCTTATGTTTGTCATATTTTATTATTTTGGTTTGTTTGTCTGTTTGGAGTCTCAGTTTGTTTGTGGCTGTGCTCCACATTTTAGTGCTTCTTTTATTGGTGGAGTTAGTATCCGAGTTGTGGATGCATCTCCTCTGTTTATTTTTCTTCTTTCATTTTCCCGTGATTGGTTAGGGATATGTTCACTTCTAGGACATATCCCGCCCATGACATTGTACGAGACATTGCTTTATTTATTCACAGGCTGGGCATGGTGCCGAATGCCCCACCCTTAGGGGTGTTTTTCGTAAAAAAAAAAACTGTTACAAAACCAGTTGAGAACAACTTGGTCAATGAAGACACAAATCGTGCTGAGACCATAAACCCCACAACTGAAGTAGGGGGAAGAACTGATGAAAATGTCGAACCAACTGATGAAAGGGCGACTGATGACGTCACCACAGAAGAGCCAGCTGAAGCTATCTTGCCCAAATGGCTCCGAAGCCACCCAACTGACAAGATAGTTGGTGATCCAAGAAGTCGAGTCCAGACCAGAAGTTCAACTGAGCATGCATTATTCACATGCTTCATATCTCAAACTGAACCAGCAAACGTCAAAGAAGCCTTAGAAGACTCGGACTGGATCATGGCCATGCAAGAATAACTGAACCAGTTTACAAGAAATGACGTATGGTTTCTTGTGGATAAGCCAAAAACCCAGAAGGTCATTGGCACAAAATGGGTTTTTCGCAACAAACTGGATGAACAAGGAGTGATCACAAGGAACAGGGCTAAACTGGTAGCCAAAGGATACTCACAAAGTGAAGGGATCGACTTTGATGAGACATTTGCACCAATTGCAAGGTTGGAAGCCATCAGACTGTTCCTAGCATATGCAGCTCACTTCAATTTCACAGTCTACCAAATGGATGTTAAAAGTATTTTTCTTCAAGGAATGCTCAAGGAGGACGTGTATATCGAGCAACCACCAGGCTTTGAAATTGGTGATAAAGTTTTCAATCTGAAGAAGGCCCTCTACGGACTGAAGCAAGCTCCTAGAGCGTGGTATGAAACTCTAACAACATTTTTGCTGAAAAATGGATTCCAAAAGGGAGTCATTGATCGAACTCTATTTCGAATAGAACGATCAACTGAGATCTTAATGGTTCAAATTTATGTGGATGACATAATTTTTGGATCAAAAAGCAAAGATCTATGCACTCGATTCGCTCAACTGATGCAAAGCGAATTTGAGATGAGCATGATGGGAGAAATGACATTCTTCCTAGGACTCCAAGTGAAGCAGTTGAAAGATGGGATCCATATCAGCCAAGCGAAGTATACCAAGGAACTAGTCAAGAAGTTTGGAGTAAGTAAAGGAAAAACTCTCAAGATTCCCATGAACACATCAGTTCAGCTAACTCTTGATGAAGAAAGAGAATCAGTTAGCCAAACATACTACAGAGGAATCATTGGGTCGCTACTTTACTTAACAGCTAGCCGGCCAGACATCTCATATTCAGTCGGTCTATGCGCAAGGTTTCAAGCTAATCCAAAGAAAAGTCATCTTGAAGCAGCTAAGAGGATTATCAAATATCTCAAAGGAACCATAAATCTTGGACTATGGTATCCCAGAGATGACAGTTTGAGTTTGATTGGTTATTCAGATTCAGACTTTGGTGGATGCAAGATCGACAGAAAAAGCACCAGTGGAACATGTCAGTTTCTTGGAAGCAAACTGATATCCTGGTTTAGCAAAAAGCAGCACTCAGTTGCCACGTCAACAACTGAAGCAGAATATGTAGCTGCTGGAAGCTGCTGTGCTCAGATACTCTGGATGAAGCAACAGTTGAAGAACTACAAAGTTGAAACTGAAGAAGTACCTATCTACTGTGACAACAATAGTGCAATTGCTATATCTCAAAATCCAGTTCTGCATTCAAGAACTAAGCACATTGACATAAGACATCATTTCATCAGAGATCACATCGAGAAGAAAGACGTATGCATCAAATATGTCAACACTGAGAAGCAGATAGCTGACATCTTCACCAAACCACTACCTGAAGCAAGGTTCATGGAGCTATGCATACAGTTGGGACTACTGGAGCTAGCATCACAGGATGAAGATAATCAACTGGAAGAAAAAGGTCATGAATCCATTCCAGCTGAAGAGAGAAACTGAACCAAAAAGGCGAGAAACTGATCAGTTGGATACACAAGCCATCAGTTTGAAGTAAAGGCAAGAAGCTACTGAGAGAAAAGTAAACTGGAGATGATTAGTTTACCCCATCAATTTAACTAAATCATCAGTTCAGTTGCTTAAACTGATGATCCAGTCAGTTATGCAGAACATACAAGCTGCAAATTGATCAAACTGATGAAGGAGTCATAGGAACTGAAGTCAACTTAAAAGGAGATATCAGTTTAAAGACTAGCTGAAGGAGAACAGCTGAACTGGGAAGCAGCTGAATAAAGGTCCAAGCAGTCAAGACCAGTTCGGAACTAATGAGAAGACATCTCAGTGGGAACTGATCAACAGAAAGATCATCAGTTACACTCAAAGCCAACTGATGACGTAATCAGTTTCAAGCCAATGAGAAACTGCCTAAGAGAAAAGATAAGTTCAAAAGTTTGAATAGTGGAAACGGTAAAAACACGTCACTTCAATGTTACCGTTGAACCTTCTTTCTCTCTCTCCTAATTTATCCCCAACGGATAGAAATGAAAAGCCAATCGACGGGTCGATTGAGTTAATCCGACCGTTGAACTTAGGCATCCGAAGCGTCACAACCATTGGATGAACCTCATCATATTTTATAAAAGGGATGGCTGAACTTTCATTTTTACTTTTACCGATCTCAAACACAGTAAAGAATTAAAGCATCTCTCCTTCTTCAATTCTTGAAACTGTTCTGCAAAACTTGCTAAAGTAAAAATATTCAGTTCTGAAATTCAGTCAAAGCCAATTTATCCCTTCTAAACCATTCATCTCAAAAAACTCCATGGCTGACAGACGCACAACAGCTGTTTGACGAAAGTTCGACTTCAAGAAAACTGGCGAATCCTCACGAGGATTCCTAACAAATCTCTACCGGGATAAATTCATGGATATAGGCGCTTATAGAGAAAAGTGCTCAGATTCCCCTCTTTGCAACTTACTGATCACGAAGATAAAGCAAAGCGGATTGAAAAGCTTCACGGAAGAATACCCATCAAAGATCTATCCAGAGGCCGTAGTTGAGTTTTACTTAAACTCAAAAGGCTACGATGACAGAATAGTGACTGAAGTTCGTGGAGTCGAACTAATCATAATTCCAGAACTGCTCGGAAGACTGTTCAAACTACCACCTACTGGAACGCGATTGCAAGATGTTGAAGTGGATCAAGAGGAAGCCTACCGCCAGTGGAAGCGGGAGGAATGTGCAGATCCCTATAAGAGCAGTACACTCATGTCCCTCCTCTAAGAAGAATACAGAGTTCTAGCATCAGTTATTGCTAGAATGATTACTGGGACAACAGGAAGCCATTCAGAGATGTCGGAGCACAAGTACAAAATCTGTGCAGCGATCATCAGAGGCATCGAAGTAAACTGGGCTCAATACTTTTTCGAGCAAATAAGGAAGTACGTCGATATTGTGGAAAAGCACTGGTCACCAACTGAGTTCCGTCAGAAGATGTGCTATCCAAGCAGAATTGGTATCATATTGGAGAATGTTTTTGACTCCATGACAGAGGAAACTGACACGCTGATGATCAGCAAACTGGATTTTATACCAGTTATCGGCAAGAGGTGGCCAGTTGCAAAATCTATATCCATCAAAAGCAGTCAGCCAACTGCTGCTCTCTCCAAGAGAGCTGAGGAGTCAACAAAGAGAAAAGGCAAGGAGATTGCTGTTGAGATGCCGCAGGAAGACTCCGACTCAGAAGATAACCTCCCAATAAGCCAAATGTTGGGAAGCACAATAAAATCCAAGCCTCTGCACCAAGTTCGATGTAGATCAACCATTGATTCACCTGAAGAAGTGATCTCTACCAAGCCAGTTCAGTTCAAGGAACGAACTGGCAAGTCGAAGAAGAAGCCCGCAGCAATTCAATCAAAAGGGAAGAAGAAGAAGTCAGGGCCTCCACCCCCTCCACAACTGCCTCCTCATAACATTAAGGCGTTCGATGTTGCACCAGTTGAAGGAGATGACATAGTGTCTTACAGAGGAATTCCCCCAAAGGACTCAGGAGCTGACTTTTTCAGAACTGCTTGCCCTCCGATGGGAGAAACCGAAGAAAACATAAAAGCTCTATCGAGAGCTAAAATCATCAAGTGCTGGGCTGATGAACAAGTTCAGAAGTTCATAGCCGAAAACTTCATTGAAGACGTGATCGGAATGGTCACTCTATATGCAGCTCTCTCAAGGTATGTCTACTGGTACCTGTGGAGACATTGCTTCAACTCCGAAGCCCATTTCATCTTAACTGCCTTCCACGGGATGAGCTTTTGGAGAAGAAAAGAAAGGTGGAGCATGCAGTGGGCTGGACAGGAGACTCCCGAGCAAAATCCAGTCATCACCTTGAAGAGAATGCTTGTCATTCGTAGGAACCATCCACTCCCTGATCAGCAAACCCTGTTGGATGTGATGAATGATCTACTCAACTGGGCTAACATAAGACTGCCACCTATGCAAACTCAAGCTGAGCAGGAACAATGGAAACAGCCTCAAGTTTAATAGCATTGGTTGCTCAGTGAACTGCTAAAACTAAGGCAGCAACAGCGTCGGCAGGTGCAGGACCAGTTCAATCAAGAAGCCCAGAGCAGTCAGCAAAGGGCTGAAACTTCAGCAGCTTACAACACAAGGCAAACTGCCATAACATCTGTAGCCAGGCAATTAACGTTCGAAGCATCTCCACAGACAGATGACATAATCATCGATCTCCTTGATGATTCTCCTGAGATGCAGGCAGTTGATGAGCGAACAGTCAGCGATCTGGAATTTGAAGAGATGCTCAAGTCTCCTATTCTGTCAGAGCTTCCAAGTGATGAAGAGCCACAGGAGCCAACTGAAGAGACTCGACTGCCCGAGGAGCAAACTGAGGCACAAATTGCTCCTCCCCAAGAGTCAACTCCAAAGCCAGCTGAGCATGATCAGTCAGCTGACCAGATGGCTCAAGCAGCTGAACAATCTGCATATCAAGGTACACTAGCCCTAACTGTGTACATTGATCCAATCCAAAGAGCACCTCAAGCTGCCGCTCAAACTGCTGCACCAGAGATCTCATCAGAGTCAATTTATGATGAGATCATCGTTATGGAGACGGACGAGATATCCCACACAGTTCTTTGCGATGAACTTGTTGGAACTGAAGAAGGAGAGGAAGCAGACTCAAGAGCAGTCCAGTTCGTTGCTCAACCGAGCAGTTCCACAGTCCAGCTCCCTCCATATTATGTGGAACTGATCGATGCCCTGCAGCAATAGGTTAAACTGCACACGGAGCCGATCAAGTAGCTGCAAGCTCATCAAAGAATCCAGTTAGCTGAAACTGAGTCGGCAAGCATCGATGAGGATGAAGAAGCGGACATCACTGAACCGCTGGCCAAAAGGAGGAAAACTGATCACAAGAAGGACTAAGTGGCTGATCAAATTAAACATGATTAGAAAAGCCCTAAGTGTACTTCTTGTTAATCAGTTTGTAATTATCTTTTGATCTATATTTATAAAAGTTAATCTTTTTTATTTCAAAATAAATGTAAAGCTCAAATAAATGTCAAGCTTTACATTTATTTTGAAATTTTGACCGTTGCAAAACAATGACACGTGTCAAGGTCATTAATTGCCAACGACCAAAAGAAATCAGAGGCTAGTACCATTCCAACCATCATATCTATGAGCCTGCCCAAACACTCATAAAAAGCCTCCCTCTTTCAAGCCTCTCAAAAAGCCTTCTCCTCCTACAATCTCAAAAACTCTCTCTCTCTCTAAAGATTTTGAATCTCTCAAAATTCAACCAACCTCAAAGATGGCCGAATTATCCAGATCTTCAAATTCCTTCAAGGAATAACTTATGAGAGATAAATTTCTTGACAGGAAGAAATTTTAATTGATTCTAGATGAATCAAACAATCCAACCCTTCTGTCAAATCTTCACAAGACAGGAGTTCTTCACTACCTGGAAACACCACCAAAATTCTTTAGACAAAATTTGGTGAGTGAATTTTTGCTTCAAGCAAAATTATCTGTAGATGGAAAGATGATATCATCAGTGTTTCAAGGAAGGATGCTACAAATCACTGAGAGAACAATTGCTGAAGTGTTTCAATTTCCACAAGAAGGTTCATCCGTTCCAGATCTAAAGGAATCTGCAGAGTCACACTGGAGAGAATAGAAAGCTTCAACCTGCAACAAGCAATTCAGTTTTACCACAGCTAAAACTGACCTCAAGCCCGAGTATGGAGTTCTACTTGACATAACGAACAAGATGATGTTCGGGGCCATTGGAAGCCTGAGTCAACTCACCCAGGAGAGATACAAGGTCATGATTCACCTTGCTGAAGGGAGACAAACAAACTGGGCAGAATTTGTCTTTCAACAATTCAAGCATCAAGTCATCAAGGCTGCAGACTCAAAGAAATCTGGCAATTTTGAGTCCAAGGTAGGACTTGTTCTAAGAATGAGCAAAATTCTTGAAGACCTGCTGAAGCTTCCAAGTGATGAATCACTACCAGTCCTTATCTCTGATTGGATCCCCAAGAAAGGAACTGCCCATTTTCAGTCACTGAAGAAAAAGAGAAGAGGCAAGGCCAAAATAAGCAACCAAAGTTCAAGCAACTCAACTGCCAATGCCGTTCATTCTCCAAAATCAAAGAACGGATCACCAGTTGATTTCCAGGTTTGCTCTGATCCAGATGAGCTTATTCCATTCGTTGGAATCCCTCATCCACACTATGGAGCGGACTACTTCAGAGGCACATGCCCTCCTCTCCAGCTGACTGAAGAGAATATTCGCACTTTCTATAGTGGTGAATATGCAGTCAAAGGTGCACAAAAGGAAGTGACCAATCTCCTTCTCACTCACTTTGCTTTTGTTGCACAACATGACCAAGAGTTGTTCAAACAACTCCACCGGTATTTCTACTGGTACAACTGGAGACATTCTATGTCCATCCAGTCTCATTTTCTTCTAACTGCCTTTCATGGCATGAGCTACTGGCAACGAGAAGAAACTTTGAGCATCAAATGCATAGGTTCATCAAATTCATTTCCTCCAACCATGGTGCAAGTTCAGCACATCATGAATCACCGGCTTGTTAACAAGATTCCAGCAACCGCCTTACTAGCAGAGTTCAAATCCAGCATCATGCCTCAAGCAGTTGGGACTGCAGATCAACCAGTCAACTGCCCAACTGGCTCACTTTGTCGTCAACTGAACTTTGATAATTTATCAAGTCAGTCAGCTGAGCCATCACGACAAACTCCACCTGCTATCAAAAGGAGAGAACCTCATCTCTCACATGCTAAAGCCATAGCTTCTCAGAAGAATCCAAGGCGTGCTGATGAAAGTGATAGTGATGATGAAGACACTGCCACATCACCAAGTCTTCTATCCAAGAGCTATGTGACTCCACTGCTCACATCTAGCTCAAAAGGCATGCAACTATCGATGAAAAGTGATCAGCTTGGGTCATCGCCAAAGGGAACTTCACAATCCCTTAGTCAAAGGATGAAAAACTCCTCAGTTGCTATCCAGCTTCACCTTCGCCAAGCCAAGAGGACAGCAAGGCCTGAACTGTCAACGCACAAAGCTACATCCAAAGGAAGCAGTGCTGCCAGTCCAGCTAAGCCCTTCAAGAAGCGGAAACTGTCTACAGAAAAGCCGAGCAACTGATCAAGCCAACTGATCAATTTAGTTTAGTTGCAGCTTCAACTGCAGCCAGCTCATCAGCGACGACTGAGCATCAAGACTCAACTGATCAACCAACCACCGATCGGTCAATCAGTTGGACTGTATCCCAACTGAATCAGGATAAGTTTTTTTTTTCTCAAAGCTTATCTTAATCACATTGTTACCGTTGCAATTATGAAATTTCTTATATTATATTTCAACGGTTACAATTTGAAAATAGGGTTCTATATCACAAAGTTGCCATTAATATCTCTGCATTGATATTAAAACAACTCTTCAAAGAGGAGAAGAAAATATAATTTTTTAATGAGCTATAAATAGAAAGATCTGCAGAAAATATTTCACTATTTATGGCAACTACCCCATTTTCAAAATCGCTACATCACAGCCACAAGATCATAAAGTTACTTAACCATTGAACGGCTGAGATGCAAGCATCATTAATTCAGCTAATCAACCATCAAATCGGATGGCTGATCAGCTAAGAAAAGTCATCGAGTGCCCTCGATTCCTGCATGCAAAGATGAATAAATATGTGCAAAGAGATGAAGGCTCCGATCATCTGAAAAACTCTTTCTCTCTCTTGCTTTGATCATTTGCTAACCTTTTCTCCCTCATAAAAAATTCTTACATATCTAAACTAAAACTCATCTTTTTGCAGAAATGAAGGCTCCATTTCACATGGTGGATATAAAATCTCTTGAGCGCAAGATGAGAAAGGACAAGTCTCTAAATCTAGAGATGTTTAATGCACGTCTCGGCCCAGATACTTTTCAAAAGATCTATAGACCATTGGAGGCCACTGGTTTGATACCTTTCTTGACACTACTGCTAATCAAGAACATACCAGCTTATGTTGCCGAGTTCTACTACAACGCAACCATCACCGGCGATAACATCATCTCCACCGTTCAAAATCAAGTGATCACGGTCACAAAAGATACGATGATGTCCACTCTTCACCTTCCCGGTAAAGGCCCAGAAGTAATGGACCTACAACTGCCAAGCAAATACGCACTGTGGGATGCTTGGAAACTTCCTCATGTGCGCCACCATGACAGTGCACACAGACTGAAGGAGAGCATGCCAAGTGATATCATCCAACTCTTGGATATCACCGGCCATATCCTACATGGCAACTTCGAGACAGTCCAACTCTCCAAGCTCAAAGCCCATCTCACAGCCGCTCTATATTTCGGATGTCAAGCCAACTGGGCCTCTTTCATCCTTACTCAACTAAGAGCCAACATCGAGCGAGCGGCATATGATCCGTCAACTGGCTCATTCCGAGAAAAGGTCATGTTTATGAATCGCATAAGCCATATCTTTCAAAGCCAGTTTGATGAGGTCATCCCAACTGGCGAACAACTCGGAAGAAGGGACATGCTCCCAACTATCTACTGTCATCAGATCCCGAAGCATTCACTTCTACAAGGGTCTTCCAACTCAGATCGGGGAAATGGACCTTTGGAGGCACCCGTCAGCTCCTCTGACGAAAGAGAGCTGATGCTTGAGAGCGCACCTCTTTCAAAGCTGAGTGATCGGCCCACAATATCAGCCAGCTCCCAACCTCTACCTTTAGTCCAACGTGACTCTATTGAGGTTGATTTTGAAGCAGTTCTAGACCATCAGCTTAGAAGCTGCTTTGGTCTCATTGAGGACACAGACTCCTCTCTATTCGCGCAACTACGGTGGTACCTGCAGTACCACATATGGCGCTTCTAACTGGATGAGTCAACAATGTTCCACCTCGTCCACACCCGTGGCTCCACCTTCTGGATCAACAAAGGTACATGGAGTAGAAACTTGATGAATCATCCACTCTCCTCGCCACCAACACTCTCGGAGATCATGGATTCGATGATCAAGTGACTCCAGCTCAGTATACCAGCCGATGCTCCTCTCCCCGACAATGAACCGGCCAACTCCTCATGCACACCCTTCATTGGTGATCCACCCCTTCCTTCAACCGATGAGATCTTCAAAAACTTGGCCTCAATAAACTTCAGAGAGCAAGACATCTCTGATCAAGGTCAGTTCATGACAACTGAAGACGCCTATGCATGGCTCTCCTCACCCATGCAAATTCCTTCAGTTCCCTCAATTCCTGATGACAATTTGGCAACTGCCTTCACATTCCTGCCAAACTTGTCACTACCATTATGTGATCCATTCTACATTTTGGATGATGCCAAAAAGGGGGAAGATGGACAGTATGATGATGGATGCTTGACTCTTTGGGATCAGATTCAAAGAGAAATTCATCATGAGGGGGAAGATCAGCTTCAGGGGGACAGTATGATAATGGATGCTTGACTCTTTGGGATCAGATTCAAAGAGAAATTCATCATGAGGGGGAAGATCAGCTTCAGGGAGAAGCATGGGGAATACAAAAAGTCCAAGAAAGAGAAGAATCGAGCAGACAGAAAATGAGCAATTGGAGCAATTTTCAGGAAGTAGATTAGTAGTTTTAACTACTCTTGAAGATATAATATGCTTTAAAGTGAATATATAATATAAGTTTTGATCATGCTTATACTTCAAGCTTGTCATGATTATAATGCTCATGCTCTGATTTATTATGCTCTGATACTTTAAGTTTGAATGTCTTGACATGATACTTTATGCTCTGATACTTCAGCTTGAATGCTTTGACACTTGAATGAAAAATTCTCGAATAATGCTCTAATACTGGAATGAAAGCATGCTCAAAGAGAAAGAATGAAAGAATGCTCTGAAATTTGAAGTCCAAATTGCTCTTGAAATTGACATGCTCTGATACTTGAATGATAGCATGAATAACAAATGCTCTGATACTTGAATGCAAATCATGAATCAATTTGTCTCTCAACGTGCTCTGAATTTGCTCTGATTTTAAGATTCTACTTAAGCATTTGCTACACTTGCAGTTTTTCCATCATCATCAACAAAGTTTTGACATCATCAAAAAGGGGGAAATTGTTAGGAAAAACTATCAAGGAACCCCTAGATCAGGTTTTGATGAGATGTCAAAATTAGTTATGAAAAACTGACTAAAGTTCAAGTTGTAGATCGGAGCTGACCCGTCCAGGGTATCAAAAAAGAACTCAAGTAAAGTCAAAGTCAAACAATCTGAAGAATGGTCTACAAGCTGAAGGATACGTCATCCAGTCCAAATTCAACTCAGCTGAGAAGTCATACCAGTCAAAACAAACTGACAACCGAGTCAGCTGAGCTGAGGGAGAAAAGAGTTGACTAAAGACTGAAGAAACTGATAAAGCATCAGTTTAAGCTAGAGACTGGAAGTATCCAACCAATGGCCAAACTTCAGTAAACAAGACAGATCAGCTGTAGGCCAGAACTGCAGTCAGCCAGCTTATAATTAGTCAAGCTGACTAGAAAGCACAAGAGAAATCAGTCAAGCTGACAAGATAGCCAAGAACTTGAGATCAGTCCAACTGGAGAAACACAAGCTCAGAACTGCCAACTGGAGCAATAGCCAAACTCAGCTGACAAGCTCAGAACTGCCAATTGGAGCAATAGCCAAACTGAGCTGACAAGTCCAGAACTGCCAACTGGAACTCAAAACTGCCAAGAAAGCTGAAGCCAGAGAACCCTGGAGTTTATTACTTAAACCGACGAATCTTGGAATAAATGCTCCTACAAAGATCCTGGAATTTAATGAAGATCGATTGGCAGAGTAACAGCTACTTCAACCAAAAGCTCCAAGCGATCATTAAAGACTATCTTCCATTGATGAGCCAACAGAGCTACCGATCAATGGGCAATGGAACTCAACGGTCATAAAATCACTCCTCTATAAAAGACGAGTGAATCAGAGTTTAAAATACTCTTTGCCAACTCCTAACTCTACGCCTTCACAACTTTCGCATATACAAGCAAGAGTTTTTCTTTCTCCCTCCCACTCAAGCTCAAGTTCAGCATTTGATAGAATCTGCGATAGTCCAATTGAGAAGAAGAATTCACAGAATTAAGATATTCAGCCAGCTGTTGACGATCCAGCCAGGGCAGCCTTCTTAGTTCCAGCTATTAAACGATCAACTACTCAGCTCAATTAAAGGAGCACATCAGTTGATACCCCCTGTTCAAGACTCACCTCTTGAAGATCGAAAGAGATCTAAAACCTTGTAAAGACGACAATAGCACCTACCTTCCTAGCGAGCAGTTAGGGACTTCAAGTGTGAGCCGTCAACCCGCTGAGGTAGCAAGCAGTTACCAGGTTCAGCCAACTGTCCTTCATTGTGTAATTTGTAAAGAAACTCAAGTTATATAGTGAAGTTGCCCTTCTGCGGAAGGAAGAGAAGACGTAGAAGTTTGAGACTTCGAACCTCTATAAATCGCTTGTGTGCTGAACTATATTGATTATTGCATGTCTTTAAACTACACACAATATCACACAAGCTGCACTCAAACTATCTTAACGATCAACAAGTTTGTGCATAGATAAGTTTCATCAAGCGAGTCAAAGGGACCTGTTATTCCGCATCTAAAGTAAAAGTTTTTGAATCAGTTTATTCACCCCCCCTCTAAACTGATACCGACTCGCCCGAGACTAACACAGGTCAAAAGGGACGTTGGTAGATAAGTATGACCCAGTCAAAAACCCTTAAGGGGATAAGGGTCTATCCCCAAAAAATAGCGGAGAATCCCTTAAAAATCGGAAAGGGGTTACGGCTTCACCCTATATAAATCGCAGAGGGGGTGAGAAATGAAAGCAGGAAATATCGAAACACCCAAGTAATTATCGATTAAACAAATTATTCCGATCCTTTAGACACTCATTCATTCCTCAATCGATCTCATTCGACTTTATTCTTTGGCCTCACAAAATCTCGCCGGTCGCCAGAGCCCGAACCAAGTACGAAAATAATTGTAGAAATTCACCCGCTACAAGTATACTTAAATTTTTGGTATGGTATCGATATGAAATTTGAAAATTCTCGGTATACCGCGGTATATACCGATATTCGGTATACCGAATTTTTGGTATATACCGATAGTTCGGTATATATCGGTATTTCAGTATATCAATATAAATGGTATATCGGCATACCGTACCATATCGATGATTTTTTTTATACAATTTATGGTTATTGTAGTACACTAATTTCATTTAAGTACACATGACTACAAAATATAATAAGTGACAACTAAATATCAATTAAAGAAAAAAAAACTAATCAAATGATTATATTTAAATTATGATGATCTACAACATTGCAACATATATTTACAACTTGATTAATATATCATATAAATCAGGTATAATTTAAACTATTACATGATAAAGTGAACAATTGAAATTTGAAAGTTATATGTAATAACTAAAAAATAGTAATCTTATTACTTTTATTATTAAACATCCAATACTTCTCTCCAATATTAAACACTAAAAGTTACAAAAAAAAAGGAAGTTATAAGAGAAATAAAAGAAAATTACTAAATAAGAAGATAAAAAATATTTTAGAGTTCATTAAATTCTAAAAAAATATAATATTCAGTAAGTTTAACATAAAAGTTAGAAAATATATATAATAAAAAATACACGAGTTACCAATTGAAAATGAACAATTTAAAAACATACACAATAAATAGCAATCTTATATTCTTCTCCAATATTAAGCACTATAAGTTAAAAAATAATAAAATAATAACAAGAAACTAGAATATCCGTAAATTATGATAATAACACTTTGATGTTTAGATATTGAAATTGAACATGACTAATAAATGATACTAAACTAATATTATTAAAATTACGACTTATGAGTAAAGTAAGTTATAAGAGAAATAATAGAAAATTACTAAATAAGAAGATAAAAAATATTTAAGAGTTCATTAAATTCTAAAAAAAATACAATATTCAGTAAATTTAACATAAAAGCGTAATATATATATATATATATATATAATAAAAAATACATAAGTTATGAATTGAAAATGAACAATTTAAAAGTATACATAATAAATAGCAACCTTATATTCTTCTCCAATATTAAGCATTAAAAGTTAAAAAAAATGCAAAATTCGGATCGGTAAGGCATGTAAAATTCGGTATTTTCGGCATACGTTAAAATTTCGGTATTTTCGATATACCGTGAAAGTTCGGTATACCTTGAAAGTTTGGTATGTTTGCTATATCGTATAATATCGGTATGGTATGATATACCAAAAATATCGATACGATATCAATATCTATTACGGCGTATATGAAATTTTGGTATATTGAAAGTTTCGGTACGAGAACGGTATGAAATTTTTCGATATCGAAATTCTGTACGGTATACGATACGACGTGAAATTTTCTGTATACCGTACCGACCCACCCCTACTCTAAATTTTACACTATATCACCTTTTTGTGTTGCATATCCTATTGCACGTTAGATTTTTTTTTTTCAATTATTTTATTCAATCAATGTCACGTGTTTTAGTTTACTTTTATACTTGCTATTTATGATTCATTTTACCCAATTAGAATTTTTTTTCAAATAATTAATTAATAATTAAAAACTAAAATTAAATAAAAAAAAATATGATACACCTTAATTGGATAGGATGGATTCTAAATAAATAAGTGTAAAATAAAATTAGAGCACAATAAATTGAAATATAATTGAAAAAAAATAAAAAATTCTATTGTGCAATAAAGAAAGCAATTCAAAAGGTGTAATAAATGATCTCATTCACCTTTACACCACACCTCATATACTAACACCATCTCCAACCGAGTAATTCAAACTCAAACCCATTTTGCAGTAAATGTACTATCAAACAGTGATTCATATCCAACCAACAAACTCATTCTCATATCAATTTTTATCCTTTTTCAATAACCTCCACTTATTCATTAAATTTACAAATTGAACCCTCGAATTTTTTTATATATTCACGGAACATCTAATATAAATAATTATTAATCAATAATTTCTTACAAAATAAAATATTACTAGATATCTTAATTTTGAAGGGCTATAACAAAAAATTATTAAACTAAAATTTATTAAATAAGAGAAAATTTGGAATACGTCTTTGTTTTAATGTCATTGTTAAGATTTTTTAATTTATGTGTTAATATTAAAATTTTAATTTTATGTCAATATGTTCTTTTATTTTTACACTATAGTTTTAATTATTATCTTAATAAAGATCATATACAAAAAATTAAATATATAAAAGTAAAACATATACATATGATAAATTTGATTTTACACTAGTTTCGTGGTAGTTAATTGTGCATTTTATACGATTTACTCCTGTTTTAATCTCAGTTTAAATTGGATTTCACTCGTTCTTCAAGTTTGGTATATTTTGTGATTTTTGTAGGATTTGTTCCAATTTAAGTTGTATTTTTTATGAGAAGAATAGTTGATGATGTCCTGAGATTGTACGATGAAGAATTCGAGTCGAGAAAGGGACGAAAAATGACACATAAGAGGATTCGCGAGTCAGTCCATGAATGGAGTCGTGAATCACACATTGGCCCGTCCTTTGGAAGCCTGCTACTAAGGTGGGGCTTGTCTTCAGAAAATTCGTGAGTCGATCGCGAATATTGGGTGGTCACGAGTTTCACTGCCACGTCAGTACCACGTGGACTCGTAACCCGAGTCGCAAGTGACTAGGTCGCGAATATGTTGGGCCTGTCTGATTTTGGGCTTGAGATTTCTAGGTATTTAAGGGTTATTATTAGAGTTGTCAAAACGAGCGGCAGGGCGCGGGCGGCGGGCTCAGAAAACCCGCTTTTTGGCAGGGCGGGGCGGGCCTGAAAAAACAGGGTCCTAACCGCCCCTACCTAAGCCCGCGGGTTGGTGGGTCGGCCCGTGGGCTTTCCCATTTTTTATTTTTTATTTTTGTAATGAAATTCTAATTTTAAATTTCAATAATGAGAATTAATGCAAGTATTCCCACATTATATTATGCTAAAAAATATTCAGATTGAATGTATAAAAATAAAAATAACACATAATCGTATTTTTCTTTAGCCTAAAATAGATTTAAGTTTTTGTGCTTTATATCATGTTTTCACAAAACTGGACAATTCGTCTAGAGCATAGCATAAATTTTGAAGCAAATGCAAGTCTTTATACATTAACCTATATGTACAAATTTTTCGGAATTCATCTATAGCACAGCTAATGAAAGTTTGTATAAAATACATTTTTAATTGAAAATAACAAGTTGTGTTACTTTATATTTTATATAATCATGAATTTGGTGTATGCATGAGATTTAAATTGGCAGTATAATGTAATGAGCCGGCTCGCTAGCTTGCCAGATTAGTTTAATTAGGGTAAAGTCATTTTTTATCATCTATTTTTTAAATAGGTATTGGCAATTGAGTATTATAAATAATTTATAAATTATAATAAGTCATAAAAAAATATTCCCTCCGTCCCAACAGCAAGGTTCACCTTTTTATTATTTACTCTCTCTATTTTAATAGAAAGTGAACCTTGCAAACGGAACGGAGGGAGTATATATTTGCGGGCCTAGCGGGCTACCCACCCCGCTACAGGCTTTACCCGTCAAAGTCCGTCCCGTCGCGGGCTTACCTTCCTGGGCCTGCCAGAAAAATGAGCTGGCCCGGCGGGCCCAGCCAAAACTAAAGCCCTACCCTCCTAAAAATTTGAAGGGATGGGCTGGCCCGACGAGCCCAGCCACAACTCTAATTACAATAAATTTTTTACTTACCCTAAAGTTGCCAGCGGATGAAATACAGCAGAGGAACGGAACATGAAGAACAAGACCAAATGATTTAGATGTTTTCAAGATTAGAGGCAGATTTAAACTTTTTGGTTTTATTTTCTTTAATTCTTGTCAAACAATAAATACTTTGTGGATGATTTTATTTGTTTATTTTATGATGAACAACTAAACTCTATTATTCTAGGGTTGATTATGATTCAATTATGAAGTTTATTTAATTAAATTTTTTTATGTGCTTATGACTTTATTATACTTTAATTGTTCTTGTGGTTTTGACTGGCCATTAAATATTATAATTTAATGTGTTAATTCATAAATCGAAATAAGAGTTTTAATATGAGATTGGGAACAGTTAACTTGGTAATCAATATCACTCGAGAGGGTTGAGAGAGCAATAAACCTGATGAACATTTAGGAGTTGAATGTTAGACAATTAATGGACACATTATTATTTAATTTGTAATCTACACCCTACGCACTTCGAGAGGAGGTTTTGGATAATAAAATGGTTGCTCAAGCATAATTTAAGTCCCAACATAGGTGAATAGATGAAATTAGGTAAAAGAATGGATTAATTGATAATTATTCAATCCTAGAATACGTCTATCCTTCATACTTAATTTACCTGTGAATTTCAGTTTGTGGTTAGATTCGTTCCTTTAACTAATTCATTTCTTTAGTCACTTAAATCTTTTAAACCTATGAGTAGTCTAGATAATTATAGGTGATTATATTTAGATAATTAGTAACTTAATTATTAAGTCCTTGTGGATTCGGACTTATTCATTACTAGACTAGAAGTTTCACTGTACACTTGCAGTCTATGTGAAAATAGATATATCAAACAACATTATATAAATCATTATAAAATACTAAAAAACTGCACTATTATTAATTTAAAAATAATTAAAGGACTAAATTGCAATTTAAAAAAGAGTGAACAGTCTCAGATTTTGTGAATAGTACAAACACAAATAAGCGTTTGGAGGAGAGAGAAAACAGCCAAAAGCTAGCCCATTTTGAGTTTGCCTTTGGTGCTCGGTTGGAGGAGAAATCCGGACCCAAAATCGCAATTTGCGTCCGGTTGGAGATGCTCTAATAGCGAAATTATATAGTTTTAATTAACAATTATTTATTCAATTCAAAATTTGAAATATACACCTTTTGTACGTTGATCGTATGATGGTGCTATTTAACCTAGCATGTGTATAATATTTTTACATGGGAATAATAAATTGTAAATGAAAAGGTGAAATTTATTTATGAACACCTTATGTGATACTGTGAAGTACTACTGATTAGATGAGAATTCAACATAATGCGATTCGTGTGAATCCAAAGATAGGTGATTAAATCTTGTCTAGCAATTGGATTTGTTAATTCAAAAACTACTTGACTATAACATAAAATGAGACATCATATGCGAACTAGCTAGATAGAATATTTTGTACATGTGAAGGATGAAATCATTTAATCCACTTTCTCTATCTCATTTTTATGCACCACTTTAAATTTAATATTGTAATTGTAATTATATAATCACTTGCATGTGCATTTGGATAATACGGCTATTATGTTTTAGTTTAATTCTACACTTATTATTTAGAATTCATCAAACCCAATTAGAATGCATTGTAATTTTTTATTATTTAATTTTAAAATTTTAATTATTAATTGATTATTTGAAAAATGAAGTACTAAAAAAATATTTAAAACCCTAATTGGGTAGGGTTTGTATGATGTTTAGGAAAAACACCTTGAGTGGTGTGAGGTTTTATTCATGTATATATAAGCCAATCAAATACAGTGTTCTTGACAAAAATAAACTAAGAAGTAAATAATGCACGAGATTGATAATTTAGTTCGGTAAAATAACCTACGTATGGGGGAACTTTGCCCAAATTGAAGGTTCGTCCACTACTCCTTCGTGAAGACTATTTAGGATACTTATACATATAGGAATCCCTCCTTATGCCGCTCTTTCTTGCAGCACGAACTCTTTGATGAGCGAAAGCTGTGAATTCTCTCACAACCATGAATACTAGCCTTCTCTAGCTACCCACGATTTCACTTGCAATCTCTCCCGAGATCATGAACAAAACAGATCAAACGATCCTCAAGTGTTTTTCTCACGAAAACACTCAATGCTAGACTACCACATTGAACAAACTAAGAAACAACTTCTAACTATTACAAAAATTCATAGACAATATACTCAATGAATCAATAATATTTCACACACTGATTATGAAAGAAATCGGCCTTCATATAGTGCAACCATCCAAAGTGACTTGATCAAATTCAATGTTCGTCTACTTAGTAGTTGATATAGGGTTTGTGATTTTTTCCATGTTGATGTAGATGTCTTTCTTGTTTGTGAGGGTTCAAATCAACACAACATCTACTCCATAAGGCAGTCAAACATCCGATCATTGCTTTCCTAAACAATCAACACATGATCTCTTCTAAAAGAAAACTGCCATATAAAACTGTTTGGGGACAGATCCTGGAACATCAGAGGAACGGTCACAACTTGTTCATTTATTTGCACAGCGTAATCAGCGCACCACATCAGGAGCATATCATCAAACATTTTGTCGAACATAAATTGCCAAAATAATCAAGTGCATGCAAATGACACTAACAAATAATATTTATTATAAAAATAAAATTTATTACATTATAATTATAAAAGTGTTAAATCCACTAAATAATTATAAATCTTAAATAATAATTACAAAATTAAATTAAACGATAATAAATTAAAATTGAAGAAAAGAATTAAAGATAAACTTAATAAATTAAAAAATGTGACACCAAGTAAGAATGTAAGATAGAGAAAGTGGACTAGAGAATTTTCAATGTAGATGAGATCATTTGTTGCATTCTTGTTACATCCCTTGTTGCATAATCATTATTATTTCTATTTATTTTTTTCAATATACCCTAGTTAGGAAAATGAAACATAAATAAAAAATTTGAAATTAAATTAAATCATAATAAATTGAAATTGGAAAAAAATTATGCAACAAAGGATGTAAGAGGCAATGCAATAAAGGATCGCAAATATTTTTTTAAAACTAAAACCAGAAATCTTATTAGTCAACCGGCTCCCTCAACCAATAAAGAAAATTAGTGTTCCAAGTACATAGTGCCTCACTAGAAGCACTAATTTGTGCAAGCTTATGAGCAACAAAATTTGCGCTTCCCAAAACATAGGTCGAAAATCAAGAATAAACTATATAGGGAACGAGACCATAAAATATCGTATTTAGTTGTGGGCCGTTGATTGGCTTCATCAACAGCGCTCGTAATTTAGTAATAGAATCTGGTACCACCAAAAACTCCCTCCTCTTCCTTAACTGCAGCTATACACCCATTCATCTGGCCGATACCATTTCAATTATTTTCCCTCACTGACACGCCAAGAGCCATATATAACTGCAGCTCTTGCTTCATGAAAAGTAGCTACCAGATTCCTTGCATGGTCTATCCCCACCTCAATACAGGATCACAATTGTTTCATATCATTTTTCACTGCATCCCCGTGTCAAACTTTTTGTTTTTTAACTTCTTTTTTTTTTATTTTTTTTTTTAATTTTTATTTAGGTTCATCATTTCCCAATAATAATATTGGGGTATATTAAAATAAATTGGAAAAAAAATAGTCATGACACGTAACCAGATATAATATGGAAGGGGAGGACCTAATCTATTCGTATGTTGCCGATCACTCAATTAACAATAATCCACAGAAATTCATACATTATATTATTATTATTATTATTATTATTATTATTATTATTATTATTATTATTATTATTATTATTATTATTATTATTATTATTATTATTAATTTCTTAAAAAGGAAACAATTCTTCTCCTATATATAAAACCTCTCGCAAAAGTGATACATGTCTCCAAATAAAATGACTCTCCATCCCTGCACCGCCGCCAAGCGGCCAAAGCACCGCCATCGCCACCACCAATCTTTACTCCCCGGCCTCCCCGACCACATAGCCCAACTCTGCCTCTGTCTCGTCCCACCTTCCTCTCTCTACTCCGTCTGCCGCTCTTGGCGCCGCCTCATTTACTCTTCCTCCTTCCCCCCATTTCCCTCGATCTACGCTCTCTTCTCCTCATCCGAAAACAATCTCCACTTCTCTTCCTTCGATCCCATATCACGTCAATGGATACCCCTTCCTCCTCCGCCGCAAGACCCCCCGCTCCGCCGCCTCCTCTTCCGCCACCCTGCCTTCCTATCCCGCAAGCTCCCGATTCAATCCGTTACCGTCTCCGGCAAGCTCGTCCTCCTCGCCGCCACCGCCGATCAACTCCTCCCCGCCTTATCGCATCCCCTCGTTTTCGACCCGCCGTCGCAGACATGGGCCCACGGCCCACCCCTCTCCGCCCCCCGCCGGTGGTGCGCCGCAGGAGCGCTTCGTGGCGCCGCCTACGTGGCAAGTGGAATCGGGTCCCACTACGATAACGACGTGGCGCGATCCGTGGAGAAGTGGGACCTCGACGATTTGTCGGTAGTAGTTAATCCAAAAGTATCCGAGCTTCGGCGACGATGGAAATGGGAGAAAATGGCGAAGTTAAGGGACGCTAAGTTTAGCCGTGAGGCGATTGATGCGGTTGGATGGAGGGGGAAACTGTGCATGGTCAATGTGAAGGGCGACGCGGCCAAGGAGGGAATAATCTACGACGTGGGGGCGGATTCCTGGGAAGAGATGCCGGAGGGAATGCTGGCGGGGTGGCGGGGTCCGGCGGCGGCGATGGCGGAGGAGACGATCTTCGCGGTGGATGAGTCGAAAGGGAAGTTGAATAAGTATGATCACGTCAAGGACGCGTGGGTGGAGATCGTCGAGAACCAGTTGCTTAAAGGAGCGCAGCAACTGGCGGCGGCGGCGGGGAAGGTGTGTGCGCTGTGCGCGGATGGGATGAGGATTGCGGTTGTGGATGTGGCGGCGCCACCTCCGGCTAGAGTCTGGGTAGTGGAGGTGCCGCCGGGGTTTCAAGCGCTCGGGGTTCATGTCTTGCCTCGATTCAGCATTTCGGTTGATTAATCGCCGTTATTTACTTTTTCTTTCTGTTTTTTTTTTTAAATGAGAGCAATATTTATTTCATTGATTTTGGTAAAAAAAACGAAAGATTGAATTTTTTTTTTCTTTAAATTGGGTGTATGACTTTTGAGAAATTATTGATTATGTTTGTAGATGCATTAATTTTATAAAACTGCAATGGATGAATTGCTTTGCCGAGTTTGTTTTTTTTTTTGTTTATCATTGCCTAAATGTTGTTAGACGTTTAAGTGTTGAGAATTATTTTGGAATTATTAAAATGTTTAGTCAATTATGCTAAAAAAATTTGGAAATTAAATTTAATAATCCATTATTGAATATGATTTTGTTTCGTATTTGCTTGAATCGTGTTTTGGTCGATTCGTGCCATTTTGGTGCTTCGGATCTCAAACAACGTTTATAGTTATATTAACATTTGTCTGTTTTTAAGTGCATCTATAGATAACAATTTATAGTTTATCTTCGGGTTAATTACACACATTAATACACAACGTTTCTTTTTTACATTTTAATTCAAAGTTTCAAAAGTAACATATCAATACTCAATGCTTGCATAATTAACAATTTTAGTATTAGTGAAATTTTTCAATAGTCCAAATAATAACATGGATCACCGGAAAACCTAAGTGGATTTCGTCCTATGTTTTTAAATGACATGAAAATTCATTTTAATCCTACTAGATCACTACACAAAATCGTTTAACATGTAAAATTTTTTAAAAAAAATCCACACTTATTAAACTGAAAATTGGACTAGTTTTGAAGTGCATGAACATCCAATTTTGTGAATCCAGCTCCCAATTTTCATTTAAATCAGCGTGGAATTCATTTTTTTTTAATTTTGTGTTTAACGATGTTGCGTAGTCTAATAGGATATTAGGATTAAAATAAACTTCCATGCCACTTAAAAAAAATGGGGCGAAAATCCATGTAGGTTTTCCAGTGGTCCACGTTATTATTTGGATTGCTGAAAAACTTCACTGATGATAAAAGTATTAATTATGCAAACTCTGAGTATTGATATATTACTTTTAAACTTTGGACTTCGGGACATAAATGTAAAAAATGCGAAACATTGATATTAATGTGTAATTTACTCATTTATCATCTATTTATACGTAATATACATACACACAATGTATTAGGATCTATCGATTGAAAGTATCTAAAAAGTATATTTTCTATATATATAAATACATGAAGTTTGAAAACAAGCACAGCTTAAACTTATAACTAACAGTCTAGCATGTCAAACTCAAGAGATTGGTGTATTTGTATATGATGTGATTTACTGTAAAAAAGAAAATATTTCTTTTAATTTTCTTTTCTTTTTCGGGATAAAATATCATTTATTTTAATATTTTCTTATGTACAAAAAAAGTCTAAGGCTTCGTTTCTCATCCATGTTATATATTATTCAGTGTATTTGCATATGATGTGATTTGCTGTAAAAAAACAGAAAATATATTCCCTCAAAACATCACATACAATATCAAACAAAACCTGTATTCTAATCTTTTAATGTGAAGAAAAAGGGACACTAATTGATATTAATTATTTTTTGAATGTACGAATATTTATCAGTAAGCATATGTGTTTTGCATTTATGTGGGAGCAGTTAACTAACGCCAAAGAGCAAAACAAGAGAGTAGGTAGTGGATTAAGTGAAAAAGACATTAACCACTTTTTACCTGCACATTAGTTTTTTTGTATACTCCAATTCGATCATTCCAATTGCTATATTAAAATAGCTAGATAATTTTTACATGAATGTTCTTCAAACTTTTTGTAGAGCCAGTTTAATTTGCAATGCCTCGTATTATGATGTGACTCGGAACGTATAGGACACAACAACGACAAATACACGGAAGCTAGGAACGACACACGTCGGATAAGTAAGGGAATAATCCGACTCAAACAAGGAATGAAAATACAACTCAACTAAACGAACAATTAGACTCGAATATATACTGAACTAAACAAGATACCTAAGACCTTAGAATATGACCAATAACTAAATAAAACACAATACCAATGACAAGGAAAGGGGCGAATACGTTAGACACAAAAACGACTCGATTAAGGCTAGAACTTACTAGGAAATTGGACAACGTACAAGGACTCGATGAGAACACGAAGGACACTCTTGAGGGGCTGGAACACGGCGGTGGTGGCTGGAATGGCGGCGGACGTCGTCGGTGAAGGTGGTGAAGTCGACGATGATGTTGGTAGAAGGATTGGCTAGGATCGGCGAACCCGTGTTGTAAAAACTCGAACGCGCACGTCTAACTTCTCCGGATAGCAATTCTCCCAAGTATTCGAAATACCCTGAAGAATTTGAATAAGACTATTGATTTGCTAGAACAATAGAATTGTTTGTATATTTGATCAACCGATAGAGAATAACTCTTTATTTCTTGCAATTGTCTAACTTTAATGTAACAAATGGATCTCCTATTTATACTATAGGAGTTGAGAATATTAAACCTAAAACCTAAGGGAATTCGAAAATAACAAAAGAAATCAAAAGGAATCCTACCTTAACTAGAAGTCTTAATTAAGGTAAAATAAGATAACATAAAATAAGGAAATAAAATCTAAACTAATCTAGATAAAATCCCACAACTCGGGCCTTCAATTTCACACCACTTTTGGACTTCCAAAACACGACATGGGCTGATTTAATTCGGTCCATATTGTGTTCGAAAATTCCAACACCTTTGCATGAAAAACAGCAACTTCTCGAATTCCCATGCAAACGCGTAGAACTCTTCATGCACACGTCCAAATGGCGTGATTCTTCTTCTCACGTCTTCATGCTTCCTTCTTCTTCATCAATGGACAGCATGGTGATCAATCTCGGGCTGCTCTTCATCTCTTCTTCATACAACTCGAATTTACGGCGAATAGAAGCTTGTAAATAAGCTTGCAATTTCTTTGCTCGTAAACACGTCATAGGACCTTTGAATTGCAGCTCCGGATCATCCTCTTTATTACTTTGCACGATCTCATCTCCTTTGTTTTTTTTTTTTTTGTTTTTTTAAAAACACCATGCGCAATTCATATGATTCATCGTTGATCTTTTAATTATTTTGAAGTAATCATAAATAATATCCATTTCTATTAGAACTTTATTTATGATTCAAGACGGATGTAGAACTTTATCCAAAATTTTGGAGGAAATGGAATCTGTTATAAGCCACATTTATCGACCAAAAAACCTCTCTTAAAGTCTAAACCCAAATACCCCATAATGAGGTTCCCGGTTTTTAAAAGGGAAAAAACTTCTGACGTTGGGATTTCCTTGTTGCAATGCACTATTTAACTAGTTTCCTCCACAAAAGACATTCAGAAACGGAAATTTATACGCTACCCCGGGAATGCCTTATAATCTAATATTTTGACAAGTGATCCATAAAATTGATATTCATATTTTTATTTTTCTTTAGACACTCTAAATCTCTTATTCTTTTTCTTTACTCAACTTAATACTTTTATTTTAACATTTTTTTTTGTGAGAAAATGAATTAAATGGATTTCCTGTTTTTATTTTGTTACGTAAAAATAAACGTAATTTTGTTAAATTTAATTATGTTTAAATATTATTTAATTAGTTAAAATGTTCAAAAATAAGGCATTTGAAAAATAATTTTGGCGTTTGAAAACTAATTTTTCCATATCGGCACATATGTCGACAATTATGTTTTATTTATTTTTATGAAATATTCCGTATCGACAAATTTTTTATTGTTATTAAAAAATTATGTTATGGAAGAAAATGATATCGGTGATGAAATATTTTAGTTTGAAAATATGAAGATATAAAATCTTAATGAATTTCATATGAATCGATATTATATTAAATGAAATAATGTTATAGAATGTAATTATGTTAAAATATTATTTAATAAGTTAAAATTTCCATGACAACTTGTTAGATTAGGCTTTTGAAATATAATTTTTACTATTTAATTAGTTAAAATGTGCAAAAAAAAGGCGTTTCCTTTTTTTTCCATATCGGCACATAAGTTGGCAATGTTTTTTGAATTATTTTAATGAAATGTTTTTTATCGGTATATTTTTATTATCGTTACAAATTTATTTTATGGGTGAAATTGACATCGATGAAATATTTTAGTTTGAAAAATATAATATAATATAAAATAATATATTATATTATATTGTAAAAATAAAATTTTAGTTGTTGATATATTTCTTTCACTGAAATTGATTTCTCACAAAAATAAAAATATTGTCTATACATAAGATTAAATTTATTATATTAAATAAGACTTGCCGATGTATTCAATTATTTTAATTAGCCCTATTTAAAAGATGTCTATTAATCATACTTTAATTTATTATATATTATTTTAGTATGTTATAAATCATATCATAATAATATTTTATAACATATGAGATATTTAGTTATTTATTCAATATAAAAAATTAATTTGTTTCATATTTCCTAAAAAAATTCTAAGGAAAAATAGTTTATCTTAAAATTTCTACCAAAATTATTTTACCTCAAATCATTAAAGAAATACCATTATGACAAATTGAAGAATTGGATATATTAAAATCACAGTCATTAAAAAATTGAATATATGTAAAAGTTAGAGCTATGATTTTTAATGTAAAAACTGGAAGCACGAAGATATGAATTCCATTATCATTTTAGAAAATGAGTGAGTGAAGATATGAAAAAATAGAGTGAGAGTGGAGATATGAAAAATGGGGTGGAAAAAACTTGACTACCCGCACTTTGACCCGATCAACGCAGTCAAACCCGCCCTTTGACCCAGTTTTTTAGGGTATATTTTGTGTTTTTTAGAGTTTTTGGGGGGGATTTTTTTAAGGGTTTTATTTTGTGTTTTATAGGGTTTTTTGGGGGTGTTTTTAGGGGTTTATTTCATGTTTTTTAGGGTTTATTAATTCTATTTTAGGATATAAATTCATACTCATTTCAAACAAATTAAATCAATTTATTTTCATTTTAGGGTATATATTTTTGGAGAACAAAACAAAGGGAACAAAGAAAATTGAAAAAGAAAACAGAAAAAAAAAAGGTCAAAAATCTGCCAGAAAACAGGAAAAAAAAAAGACGGGCACGTGGACCACTCGCGTGGTGCCACACACCCCTTAAATAAGGCTTATGCACGGAAGTCCATCTCAAGTAGGAAACATCAAGCATATTCAAAATACACTTTTATTGCCACAATACATACCACAGAATATAGGTTCTCAGATAAGCAGAATTCCTCACATCAAGGCTGGTTGGCACTCATACTAGCACCAAGACACACATGCGATGAAAGATACAGTACAGTCGCTGAACACGAGCAAAGAAAGGTACCAACAATACAGACGTAGAGCACAAATTTAATATTCAGCACAGGCATCATAGATGATAAAGACACTTAGTACTAGTAGTAATCACAAGAACAACATTAAGCAGAACAACTCGAGCATATCAGATGAGTGATAAATGCAATCCAGTGGCAGTGAATCCAATTATCTCTCCAAGTCACGTATGGTAGAAGCATATCCTCAGTTATCAGAGCTACAGGATGTCTCACCAGATGAAGAGCTGTCCATCTGTAAGCGCCTCAGTTCTTCATAAGCCCATTCAAGACCAGGACAGTAGTGGACAGGCGGATTGAACCGTGTATCGTTTATATCATCTGGCAAAAATGCTCCATTTTCAACCAGGAATCTAATTGCTTTCTTCTTTCTCTCTTTGGCTGCATTATGAAGAGGGGTCCCTGCATCCAATAAATACAATGATGAGGTCATATGCAAGCAGACAAGACATGAAGACAATATATATCGCAGTTGTGGAAATATACGCACAGCCACATGAACCCTTTGTTCGAGCATCGATGTCAGCACCACGAACTAACAACTCATCCATCACCTTAATATGACCCCCTTTAGCAGCAAGGTGGAGAGGGGTCACACCATGCGATTTTGGGCCCCAAGCAGCCAAATTAACATTCATCCCTTCATTAAGAAGCCGTCTCACCTGCAAAACAATGGAAAAGATCGTGGCATAATAACAATCAAAGAAGGATCTGAGCAACAGAAACATACAGAATCAAATCATCTCCAGTTCACAAAGTGCACGAGTTACTCTCTGCTCCACATGAAAGACCACATTTTTTATCTTATATCCAACATGACGTGCTCTGTGACTGAAGTTGCTATGGTAGGAAGACAATTATGCAAATACAAACTTCAAATAAGATTATGATGAACCTAACTTTTATTGGATAAGCATGTCATGCCAGGCTAACACCACTAAATAAATAATCAATCTCTTTAACCTGACTTTTTTGGGCACATCAGTTTATGTCTGATGACTAAAGCAACCAATCGTCCAACATTATTCCTAAATCCTAACTATATAATTCATATCCTCCAACTGAGAGAAGCTACAAGAGTTTACATACTTTGCTTTCTATATCATTTAAGAAGATGGTTTCTCATCCCGCCATAAACTTCTACTTGGACATACTGCTGAAAAGGAAGCCTCTCTGAAGAAGCTAACAATTATAAATGGAATGAATCCTAACACTCTGAGCATAATATTTCATTAAAGACAGATAGTCGTCAAATAATACATTCCTAGATTGCATGCAACATCAAAGTTCCAGCTGTAGTGGCTGCTCTTGAAAAAGAAAAAAACCCCAGCTATCCTCAGGAGGAATCAGAAAATATGGAATCTTATCACATGAACTAAATTTCAGTACCGTAGAAGTTCAACTACTTTGAGGAGCTAAAAAGAATAGAGCACCAGTAGTAGCAAACTCAAACACATTTAGACACATCAGATTCTAATGGCCCAACAAATTTAAACAAACTTATCATGAATAGAACATAAATGTACCTCTTTGAGGTCACCTTTCCGAGCATGGATGTGCAGCAAGGTCCAGCCTCTATCATCCTTATCGCCTCCTGACCTTAGCATCTTCCGCCTCCTCCCAATAGATTCCACCTCAAACTCCGGCATTGCAGGATATTCGTATGATAAAACACAAACTCTTTGCTATGCAACAAGCCCACACACTCAAATTCAATTACCAACACTTCCGAGAATTCCAAACTCTAAAGTAACCACTTTTTTGTTTACTTTATTCAAGATCTTAAAACTAAAAGAAACAAGACTTATCGAAGAATTCGAGAAAGGAAACAAGAACTATACCGAAAACACTGAGTATCGTAATCCTGAAGATCACTTTTTCATAAACTCCAAATTCTAGAACTCAGAACCAACAACACACTAATATACCAAAAAAAAAACTCAATGTTTCCTACAAGTATAGTTCTATCTTCGAATTTCAGGATATAAAACGTATGTAAATGTATAAAGCGGTTGACAAGAGACCTGAAAGATCCGTTTACATTATCTTCGCAGAAAGATCGAGTGACAGGAAATTTAGCGAGAGGAATGGTTGGCCAAATTGTAGGGGCAAAAAGGATTCAAACCAGGGCCAAAAACTCGGAGATTGTTAATAAGCATCACATTGAATGATGACGTGAATCGAAGTTTCACAGAGATGATCATAATTGATGCCCTAATCCTAGAATCTATAATCAGATGAAATTGCTAAAGGAAAAGGGGACGATTAATCTCAATTAGGCGGCTGCATCTATTTCGATTTTGTGGTCTGTATATGCGGAGTTGGGGATTGAGGAATCGGATGAAACCCTAGGTCAGGAGCGCAGATGAAAGTCTTAAAGAGGCGAAGATGATTTCTAAATTGAGCCGCCGAATAATATTACATATACAGTATATACATAGTCAGAGAGAGAGAGAGAGAGAGAGAGAGAGAGAGAGATACGTTTCAACTAAAGTCGTGACGTTTTCTACTAACGAATGTTTTAAGAAAAGTCCAGAGTTAGAGACTTCGAGACTAGTACGTTTTCTTCTAAACATTCAGCTTTTGCCTTTTAGTAATTATTTTTTTTAAATGTCGCAATATATGAATTTATTTCTATATATATTTTTATCTCATTTATTCATATATATATATATATATATATATCTCTATTTAATATGTTTACATTAAACATTATAATTCAGTATCCTTATTCAGTAGGTTTACATTAAACATTAATTCATTATCAATGTAAACATATTAATTTATTATCAAACTAGGATGATTTGTTGCTTTATTTCTCGGAAGAAAAAATATTAATTCATTATCAATTAAATAAATATGAACACCCTAGTGAGTTTACTTGGTTAATTATCATTTTCAATCATTTTCTTAATTTTAGTGAAATATTCAATCAATCTACATGAATGGGACAGAGATATGTAGTTAGTATATATATAGGGTAAATTATACTTAATACCATAGTTGTCTTTTTTCATAATAATACTCCAATTTATACTTATATTCAATGCTTCATTTTTATCACCATTTCCAACATTCGTCCATTTTTTTCGATACATGAAGTATTCAATCAGCCTACATGAATGTGATGTAATTAGTATATATACACATATAGGGTAAATTATACTTAATAACCCTAATGGTTGTCTTTTTCATAATAATACTCCAATTTATACTTAATAATAATGCACTATTCAATGCTTCATTTTTATCACCATTTCTACTATTCGTCCAATTTTTCGACGATTGAAAATTGACTCAAATTTTAATTCCGGAAGTGTATATATATATATATATATATATATATATATATAGAGAGAGAGAGAGAGAGAGAGAGAGAGAGAGAGCCTTTATCATCCTTGGTAGACATTACATAGAAAAATATAAGGATTTTCGTAGCTGAATTCGCTTTTTATCTTCAAAAATTTTAACCGGTAGAACTATCATAAAAATGAAACGTTGGAGTTGCGTTGCTATTAAGTGATAAGTATAGGTTATGATATTACTATGGAAAAAATGCAAATGTTGGAGTGTTATGTATAACTTACCCTGCATATGGCCAAAAAATTATATTAGAAATTTGTGGTGACCTCAAAGATATGCTTTATATTATATACAAGAAATTCTGACTTTTTTTTACTCATACATTCGACCTACTAGTATTGAGGAGATTTGAATCCGTGATCTTTGATCTCTTAGAAACCTCACTCTACCAACAAGAAAATTCTGACTTTATTATTTTCGAAAAGAAAAAATGCGAAAATTATTACTTATTTTATTTTGGCGCAAATTTTATTTTCTTCTAAAATAACACCCGACTTAAGCCATATTCTCTATATTTTGGAATATAGCTATCAAATGGTGAATTGGGAAAACTAGACGTGAAACAACGCACCTGTGACTTCCTATGTCATTTTGATTTTCATTGTTTTCTGTACATTGATTACAAGTTACTTACAAAAAGTAAAAAGTAAAAAATAAAAAAGGTGATTGTTGAGAACATGAATATCTTATATTCATTAATTTATTTTCTTCATGCTTGGATAAGTTCAATTGTTTGAAGGAGCTTAAGGTTACACAAAAGAAGGGGAAAAAAATTAGTGTGCTTGAAAGTTTAAAATGAACATACAAATTTCTACTCCTTTTTTTTATTTTTATATGTGAAAGATTGTTAGTCATAAATATTATTAAGGTATATTAACAAAAAATAAAATTCATCATCTCTATAAAAGTGATTGATTGACCAATGTTTGATCTCCAATTCCCTCCAACTAAAAAGGAAGGAAAACAAAATTTAAAACAAACTTAATAAATAAGTAAAAATAAAGAACTATATTAATTTATATATGGACGTACAACAAAAATAAAAAAGAAATTGGAATTATACTGTGTTTTACCGGATGTGCATATTATTTATGTCATACGGGTCAAGGGAATTATCCATTATGACTGAAGATTTAATTTATCCTTTTCCTTTTAAGAACTAATTGTTGATGGAGCTTATGAGTGTGCTCTGTGTGGTGGGTTGGCCCATACTCTTTATTTTTTCTTTAAGGCCCATTCTGGGCCCAGTATCTTAACTGAAGCCCACTTTCTATTATCACCTCTTAGTCCCAAACCTAATTCTAATCTCTACTTAACTCTAGTGCTGCTCCCATTCTGAACCAAGCTTCATACAATCTCTACATACAGTGTAGGGCTCTGCTATTTCCTTCCTGTGATCTCGCTGGAATCATGTCCATCGGATTTCTGTTTGGCGATTGAGTGTGTGAGCTTCGAGTGTAGACTCATCCTCTCCATCTTGTGGTCTGGGTTTTATTATTGCTGGAAGTGCGAGTCGCCGGCGTGGGAAATTCTGAGCCAAATGTGTCTTCAAGACACAAACTTCCCATATCTCAATCTCTGTTTTCTCCTTCTTTACTTCAATTATTCACTATTCTACTCATTCTCTCTTTGTCTGGTTTTTTTGTACACATTAACTGCGTGTTTGTTCCCTTTTACTTGCAGGTTAGGAAGCTGAAGTGAGGAGAGAGGGATAGAATTCTGCAGAGAAATAAAGAGTGAAGATTAAGTGGGTTCAAAGTTGCTTGAGCAACCGTGAAGGGGATCGAACGGGTTCGGGAAATAAGTGGTGAAACTCCGGCAAGGCGAAGATACCCTACAGTGGTATCAGAGCCTTGGGGACCTTGCCGGGGCACCCTCCGACCCGCATCACCTTCACCCAACCGCTCTTTGGCCACGCCGACTCACTTCCGACGAGCAATGATCAAGGTAGGTCTGATCTCTCCCCTGCCTAGGAGAATCGGCTCTAGTAAAGCGGCAAAACTCTAAAACTCCTTAGTTGATAGGATTGGGTTGCCTGCTGGTAGAAATCTCTAGGGTTTTGATTGTTATGTGTTGAGTTTCTGCCATGTTTTGTATCCCTACTTTCATTTTGGTATCTTACGATCCTCTTTTTTCTGTTTCCGTGTGTTTTTCTGGTCGCTTGTTATCGTGAGTTGCTAAGATTTTTTAAATCTGTTGAAACTCAGTGTTTCTTGAGTTTCTTAGAATCTTCTTCTAGTCAGTTCTTGTTGAAAGCAAAGATTGAGGGTTGTCCTGAGTGAATCCTTGCACCACAGATAAATCTGTGATGTGAACTGGCTATCCTCAGCACTTTTTCAGCTTTTGGTGCTTTGTTTCTCTGCCCTGAAGGGCTTGTCTTATGTTCTTTGTGTGATCTGTTATGCCTGTTGGTTGCTGTTTGGTGTTCTGCTTGCTTGCTGCCCCTGTGATTGTTGATAATCATGAATAATCTTCATATGATGCCATTTAATTGCAGAGATGATTTTCAGGATTGGAAAACTAAAATTGAGTGCATTTTGGTTAAAGAAAAGGTTAATAAAGCTATTTTGACTAAGATAAATGAATCTGTGACTGATGAGAAATTTCATGATATGAATGACAGTGCTAGGGCTACCATTTTGCTAAATTTAAGTAGTATTGTTGTTAGAAAAGTCTCTCATCATCAATGTGTTAAAGATCTGTGGGATAATTTGAATTCATTATATACTGCAACCTCTGAAGAGTTTACATGGTCCTTACAGACACAATTTATAACTTATCAAATGGACACTTCAAAAGATACTGATGCCAATATGGATGATTTTGATAAATTGCTTCAAGATTTGAAACTTACTGGTGATGATTCTATTTAAAAATATGCCCCTCAAATTCTATTAGGTTCTATTCCTGAGACTTTTGCTGAGGTTAAATTTGCTCTGAAATATGGTGGGTCTAAGGTCACCTGTGATATGATTGTAACTGGTTTGAAAGCAAAAGAAAATGAGCTTAAATTGAAATCCAAGCCTTTGCATGGTGAAATTATGTATGTCAACAGGAATAATAATAGAAATTCTCACAACAGCTTTAATAAGTCCCTAAATGATGAAAATCCTAGTGTGTTAGCTGCTGAAAGACACAGAAGAAAAAAACAGCTTGGTCAAACTCAAAATCAAAGTCAAAATCAGAATTATGATCAAAAGCCTAGGAAAACATGTTGGAACTGTGGAAAACCAGGTCATTTTTCAAATAGATGCAAACAACCTAAAAGAAATAAGGGTTATGTGAATTATGAGCCTAAACAACATGCTAATAATGTGTATGAGGATGATGGTATTTATATGGTGCATGAAGCATATGATTTTCAATACATCAATTACAACAATATTGTGTCCAAAACTATGTTAAATAATGAATGGCTCATTGATTCTGGCTGCACTTTTCATGTCACACCTTATAAGCATATGTTTCATAATCTGCATTACATGAATTTTGGACATGTTGCTCTTGCTGATGGTCAAAACTATAAAATTCAAGCAAAATGTGACATTTGCTTAAAATTTGAAAATGGAAGCATGCTTACCTTAAGTGATGTCGGATACGTGCCTAAGTTGAAATTCAGTCTGTTATCTGTGTCAAAAATTGCTGATTAGATGCTTGATGGCTCTGTGAATTATTTGAGATTCAAATTTGAGAAGGATTCTATGCTTTATTTCACTGCACCCAGAAAAGGGTGACCTATATATATGTTGTCCAAGCTCAGTTTGTGCCTTAACCTGTTGTTAATGTGGTCCAAGAGGACAAAACTGCTTTGTAGCATGCTAGGTTATGGCATATGAGCAACAAAGGTTTAGATATTCTACATAAATCTGGTCCATTTGGTAAGGATAAGGTGTCAAGTATATCTTTCTGTGAACCATGTGTCATGGGAAAACATTACATATTCTTTTTTTGTTTATGTGCCTTATCCTAGGAAACATGTTAGCACTGAAATTCTTGAATACTTGCATGTTGATGTTTGGGGCCTAGCTAAAGAGTCAACCCATGGTGAAAATATGTTTTTCTTGTCAATTATTGATGATTTCTCTAGAAAAACTTGGGCGTTTTTGATGAAAAACAAGTCTGATGTGTTTATGAATTTTTCTAAGTGGGCTGCTGAAATTCAAAATCAAACTAAAAAGAAAATTAAATGCATCAGAACTGATAATGGGCTTGAATTCTGTAATCATGCCATGGATAATTGGTGTTCTGATCAAGGAATTAAAAGGCATAAAAGTGTGCCCTATTTTCCACAGCAAAATGGAGTGGCTGAAAGAATGAATAGAACTCTCCTTGAGAGAGTTAGAAGTTTACTTGTTGCATCTGGTATGTCTAAACATTTTTTGGGTGAAGCCTTCATGACTGTGAACTATCTTATTAACAGATCTCCATCTATGCCCTTGCATGGTAAATTGCCTGAATCTGTCTTCTTGAATAAGCCTATATGTTTGTCCAACTTGAGAGTCTTTGGTTGTGCTGCATATATGCATCAAAAGCTGAGCAAACTTGATCCTAGAGCTAGGAAGTGTGCGTTTCTTAGATATCCTGAAGATGTGAAGGGTTATAGGTTATGGGATAGAAGTGTGCCTCGCTTCAAAACTTGTGTAAGCCGTGATGTTGTTTTCAAATGAGCATGATTTTCATTGTTTGCCTAAATCCTCACATTATACTGCTCCAAGTGAGGTGGAGAATATGTTTGACTTTATGCCTACTCCTCCTGTTGTTCCAAATGAGGTGGATAATATAGAAAATTTGACTCCTTTGTAGGCTGGATTTGAAAATGTGCATCATGATTTACCTGTCACTGAACATGAGCATGAGCATGAGTCTAATAATCAAAATGTTGATAATTTTGTGTCTGATAATGAGGCTAATGATGAGCCAACCAATAATATGAATGTGTCTGATTCTGCAACAAGTTCTAGCACTGAGAATGAACTTGAAACTATTCCTGAACCTGAGAATCTGTACAATTATCAGCTTGCTAGAGATAGGGTGAGAAGGAATGTGAGGTTATCTGCTAAATATGATGATTATAATATGTCCTTATATGCTTTTAATGTATTCATCAATGTTGATCAATTTGAGCCTAGAACTTATAAAGAAGCTATCAACTCTGATGAATCTGATAAATGGCTTGCTACTATGAACTGTGAGATAAAATCCTTGCATGACAACAATACTTAGATACTTGTTGAAAAACCTGATGAATGTTCTGTTGTTGAATGCAAGTGGTTATTTAAAACCAAACATGAAATTGACAATGTGAGGTATAAGGCCAGATTAGTTGCAAAAGGTTTCACACAAAAAGAAGGGGTTGACTATAATGAGATTTTTGCACCTGTTGTAAAATTCACTACTGTGCGCATTATGCTTGCACTTGTTGCTCATTTTAACTGAGAACTTGAGCAAATAGATATTACAACTGCATTTCTACATGGTGAACTTGAAAATAACATTTACATGTCTCAGCCTAAGGGCTTTGTTGATAAATTTTTCCTGAGCATGTGTGTTTGTTAAAGAAATCTCTTTATGGCCTAAAACAATCTCCTAGACAATGGAACATAAAGTTTGATAAATGCATGCAAAGTATGAACTTTACTAGAAGCAAATTTGATCACTGCTTGTATTACATGCAATCTGACACTCTCATGTTCTTGTTACTTTATATTGATGACATGCTCTTGATTAGTCCCTGCTTGAAAACTGTGAAATATGTGCAAAAATGCCTCTGTGCCACTTTGATATGAAGGACCTTGGTGATGCTAGGAAGATCCTTGGCATAAATATTGAAAGAAACAGAGAAAAATCCACTCTTTTGCTACATCAATCTGTCTATATTGATCAAGTTTTGAAAAAGTTTAATATGGAAAATTGCAAACCTGTTAATGTGCCCCTTGCATCTCATTTTGTGCTGAGTAAAGATCAGTCTCCTAAAAATGATTTAGAAATGAATGACATGTAAAATGTTCCTTATGCCAATGTTATTGGTTCTGTGATGTACTTGATGATTAGCACTAGGCCTGACATTGCATATGCAGTCTCATGCCTAAGTAGATACATGGCTAATCTTGGTTTGCCTCACTGGGAAGCACTCAAGTGGCTTCTCAGGTATTTAAAATCCACTATGAACAGTGGTCTGACCTTCTCAAGGGCAGATGATGGTGTTAAATGTGTTAGCTATGTGGATTCAAATTATGCTAATAACAGAGATCAAAGAAAATCCACTACATCCTATGTGTTTACATTGTGTGGTGCATGCATTAGTTGGAAATCTCAACTTCAGAGCATTGTTGTTTTATCTACAACCGAATCTGAATATATTGCTGCTACTGAGGCTGTGAAAGAAGCCATTTGGCTTAATGGAGTTCTGTCTGAAATTAAGTACATTGATGATAAGCCACTCATTTATTCTGACAGCCAATCTGCCATTCAATTATGCAAGAATCCTGTGTTCCATGATAGAGCTAAACACATTGATGTTAGATTTCATTTTATTCGTGATATTGTTGAAAGGGGTGATGTTCTTCTTGATAAAATCCCCTTTGAGTTCAATCCTGCAGATATGGGCACCAAGTGTCTTTCAGTTGCAAAGTTGATGGCCTGCAAGAGATCTCTTAACTTTGATCTTGGTTGAATTCTGTTATGTGCTTTTCTTGTGGTGGTACTCCAGACTGTGTGGCTGGATACCTTATTTGCCTATGTGGATCTCTTGTTCTTGTGTGTTGGTTAGCTTATTTCCCTTGGTTCTGTGCTAGGTTGCAATTATATCAAGGATAGTCATTGAATGACTTGAGATAAATTGCTAAAATGGGTTGGTCTCTGGTGTTGAGACTGAGTTTAATACACATAGTATTTCTCTCTTCCTCTCTTGTCTTGTCTTCGTGATAGATAAGAGTAAAAATGGTTATGATGATGATCAGTTTAATGGTGAGCACTTCCTTGGCGACATAAAGGCCAATGGACCAAAGGTGGATATGTGGTGGGTTGGCCCATGCTCTTTATTTTTCCTTTAAAGCCCATTCTGGGCCCAGTTCCTTAACTGAAGCCCACTCTCTATTATCACCTCTTAACCCTAAACCTAATTCTAATCTCTACTTAACCCTAGCGCCGCTCCCATTCTGAACCAAGCTTCATACAATCTCTGCATACAGTGTAGGGCTCTGCTATTCTCTTGCTGTGATCTCGCCGGAATCCTGTCCATCGGATTCCTATTTAGCGATTGAGTGTGTGAACTTCGAGTGTAGACCCATCCTCTCCATCTTGTGGTCTGGGTTTTATTGTTACCGGAAATGCGAGTCACCGACGTGGGAAATTCTGAGCTAAACGTGTCTTCAAGACATAAATTTCCCATATCTCAATCTCTGTTTTCTCCTTCTTTACTTCAATTATTCACTAGTCTACTCATTCTCTCTTTGTCTGGTTTTTTGTACACATTAACTGTGTGTTTGTTCCCTTTTACTTGCAGGTTGGGAAGTTGAAGTGAGGAGAGAGGGATAGAATCCTGCAGAGAAATAAAGAGTGAAGATTGAATGGGTTCAATGTTGCTTGAGCAACCGTGAAGGGGACCGAACGGGTTCGGGAAACAAGTGGTGAAACTCTGGCAAGGCGGAGATACCCTACACTCTGAATATCAGAATCTCAACTTTAGAAATTTGTAGAATTCAATCCACAATTTTCCAGTCATAAGATCGACTACTCTATCTAAAAGTTCCCAACACAAATTTGTCCATTTGCATTAAGTTATCAAGATAGACAATTGTTTTAATTTAATTGGGTTTTACAAGTAGCCTCTTGATTCTACTATTGTCATTTCTATCAAGTTGCATTTTTTAATTTATCGTTGCATGTGATAAAACGCTACTGAACAAGATTATAAATTGAAATATTGAACTAACAATGCACCAACTAAGAGGTGTATTTCAAAACTAGGGATTTAGTTTTATTTATTCAGAGTTCGGAGGAAGATAAATTATGTATCAATCTAAACTCTAAAGCCTAATAGAAAAATAATATTAACTTAATTAGGGCTCCTATTTGGCTCCATTTGTGATTTTCTCAGATTCCTTATTGGCGCTTCGACTGGTTGAGGATGGGGAGGAAGGGAAGGAGTACATGACAAGGGAGTTATCCCCTCTAGTGGAGGTTTTTCAAGCAGATTTTATTACAGGCTTTCAAGACATGTATCGGGAGGCCAATTGTGTTGCTCACACTCTTGCTCAATTTGAAGGAGGGTGTGAGGATTTATGTACTTGGAACACAAATTATCCTCACTGGTTGAGGGAGATAGTGTCGTACTAAAATTCATTTTACTTCAAAAAAATAAATAAAAAATAGGCCTCCTATTATTTGAATTATCAATTTAAGACTAAAAGAAATCATATTTCACTTTTTTACTTTAAAAAATATTCTTATTTAATTTTCAGTGAAATTAATTACTACACGAATGAATAACTCATCCCAATTTAATTAAAAATTATTAGATAATTAAAAGAACTGAAATGTGTGATGTTTTAACCTTGGATTGGTTAATTCATTCATTCCTATATTAATATTATCTTTCCTTCGGGTTTAAGTCTTAGATTGATGTAATATTTATAAACCCACATCTTTTTATAACTCTTCCACCGTACGTAGTTTTTATATTCTAAATTATGATAGCCAGCTGAATTGAAAATTCAAACCAATTTTAGTTAGTCATGATATCATAGCTGCAAAAAGAACCACGTTTGCTCAACACAATTCTGTATGAAACAACCAAATTAGGATCCAAAGAAATGTGCCATAATGAGGTCAAAAAAGTAAAATGTAACACTTTTTACTAAAAGTGTGCCATGAGAATCATTAATAGTTTATAAAACTAAGAAATAATAATTAATCAATAAATAAATAAATTGGATCGCGATATTCGATCAGTTTCTAATAAACTGTAGAAACAGCAGGTGGCACATGTGACATAAGACATTAAACATATAACCCTCTCAAGATGACTTTCAAATATATTCAATCTATACTTTGGGAATATTGACATCAATCCAATAAGTATGATAGAACTCTATCATCTATTATAAAATAGTTAACCAAAATTGCTAGAAAATTCATTGAGATATGTATGGAGTTGTTTCAGAGGAAATTAAGTTTGGTGTAAGAACTAGAAACCAACTCACACCCTTTAATTTTAGGATTGCATCACCCAAATTTAATATTAATAAAAAAAACAATGACATACTTATATATATATATATAATTTTAAAAAAACGGTGATATTTTGATAATTTTTTACAAATGTAAAAAAAAATATTATAAAAAAGGGGACTCTCAGAATGTGTACTAATGGAGACATAATCATATACTCATGTAGATAAAATCATGTGTTGATGGAGCATTATGAGTTAATGTACGATACTTGACTTTGAATGCAAAACTGTTTTCAAGAGGAAATAATTAAATGACAATCCTTATATGATTGGAAAATAGTCCAGTCTAGTTTTCGAACAAAAAATGTGGACAAGGGTGCAACTAAATGGAATAAACCATAATTGAGATTAAATAAACCATAATGATCAATTCTTAACTAAAATAAATTAAAATTAACTTCTAAAAATAATTATAAATTACAATTGGATGAAGTAAACCATAATTAGGATATAATAAACCATAATAATCAATTACAAACTAAAAAATGATAATCAAGTTCAACAATAATTATAAATCATAATTAGGATGTAATAAATATTTAAAACAATATATATGTACTACACTAATATTATTATAATGTTTTTATATTGTGATTAGATAGTACAGATTGATTAATCTATATTTATATTATATAAAGTAAGATAGTTATCGTAAATAGTAGCTCTAGATTTTCCCGCCTAAACCACCCTCTAAATCAGGAAATCTAATAATATATTTGCTTAGTTTATTAGTTGTTAATTTTGCTATGTGTATGTATAGGTATATTAATATGGACGAATTAATTAGTTTAGGAGTTTAGATTCTATTATAATAAAATATATGATCAATATATTTTCATGATGATAATTTTAGTAAATATATTACCATATCAACAAATAATTGTTATCTCTTACTATTTAATTGAATACTAATAAATTATTCATTTCAATTTTGTAGTTGTATTCAAGGTTGAAAATATCTCTATCGTACTAAATATCACAATTTCAATTTTACGGATATATCACATGATATATCGATATCGTATGTCGATATCGCAGAAAATTAAAAAAAATGACGGAAACTATATTAAAATCTTGAAAATTTAACGAGAAATGTTATGAATTATTATAACATATTATTATGCGTGTACTCTACTCAAAATTTTGATAAAATTATGTTTTGAAAGCAAATATATGAATAATAAATCTTATAAATACTATCTGAGACAATACATTTGACAGAATAATGCATGATACAATATAAAATAACTAAATAAACATTATAAAGTACAATTAATACTAAAATGAGGATATATGAGGTTCAAATATAGTAGATGAAATGTCATCTTGTTCCAAACAATATTGGTACCGACTCATTACATTAGAATAATTCTGGATATAGTTATGCACATGCACTTGATATGTTTCTTAATTTCTTCCAACTGCTTCACCATGGATTGAATAATGTCCACTGACCTAATTATTTTGTTAATGCACATTTTGAAAAGATTTGTTGATTAGTGGACATAAAAATGAAAATTGGAGCAAGCTTCGCAAGAAACATCACAAAAAAAAAGCAAAAAAAGACGAGAAAATCTGAAGTTAGAAGCATAATTAAAGAAATGAAAAAAATAAGGAAAATATGTGTTGGAAATAGGACTATATCGTGAGTGGTTGAATACCACCATTTACATCAAAGCCTATTAAATCACTCCACCATTTGCATATTTTGAAATTTCTTTGCTCGATAAACTATAAGTAGGAAATACTTTGCTGATATTTTTTATTTATAATTTTACCCATACAATTTTACCTTAATAAATGTATAGATTTTGTTATTTTTTCAAGTCAACCATGACTGTCATTAATCAAATTAATTGAAAATCATCAGAAAAAATGAATTTGCAACTAAATTACAAGTTTACAATTACAAGTAAAATATTTCATAAGATATAATTACATGTTAACTCATACAACATACGTACCAATTTATAAATAAAAGAAGACCACAAAAAATATATTATAGAAATATAAATAAAAATCGCGATATACTGCGATATTTCGCCGATAACCGGAAAAAATACATTCTCTCATATATTTGTATCACAATGTCAAAATTTACGATATATCTACGATATTTTCATCCTTGGTGATATTATATATTTTTCCATATCATTTAAGTTCTGAATATTTTGAAAATACTAGTACCACACGGATTGTATCATAACTCATAACCATTTTTAATTTGAATATTTTTGCTACTTTTTTGTGTATTAGTTATGTTGAATGATTGTAGTTTATTTCTGTATCATATACCTACTAATTATGTTTCATCAGTTTCAATTTCCATTCATTCGCTTATGTATAATTTTTTAAAACCTATGGAGTGTTTGTGTTTAATGTCGATATATAACTGATTTTATTTTATGCAACATGCATCACAAGAGTAAAAAATAAAAATAAAATCCCCATTGTCAAGGTTAACTACATAGACACGGTGCTTCTAGCCATGAATGGGTCACTATGGTTGTTATTATAAGTTAATCAAGCTTTCATCGTGCTGTATATGGCTATATGGGACCATGACATATGTATTTAGCTTTCAACGTGGTTTTCATAGCTATTACATTTGTGCTTTCATCAACATTTAACTCGAAATATTAATTTTACAACATCTCATTTTATTCTTATGAATGCCACTTTGTATTTTTTGCTCCTTGCAATTCAAATATTTATATGATTTTTTAATCAATATTAATGTTTAGAAATGATTTCATTAATTTAGTGTTTATTGAACTCATCCAGATTTAATTCTAACATGACTTATGAAAAATGCAATAACATTTTGATTTGTTTTATTGCACTGTCGATTAATAGTCTTCTAAGAAAACTAAAAAAACAAAACAATTACTTTGGCTTCCAAATCAATTCAGATGGATTACGAAGTTAGGAAGCTTTATCAATTATGTCTATTATATATTGGATTATTTAAGAGATGGATCAAAATATATATCTTAAATGGCATTCATGTTTAATCATTGTATATTCTTATTTATACAAGACACAAGTATTTCATGAAAATTGTATAAGAATATTTATCTTTGTGGTTGGTGCTCTTTATTCTAATGATAACATCAACAAAATATTTGTGCTCATATTGGATCTCAATTATAAATCACAGTTTGCATAATTACGACTTTTGAAATTTAATATTAAAATGTTAAGTGTACACTAAAAAAATAGTTAGATATTACTAATTTTCTACTAAGTTTGTGTAAGAAAATTAAGGTTCAAATATATGCATATAAAATATTATTTATTTATTATGTACGTCCACTTAATTACATATATATATATATATAAATGTGACTGAATACATATATATTTTTTACTTAGGAAAATTTAGGTTTTATATGTAGATTATATTTTCACATCTAAAATATATTTTCTATGTGTGTAACAAATATCAATTTATTGAAAGTGTGTACATAATAAAAATAAAGCTATATTTTAACATGTGGATTGTAAAGAATGAATGGTATACAGATATTTGAGTTTTTTTTTTTTTGAAGAAATATAGATATTTGTGTTAATCATAAAAAAATATCACCATAACATAAATAATGAATAGTAAAAATTGGCAATAAACTTTAAAGTTACATAAACTGAGCAGATATAAACATGTTTATGATCATGTGCACGTACATTGTGATGAAAATGTAAGGTCAGAAAGATAAATTGAAAGCAAGTAAATGACACGAGATTGATAACCCTGTTCGATCAACTGATCTACGTCAGGGGACTTCACAAGTCCGTGAGAAACAATCCATTACTCCGTTGCAAGGTCACAAAGGCTATCACACGATGACCTCCCGTCACTCGACCACTTTCCTACGCACTACAACTTTTTTCGATGGACTGAATTATGAGATCCTCTCACAACCTAAACTCCCTCTAGTTCCCACAGGAAATCTCTCCCGAGAGTCCTCTAAAAGTGCCTATTCGGGCAACATCGAGTTTCGACGTGGAGTTCCAGGCTCTGCTGCATGGGCTGAGACTTGCTGTACAATATTCAGATCATATCTGGAATTGAGATGGATGCTGCTTCAGTGGTGTCGGTGTTACAGTCGGGCCAGCCCGGTTCGGCGGTGACTCGGCACACGTTGACGTCTATTCTTTTGTTGTGCTGTGGACGACATGTTCGATTTTCCCACATCCATCGTGAGGGGAATCGGGCTACTGACTATCTTGCCGGTAGGGGGCTCAGACCCCTACGCTTACCTTTTATGATTCAGGTTCTATTCCTCGATATTTGCTCTCTCTAGTGAGGATGGATCAATTGAGTTATCCCAATTCTCGTTTTAGATATAGTTAGATAATGATGTTCCACATTTGTGTTTTGTATTTGTTTCTTATTTGTTCTTGTTTGGAGTTACAGTCCATCTTGGGTTGTGCTTCAGTTTATATTTTTCCTCTGGGTTTTGGGGTTAGCATCCGGTCTGTGGATGCATCCCCTTTTAGCTGCTGTTTTGTTTCGAGTTCGAGTACTTGGTTAGGGGTGTGTTCACTTTTGGGACACATTCCACCTATAACTTTGTATGAGACGATTTGCGTTTTATATACAGGTTGGGCATGGTGCCGAATGCCCCACCCTTTCTAGGGGTGTTTTTCTGAAAAAAAAAAGACTCCTCTAAAAGTGTGTATAAAAGAATTTCAAACACAAACTAGACACACAATGATCACAAAGATCAAACTAGTCTACCCGAATACTATATGCTTCAAACTTGAAGTCTTTTAGACTCTTTAGCTCTTGTGTATTTGTAAACCTCAACTGCAATCTAACTAGTCTGATTCCCAGATAATTTATAAATACAAGACATAGCCTAAACAAGGTGATCAGATTGTCCTAATTTGAATCAAACTCTATAAAGAAACTTTCCTAATTTAATTCGGACTCCAAGTAGTTAGAAGACTTCCTTGAATAGAACTCGCCTTCTTCCATCTTGATCTTTATCTTGAACAAGGCATCTTATATTCTGAATCCTCCATCTTGAAAAGATAGCTTCAACTCCCTGAAATCATCTTGACACGTCTCTAAGAAATTATCTGAACAACCATGTACATGATCATGTTCACGAACATGCTCAAATACATTCTTCGATCTTCAATCAAATTGGCAGCAAAATGTTCATATCATAATGTCTAGAACATGGTCTTCAAAATTGAAAAATCAAAACTTTTGTGTTCTTTGAATTACCATAAGGATCATGACAATCTAAAACACTTAGTGCATAAAATGACACTAACAAACTTATCTTCTTCTTCTTCTCTTTTTCTTTTCTTTTTTCTTTTTACTTACATATCCGACCTGGTGGTTTTGAGGAGATTCAAACCTGTGACCTTTGATCTCCAAACAACCTCATTCCATCACTAAGTCATCCTCACCGGGACGACAATAAACTTATCTTAAGGATTTCTACTTTAAAGATTGTGTTAATAGGTGGAAATACACTCATAATTATAAAATTTGAATCTTAATTTTGGTGAACAATTTGCAAGCATAATCAACTCTGAATTACAAATAAATTGGGATAAAAATTATGATATTTATTTTTGAATGAAAATTACATTTTTAGGTTTTTTGGAGAGATGCCAGATTTTGGGATTGAACATGGTGTCTCAACATTGCTACTATTAAGTTATAAAGAACATGATTTAAAAATCAATTTAAGGTTAGTATTAATTTTTTTCTAAATTATTGGGATTTAATTTTATGAGGGACGTCATGTGTTGAGGATATGTAGTCATGTTGATCAGCAAATGTAGCCATGCAGCAACCTTCCCACACTGTGCTTATGATGGGGCAGACATGCAGCTGATCTCTTCCCTTGCATGGGACCACCTGACGTGGCAAATAATCCATGCATGATCCTCTTCTACAAGGATCATGCACTTTAGCCATAGATAGAAGATTTCCTATTGTATCTACAGTCTTTGATTGTAGGCGGGTTATTAGAATTTGTATATAAACTTTGTGTTTTCTATTTTCAAAACTGATTTGCAGAAAATAAAATAAGAAACCCTATTTTCTCTCTATTTTTCTCTCATTATTTTGCATGAGATTTTCTGCGCTCTAACATAGTATCTAGAGCTGGATATCATTGATTGTTTGATTACTCTTCGATTTTCACCGATTGATCGATCGATTGGAGAATGATGACAAAGGCAAACCAAAAATTTTCATGGATGAATGCTCAGGATGATGAAATTGGGTTTAATCTCGAGCATGATGCTAGTAGCAGCGCATGGCATGATGTGAAGTCTCCAAATGAACAGTCTGTTGCACCCAATCAAGTAATGAGAGGTATGCAAGTTCTTAATCCTACTAGAAATGAAATTAATCAAAATCGTATTCTTACAAATGATGAGTTATACTTAGCACCACACGAACATCCTGGCATGCTTTTAATGATTGATTATTTCAACGGCAAGAACTTTTATACTTGGAGTGGATCAATTAAACGAGCTCTGTTTGCTAGGAATAAATTAGGCTTCATTGATGGCAGTATGCCTAAGCCTAGAACTGACTCCATTGACCATATGCAATGGGTAAAAGCCGACTATCTTGTTTTCAATTGGTTGTGTAATTCCGTTGTGAAAGAGTTGTCTAGGGGATTGCAGAATTTGAATACTTCGAAAGTGTTATGTGATGAGTTAAACAAGAGGTTTGGTAAGAGAAATGGTCCATGGTAGTATAAGCTGCGCAGAGAGATAGCTTCTTATTCACAAGGAACACGGTCATTTGCTAGTGTATTTCAATAACCTTAGTGCACTTTGGGATGAACTTGCCTTGCTTAAAACATCCAGGAATTGCACTTGTGCAGCAGCAGCAGCAGCAGATGTTAAGGCAGACCTCGAAGAAAAGCATATGGTGCAATTCTTAATGGGGTTGAATGATATGTATGGACAGATTAGGCAACAAATTCTGATAATGAACTCCTTGCCTACCACTAGCCAGGCCTATTCTATGGTGCTCCAAGTAGAGGATTAGGTTCAAATATCATCTCACTTATCTGAAAATGCAGATCAAAGTGCTCTATTTTCAGGACAGAAACCACAATTTAAGAAAGAAGGTTTTAGGAAGAAATTGACCAAGGAAGAAAAATCCAAGCTAAAATGTGATCAATGTGGGAGAACTGGACATTTGAAGGCTGATTGCTTTGAGATTAATGGAGTACCTGACTGGTAAAAAAGATTTAAGGAAGAAAAAGGCAAGGCTAGGGCTCATCATGTTGATCATACAGATGGTAATAAGCTATTTGTTGTGGATATGTCTATGCAGACTATGCCTACTGATATTGGCAAGGTAATTCAAGCAGAAATTGCCAAGCATTTTGCATCTTATATGCATCAAAATAAGGCTTCTGGAGAGCACAGATCTGGTGCAGGCCTTTCAGAAATGGCAAACATTATAGAGATAGATTTTGGTAATGAATCTTTGGATATTTCAGGACACTATGCCTTTGAAGTGGGAAAAGATATAAATAAGTGTGAGTGGATTGTTGACTCAGGTCCTAGCAACCAAATGTGTTGCCAAGCAAGCCTGTTAACAAATTTAAGAAAGTTAAGAACTCCACTCAAGATCTTTCTTCCGGATGAGACAAGCCTCTGGGTCTTCTTAGCAAGAGATGCTCACATTAGATCCAAGATCATACTCACAAATGTATTATATGCTCCAGAGTTTACCCACAACCCATTGTCTGTGGGGCAACTTACTAAGAGTATTAATGGCAGAGTAGTGTTCTTGGAAATACATTGTTTAGTTCAGCTAAAGGGCACATAAGCTGTACTTGGGATTGGTACCATGAAGGGTACTCTCTATGTCTTTCAGCAAGAATCATAGTCAACATCATGTGTCAATGCTGCAGTGTCACCTTCCCTAGAGGAATTCCATTCTCTGATTGGTCATCTTTCTATTACAACTATGCATCACATGGAATTGTTCAAGAAAAGATACAAGCCTGTAGATTATAGTGTGTTGGAAAGCTGTGATATCTGTCACAGAGCCAAACAACAAAGAACTCCCTTTCCTACCTTGGGTAGGAGAAGTGAAATGTCCTTTCAGATAATACATATAGATGTGTGGGGCCCTATGTAGGAGATTCTGTTACTCACACTCCCTATTTCCTAACTATTGTTGATGATTTTTCAAGGGTTACTTGGACATTTTTGTTTAGCAGTAAGGGGCAGGTGTGCAGCATCTTGCAGAGATTCATCCAACTGGTAAAGACATAGTTTAATCAAAATATTCTTACCATGCGTTCAGACAATGGGACTGAGTTTGTTAACAAGAGAATGGAAGAATTACTGGGCTCTCATGGTATTGTTCACCATAAAACTTGTGTCTACTCACCTCAACAAAATGGTATTATTGAAAGAAAGCATAGACATCTGCTCCAAGTTGCTAGATCCCTAATGTTTCAGAGTAAGATGTCTTCACATTTATGACCTTATGCTATTCTATATGCTACTTTTATTATTAACAGGCTTCCTTTAACTGTTCTCAAATGGCAGACCCCTTATGAGATTCTTTTCCATAAATCAGCTATTCTTCAAGATTTGAAGCCATTTGGTTGCCTTGTTTACAAGGTAAACCTTCGGCCTTCTAAAAAAAATTTTTGTACCAGAAGTGTTCAATGTGTTTACCTTAGTCCTGCTACTCATAACAAGGGTGTTTTTTACTCTATGAAATTGATTTACAAAAGATTATTGTGGCCAGGGATGTTGAGTTTTGTCATTCTATCTTTCCTCTTCAAAGTGATTCTGCCCATATACCTTTTCCTTTAACTTTCTTTTTCTGATGATCTTCCTCAGCATTATACTACACCTGGGATCACTCCTTCCTCTCATTCCTCTACACCTGGGGTCACTCATTCATCTCATTCTTTGCAAACATCTGATTTCATAATTTCATCTTCTCTTCCAGCTAATTCTTCTACTATATCTTCTCTTATTGGTAATCTTTTACCTTCACAGCCTATCACCAAATGAGTAAGTAGCAGAATATCCAGACATCCTGCTTATCTTCAAGATTATATTTGTAATTTTGTTCATCCTCCTATTCTGAGTTTTTCTGCAGACACTCAGACACCACCCACATTTCCTTATCACATCTCTGACAGCCTTACTGATGCTTACAACTCTTACTTGTTTAATGTGCAATCTGTTAAAGAACCAACTTCTTACAAGCATGTTTGTTAACAGAAAGAATAGATAGATGCTATGGCTAAAGAGTTGCAAGCTCTGGAAGATAATTCCACTTGGACAATCATGCCTCTTCCAGCAGACAAGAAAGCTATTGGTTGTAAATGGGTTTATAAGGTTAAACTCAACTCAGATGGAAGCATTGAATGCTATAAAGCACGTTTAGTTGCTAAATGGTATAACCAGGAGTTTGGTGTCAATTATCAGGAAGTTTTTGCTTCAGTTGCTAAGCTTGTTTCAGTAAGATTACTCATCGATTTAGCCACTCAACATTCTTGGTTTTTTTTACATCAAATAGATATTAACAATATCTTTCTCCATGGGAATCTCTCTGATGAGATTTATATGCAGCTACCTCAAGGTTACAACAAAGGCAAGCTTGGGGATGTCTGCAGATTAACTAAGAGTTTATATGGCCTCAAGCAAGCTTCCAAGGAGTGGAACTTAGAGTTTTGTAAGTGTTTATTCTCTCTGTAGTTTGTTCAGAGTGAATCAGATGCATGCTTGTTCACTAAAGGTTCTGGAGATTGTTTCATTGCCTTATTAGTGTATGTAGATGATATTCTTCTCCTTAGTCCATCCCTTGATCATATTCAATCTGTTAAGGATGCTCTACATACATCCTTTACCATTAAAGATCTTGGAGAGGCAAAGTATTTCCTTGGAATGGAAATATCTCAGTCTGAATCTGGCACTTTTCTATGCCAACGAAAATATATTTTGGATTTAGTTGATTCAGTTGGGCTCCTTGGCTGTAAACTAGCTACAACACCTCTTCCTTCTGGTGTTTCTCTCACTTAGAGTACAGAGACTTTCCCTCAAGCTGCTTCTTATAGGCGACTTGTTGGCAAGCTTCTATATCTCAACCTTACCCGTCTGGATCTTGCCTATGCTATTCAGCAACTTAGTCAGTTCATCAATTCTCCTTCTGAGATTTATTGGACAGCAGCCCTTCATGTTGTTAAGTACCTCAAAGGCTGCCATTCCCTTGGTCTTTTCTACAAGGCTTCTCCTCATATTCTTCTCAAGGCTTATTGTGATGCCGACTGGGGTGCTTGCTTGGACACACGACTCTCCTTATCAGGGTATTGTGTATTTCTTAGTCCTTGTTTGATTTCTTTGAAGTGCAAGAAGCAAACAACAGTTTCTCTTTCAACCGCCGATGCCGAATATCGTAGTTTGAGCTATGTTATTCGTGAGTGGTTATGGATTTCTTTTATGTTGGATGTCTTCTCTATCTCTTATCCTACTCCTATTGATGTCTTCTGTGACAATCAAGCCGCCATACAAATCACTCAACACCAAGTTTATCACGAATGCACCAAACATCTTGATATAGACTGCCATTTTTCCAGATTACATTATCGTCGTGGTTTTATTAAACCATGTTATGTTCCTATAGCTCTGCATGTGGCGGATCTTTTCACCAAAGGGCTTCCTGGTCCGCATTTCCGTGAGCTCATTTCCAAGCTGAAAATCTTGGTGACTTGCACCAAATCCAGCTTGCAGGGGGGGTGTTGAGGATATGCAGTCATGTTGATCAGCAAATGTAGCCATACAACAACCTTCCCACGCTGTGCTTACGATAGGGCAGACATGCAGCTGATCTCCTCCCTTGCATGGGACCACTTGACGTGGCAAATAATCCATGCATGATCCTCTTCTACAAGGATTGTGCACTTCAGCCGTAGATAGAAGAATTCCTATTGTATCTACAACCATTGATTGTAGGCGGTTTATTAGAATTTGTATATAAACTTTGTGTTTTCTATATTTAAAGCTGATTTGCAGAAAATAAAATAAGAAACTCTATTTTCTCTCGCTATTTCGCATGAGATTTTCTGCGCTCTAACACCATGTTCATTTCATATTTTTTTTCTTATGTTTTAATTGAAGGAATAATTTTAATAGTTATATTTTAATAAATTTATAAATATGTATTTTATCTGTGCATCGCACGGGTGATTCACTTGTTATTCTCAAATCGGAGCATGATTCTATTAGATCAATTATCTCTCTCTCTCTCTCACACACACACACACATATATATATATCATATCATAATTTTGTTATCCTATGAATGCTCATGGCCTTTTAATCCCAATTTACGCCCTTTATTATTGAGTGAGATATTGTTATATTTTCCATCCATCTTATCGTGCGAACTATTTTTGTTGTAATTTTATGGCGTTTTAATCGACAAATGCAACAACTAGTGCTTGGGCGCATCAACAAATTTAATGAAATATAAATATTATATCTATGATTTAAATATTAACCTAATTTAGTTAATAATTGATTCGTGCCCACTTGTAATTTGCATCAATCAATAACCCTATAATAGATTTATAAAATCACAATTCTCAGTTATGATAGTTTGGGTGTTTACTCTAAAATTGTATATAAATCTAAAAACATTCAATCACATCTAAAATTGTAACTTCCCCATTTATTTTATTCTTGAAGGATAGAAAAATTGACCAAAATAGTAAATTGAGTCACGCAAATCGTCGTTCTCCTCCACTACACCACACCCCAACACGGGGGCGTCGGTCGCACGTGAGGTGTGTCGCGTTCGCTCGTGCCGCCCCACTCCTCTCTCATCGGCTCTTCTCACTCATTGCCCTTTAAATTCGACCCACCCATCTCTCTCTCTTCTCCCTCTCTCTCTCTTCACTCAAATCTTTCACTCTCCTCCACTCCTACTACGCACTTATATACAAGTATACACACACACACACATAATTCTAGAGTGAGAAAGAGGACGAGACGGCCTTTAATTTTTGTTGCTATTACATAACTTTACAGCTCAACTCTCAATTTTCATGTCTCTCATTCTTTCTCTCTCTTGCTTGAGCTGATTTTGCACAGATCAAATCTGCTACTTCTGCTGCCACCTCCTGGTATTTTTGCTTGGTTTTTGAATCATTTCGCCAATAACTGTTGTTGCATTCTGTAATTGAACCATGGAGATATGTTTTCATGCTAGAAAATATCCCCAATTTGTAAAAAATATCTAGGCCATATGTTTGTTTGCTTAGCGATAACTGAAATTAGCTGTTTAGTACTCGAATGCTTGAGATGCTTGTACCATGTGCTTCTGATTGTTGTACGTTTCTGAGGATTTTTGATGGTGCCGTTGCTGTTTGAATTGGGGGAAATGATGATGAAGTATTCGGTTTTGATCGGAGAATGAGTAACGGATATCTGTTGGCTTCTTAGATTGAGATGTTAGAAGTCGTAAGTTTTAATCTTGTGCACTCTAGGATATCTTTAACAGAATGGCAGGCCGTGCTTTGTTTCATTGTTCTATTGGCATGCTTGCTGTTTTGCATAGTCATGATTCACTGTCATTGATGACATATTTACGCTGGTTGTAGCGTGGCTATATCAGCTTAAGCATCATTAAGAAGCTAAAAATATGTCTTGGAAGAGGAAGATAACTGTAATCAGGATTTTATACTGCTAAAGAAGTGTCCATACTCCATACCATGTAATACTACGTAAAGTTTTGTTCCTTTTTCCAGAATTAATGAAGCGCATAAGATAAAGTTGAGAGGTGGGTTTGATTCTTATCTATTGCAATTAGGAACAATGTTCGGAAAACTGTGATATCTCAATCTACATTATGTTTTATTATGTAGGTACTAGGTAATGCTGCCGTACTGCTACTAGGGGGCTTGGTAGTTTTTCAAACTCTTGCAGACTAGATCAGTAGGCATTTATAATCTTTGTGATGAACTGATGTTACGAGTTGGACTTGGTTTCATAATGTAGAGGAACACATAATTTCTCACATTCTACTGCTTCAAGTGTATGCCTTGTTTCCGATACAACTTGTGCTTTGTATTTCTTGTAAACTGGTTTTCGCTGTTCATGGTTCTAAGTGTTGCTTAGATGTATACGTGTATCTTTTTGTACACGGTTACAATTGCTTGATGCACTGTTATTGAAACTCCTTTGAACACTTATAGTGAAAGAAATTGATTTGAAGTTGATTTCTGAAAGATTTCATTTTTTCATTATTAATCTGAGTTATTTATTTATTTTTTTTGACAGGACACAACTTTTAATTTCTTCAAGTGGCTTCTCTGTGGCATGATCATCTCTGTCGCTGTGTGGAATAATTTTGCAACTTTATACATCTCATGATTCATACTAACCTTATTATGCTTGACTTGAACTACAATGGGCATTTTCACTCTGAATTTTCAGCAGTGGATTCTACTTATATTGATTTACAGCCTACCGGAAGTAACTAGAGCTCTTAGTCCTGATGGTATGCTGGTTAAGTATTTTTATAATGTCCTTTTTATTTGGTTACCATGTTAATATATTTGACAGAGTAGGTCCGATGACCCTTAAAATCAACCGTATTGTTTTGATTTTTGCTAAGGATACTAAGCTTTGACTAACGTGACAACTATATTAACATAAAAGAACAATGAGTATTTGAATGGGTTCACTTATAAAGTGATTGAGTTTTTACGTGGTTACGTCATATGAGTTTATAACATTGCCTGGCCAGAACTTTTCTTATAATCACTCTTTTCTGGTTACAATGTTAATATTGAGATGCCTTGAAAAGTCACAACAACAGAGATCCTAATGCCATACAATTAATTATCTAAGTTTTCAGAATAGGCCAAGTTCTAGTGGGTGCCCTGTTCTGGTAGTGGTACCATTATCTTTTCAAGCAGGAAAGCTAATGCTTTGCTTCTGATTTTGCAGGTCAGGCTCTAATCAACTTTAGAATAGCCATAGTCAGCTCAGATGGTGTTCTGCTGCAATGGAGACCAGAGGATGAAGATCCATGCAGATGGAAAGGAGTAAAATGTGACCTCAAATCAAAAAGGGTTACAGCCTTGTGAGTTTCTTGATGTTCAGGATGCTCTAATTTTTTACTGAAACTCATGATATTAAATTAGGATATTACATTGAAATTGTTTTCCCTCCTTTCTTAAAAGCTTTTCGATGGTATCTTAAGCTGTACCCATATTGTGTTTATTGTTCTTTTGGATTATTCAAGATTAGTTTTATGTATTTCAAAATTATTCTTGTAGCATTTCAGTTCGTCGTTCTGCATCTGTAATTTTCATGCATTTGAGTTCACCGGCCATTTTATGGTACATCTGGAGATCCAGCCAGAGAACTGAACAAGATGCTTCACTTTCCCTACTGCATGTAGTTCATATTTAGAATTGATGGCCTGTCTGCTGAATTGAATGCATTAAATCTTGATAAATGCATATGGAACTTCTTAATAATCTAAAGTACAAAACTTAATGTCGTAAGCCCTTCTAGTTATCTAATTAGATTACATTTGTTTTAACCCCTAAACCTCATCCTACAAAATTGCTACTATACACTTGTTTAAGAGAAGATTTATTTTTATATGATATATATTTAAATTATAGTTGAGTACCAATACGAAATTGGAAACTCCATTTTCTTGATGTCATGCCTTTCGGAATGATTCTGCCATGCACATACTCTAGTTAAGCATTGAAAGTAGTTATATATATATATATATATATATATTGTGAGAGATACTAGTTTTTGTTTTGAAAGTAAAATTTTTAAAATTAACATCTTGTAATTTCTTCACTGCGCCTTTTTTGGAGTATGTATAGCAGCATGAGCTCTCTCTCTCTCTTTCGTTTCTCACCCTTAAGTTCACTTTTCTTATATATCCATATTTTTCCCTCTTATTGTGAGTATATATGGATATGTGATATGATGGAAGTGTCAGTTCTGCATAAATTTACTGCAAAATGTGATTGTATTTTTTGATGGTGCAGGAGCCTATCTAACCATAAATTGAGTGGACCCATATCACCAGATATAGGGAAGCTAGAAAGCCTGCAGTTTCTGTATGTATCTTTTGATTCTTTATATTTCACATTTTCATGGAACCTCTCGCTAATGCTCCTTAAACTACTTTCCTAATAGAGCTCTTCATGACAACAATTTATACGGGGCAATTCCTCCAGAGCTGGGGAACTGTACACAGTTGCAGTCAGTGTAAGTAGATTTTGAGTAGGCTCATTAAAAGATCTGATATTTCTGAATAGCTGATAACTTAACTCCTATTTTCAGTTGTGTCAACATAAACTTGATATTGTCATTTTGACATGAAGTTTTGAAATATGACCTGAGAAAAATTTAGTTTGCCTCTCATCTCTACAAAAGATTTGCAGAAAAATGTTTCTTGCTATGGTGGTCACTGGTCATAAGAAATTCCTTAATGCTGTGGTAGGAGCATGATAAAGGAGTTGGGAAGTGTGAAAGTAAATCACATAATTCTTTCACTAGAAAAAAAATAATAATTTCCTTATATGTATATTCACCAAAACCCTCGGACCAAAACACAGCTTCAGTACTATGGTTGAGCATGCATTCAGAGTGCCTATGCCATATGTAAGTGAAGTGATACTTTAGTGTTGACTGTTCAACATTTATTAGGTAGGTCTTGCTATCGCAGTCTCTTCTTCGAATTTCTCAAACATAAAAGTTCTGTTTGTCTTGGTCAATCTCTGAGCAATGAAATAATATGAGATTTGTTGGGTTCCTAATGCAAGTTATCCGTGAGTCAAATAGACAAGCACAAAGGCCTGATAGATAATGCCGAATGTTTTTGCCTTACCCATGTTTTATTACTCAGTTGTTTACTTTTAATTTATTTGTCTATATTTGTGTTGTTTGGTTCAAATATGGAGTCTTTCTTTCCATGTTATACAGATTTTTGCAGGGTAACTACCTAAGTGGATTCATTCCTAGTGAACTGGGGAACCTTTCTCAACTGCAAAATCTGTAAGGAACTACACTGAGCATTTCTCAATTGTCAACTTTGTGCATGGTTGCATTTTTAGTTTTTTTTGTTTTGTTTTTTTTTTTTTTTTTTAATCTCTATTGTTGGGTTCTGAATCTCTCTGAGCTAACATTTCATCCCTTATACCGTTTTTATTTTTATTTTGTTAATTTTTGTTTTATATCTTTTAGAGATCTTTCAAGCAACTCACTCAGTGGAAGCATTCCTGCTTCACTTGGGAAGTTAAGCCAGCTCTCAAGTTTGTGAGTAACATGTTACCTTGCTAATTTACATTGGTTGTTTATTATCTTCTTTGTTCTAACTCAATACTTTTTATGATGTTTGAAGCAATTTATCAACAAATTTTCTGGTGGGCCCAATACCATCTGACGGAGTTCTTGCAAACTTTCGAAATGATTCGTAAGTGATAAGTTTTCATGTGTGTGCTATGTTGTCTTCTACTTATAATTTCTATTGCAATTTCCAAGGTGATTTATTTAGAGGCTTTTCCTCTTCTGTATCGTCTGCCTTTTGTTTCCCCCCAATCTTGTTCTTTTGTTTTCCTAATTGAACTGGTATTATACTTTTTCGAGGTCAAAATTACTGCATTTTAAAAATATTTGTAAGAAAAAAGGAAGGAAAAAAGAATGCAAAGGAGAATTGGACTCTACTGCAAGTCAAATGGAAGGAGAGACTCCAACCTACTTCCACTATTTTCCTTTTCTTTTGAAGTCACTTCTTGACTTCTTGAATTACTTTTGAAGTCACTTCTTGAACTCTACTGCAAGTCAAATGGAAGGAGAGAGTGAGAGACTCCAACCTCCTTCCACTATTTTCCTAATCTTTGTTCATTTTAGGTTCCCATCTTCCATCCAGGAAGAATAATCTTATATTTTATACTGTTAATATTTGTTAATATAGCAATTGAACCTATTGAAATGTAAATGGATGCATGTGTTTTAGTCCAGAGTACAGATTTTAAAGCACGCCACTTCTAGGAAAGGGAACTGTTGGGGGTATTGACTCTCTATGCAGTAAGTGCTATGGCATTTAAGCACAAAGTGTATGGACTGCTCAAAGCTGTTACGATATCCCACATCGATTCCACATGAATTTGTGGAAGGGCATATAAGTGTGGGTCAACCTTGCCCTTTGACCATGGTTTTGGGTTAAGTTAGGGCTCCCTATCTTATATGCCAAACAAGTTGGTCTGACCTGCCAGATTCAGGCGGGCTGCAGAAAGGGGCTCACACGGATTACCAACCTTCTGATTTTCTGCTTTTGTCCTAATTTGAGTTCCTGCAGATTCTGCCCATTCCACCCCACCCCATGTGCATGCGCGCATCACACACACCCACACACACCACCCCTATGTTTTAACTTTTGTTATTGTTCGTTTCTTGCTACTTTATGTTTATGATCCTCTTTTGGTAGCTTTCTTGGAAACCGTGAACTGTGTGGTAAGCAAATCCAAACATGCAAGAACAATGATAGCGGTTCATCAGCGTTCTCTCAGCCTACTGGTTCAGGTATGTTTTGCATGGAAGACATCTATAAGCTTAGATTTAATTATTTAGTCAAACGTTTATCTTCATCTTCATACTTTTGCATCAATTTTTTTTCCCAGTTGCATGCTGTTACTTGACATTATTGCATGCTTCTCTCTCTACTAAAGTAGATATGTAAAATTTCCAACATGCATGCCAAGCTTTCCTGAGTTGTTTGTTTTGACTTATGCACAACTGCATTCTTTTCACTTTTAAAAACAAAACCTTAGTACAAGGGAGTATTTATCCATCCTGAGGAGTGATGGAATTAATCCTTCTTTTGGACCAGACTCCATGCCAGATCAAGATTTGGTGATCTTTCTGGTAAATATAGTCAAACAGAAGTGCCTGATCCTAGGTGATCAGACATCCTTTATTGCAGAAAATAGGCACGATCCTAAAATAAAGAGAAAAGATAGACACTACCATGTAATCCTAGATGAGCCCTTATTATACATTTAAGCTGAATCTATCATCTTAGTTCTTGTAACATCATGAGAAAAGAGAAAGGACTTGCAATCATTATAAGTGAACTTATACTATCAAAAACTCTGGTTAATCCCATGTCTATCTCAAGGTTCTCATCAATCCTATAGATGCCCCCTTAAACACCAAAATCTAGTTGCCGATGGCAGAAATACTAGGATGAATAACTTAGCCCATTGCGTTATTGAGGTTGGATATTAGTTCACTCTCTTTTTGCATAAAATGAGGTTGCCTAGGATTTCCGCCGTCTAAGAACCGGATGTTGATGAAAACCTTATGTCAGTGGCAGAGAATTCTAGAACCTCTTCAGGGAAAGGAGTCTCCTGCAGGGTTCTTCTGCTAATGCAAAAAAGTTTTGCTGGAGCACATAAAGTAAGTAGAATTACTAAGCACAAAGCTTGTTTGTAATAGGTATTAAATTGTTTTAGAGAAAAAAACTGGTGTATATTTTATATGCAAGAGTGGTCAAGAAAACTAGTTTCTGTACCTACATGTTGTCTCTTAATTCTTCTAGATTGATCCTTTTCTGAAGGTTTCTTAGCTTTTTCATTTCCCTAGCATGTGTGAGATGCTTGAAATTTCATTTTCCATTTAAGAGACGAAACATATGATCTTTTGTTTCTTGAACTCTTAACATATATCATTTGGATGATTTTTGTTTCTGCTGAAATAATTGGTTAGATCCTAGAGATTCATCCAAAATTGCAATTCCATCTGAAATCTCACAGTGGATAGGTATAGCAGATGGTGGGATTTAAATTCTTGAATGATTTAAGACACTGAATGTAGTTCTCTGGTGATGTAAACCACATCTAAACGCTACTTTGCCTATGTGTTCATCTTTGGAATATCAAAATTTACTGTTTAGTTACAACACGAAAATGTTAGTTGCACCTTGCACGTGGACTTTTTGTCTGAGCAGACTGTGATGTATAGCACATGTTTATAGAACAAATGTACAAGGCTGTATTAAATCCTATTTTTAACCCTTGGATATTTGTTTTTAAGTTTTAACCATCCCAGTTGTATCTCTCCTTTATGTCCATTTTAAGAAAGTATGGCCTTGGTTTTTTTGTGTTTTTTAGCCCTATTACAGGCCAAGAAGAATTCAGGAAGGCTTCTGATAAGTGCACTAGCCACAGTGGGTGCATTGCTTCTGGTCGCACTTATGTGCTTCTGGGGTTGTTACCTTTATAAGAGGCTTGGTAAAAATGATGGTAAAGGCCTCGCAGTGGATGTCAGTGGAGGTGCAGATCTGATGCCTATGCATGAAAAATTATATTATACCAATTTCTTTTACTTTATTTATTTTTATATATTTTAAATTTTTCATAAAAAAGCCAACCAGATCTCCTTTTCCCTTTTATGCTCTTCAACTACATATATTATAATACTTTCATATTTATAATTTTGAACCAAAAAGAATAATTATACATATTTTATCCGTACATCGTATGGGAGATATTCTAGTTGAATTTTGAGTATTTTCTTTTCTGACATTGCTTCAGGGGCCTCAATTGTAATGTTTCACGGAGACCTGCCATATTCTTCAAAGGATATTATTAAAAAATTAGAGAACTTGAATGAAGAGCATATAATTGGTGCGGGAGGCTTCGGAACAGTTTACAAGCTTGCAATGGATGATGGCAACATATTTGCTTTGAAAAGGATTGTGAAGGTTAATGAGGGCTTTGATCGTTTTTTTGAAAGGGAGCTTGAGATTCTTGGCAGTATCAAACACAAATACTTGGTGAACCTTCGAGGATATTGCAATTCCCCGACTTCTAAATTGTTGATATATGATTTCCTATCAGGAGGCAGCCTGGATGAAGCTCTTCATGGTTTGGACTCAATTTGTTTTAATATTTAAAGTTTGTCTTGAAGTTTCTTAGTATTGGATTCCTTGCAATTCTACAAGTAAAATCATGCATATCTGTTTCATAGATTGCATCAATTGCTTTTCCATCCTTTATTTTTCGTCCATTTGAAAGTAGCAGTGGGAATTGTTTGGAGAGATTTTGACTACTCTTAAGATTTTGCAGTTCTAGTCTTTGACTACTCAATATTTAGTGTCATATACCTACAGCATAAACCTTTGAAAAGAATATTGTGGATTTCGTATAAATATAGGCACCAGAACCAATCAGCCCAACATTCATGTCAATCTACGTGGTGGTATTTATTTGCTTGGGCAAAATCAACCGTGTATTTGTCTGTACTAGTGTACTCCATTTGTCTCTATGCTATTTTTCCACTTTTCTGTATTGTTCCAATTTTCTCGGATGTCCCCATAGGGACACTATTTTCCCACTTCTAATTCACATGAATGTTGGGCTGACAGTCTCAGAAGTAAGAAGTTTGGATTCTTAAGACTTTTCTACTTTGAGTGACCGAGTTACTTTTAAGTAAGTAATTTTGGGACAAAAAAAAATCCTTTGTGGAAATGAGGATGCTATATGACATCCTGGCAAATAAATAATATGAATTAACTTGGGAGAAGAACTAGTATTAGATTCACACAGCCCAAAGATATGTCAAATTTATCAAAAGGTATCAAACTTAACTGTTTTAAACCCAAACATATTTAGGTTGTACTTATTTATTCCATCTATGTTGCTATGAAAGTATGCACTCATATTTTGCCATATGATTATGCTAATTTATCTTTAATGTAGAGAGAGCTGAGCAACTGGATTGGGATGCTCGTTTAAATATTACCATGGGAGCTGCTAAAGGCCTTGCATATCTGCATCATGATTGTTCCCCAAGAATTATTCACCGTGATATCAAGTCAAGCAACATTTTACTTGATGGAAATTTCGATGCTCGAGTGTCTGACTTTGGACTAGCTAAATTATTGGAGGATGAGGAATCCCACATCACAACAATTGTTGCTGGCACATTTGGGTACCTAGCACCTGGTAGGGATTATATATGCTAGTTTTTCATTCTCGGCTTCTCTTTTAGGAGGTTATCATAGTTGGGGATGATTTTCACTGCAAATGATTTTTCCAAATCTTGACTACAAGATAGGATCAGTGTACCCATGTTTATCTTAGAACTGTTATTTTGTGCCACCATTTAATTCATCTATGCGGTGATCAATCATTCCATATTGACCCACCCTCTTTAGGGAAAGATCTGTTCACCTCAACTTAAGGAGTCTTATTATGTTGCAGTCATTTGGTGCGGAGGATTGTTGGGGACTTTTGGGCGGGGTTCATGTGAAATAATCCAGAAAAAATACTGCAGAACTGCAAGATAAATTGTTTTGTACCTTGTCTTCTCCTCACTGAGGACAAGCAAATACGCCATCTAATCAAGGGCTTAGAAAACTATATGGTATTATTGGATTCTTGTCCAGTAAGGTATAATGAACACATAAAAAAGCCACCAACAATATAGTTCCTCTGTTTGTTTTCTGTGTTTGTATGGATGTTTTATTTGTTTTCTACTTCATAATGAAGCAGACTAATAATTTAATGTTGAATCCTCCAACAATTCTGTATGAACAGAGTATATGCAGAGTGGAAGAGCTACAGAAAAGACTGATGTTTATAGTTTTGGTGTTCTGGTGCTTGAAATTGTGAGTGGGAAGCGGCCAACTGATGCATCCTTCATTGAGAAGGGCCTGAACATTGTTGGATGGGTATGCTTTTCCTTTGGCGTACGAGCTTTCTAGTAACAATTCTTTAATTGAATTTCTTAATTACTGAAGCTGAGTATTTGAGAACATATATGAAGGTGCCACTCTAGAACTTTGTGCTGATATTGAGCAACATTTAGTTTTGCTTAGCATAAGGTATGCCATGCAAATTTAAAATATGTATTTGAGGCGTTCTTTGGATATTACATCCAAATTTTTTTCTCTTGGTTTTTTTGGTGCCTGGGTAGTAGATATTTTAGTTTTTATAGATTCTGGATAATAAGCTTGTATCTATCACTCAATCATATTATTTCTTTGAGATTTATGTCCTAAATTTATTTATTTGTATGTTGCAGTTAAATTTTCTAGTTTCAGAAAAGAGACAACGAGAAATAGTTGATCCGAACTGTGAAGGAGTGCAGACAGAAAGCCTTGATGCCATTCTTTCAATAGCCATCCAGTGTGTTTCTTCTCTTCCTGAGGATCGTCCCACCATGCACAGGGTAGTTCAAGTGCTCGAATCTGAGGTCACAACCCCGTGCCCTAGTGACTTCTACGACTCTGACTGAGGAGGGTGTTTGTTGTAAGAAAAGAGGTATTCTTCCGTTTTCATTTGTGTGGCAAAAAATTGCAGAAGCAACACAAGCAGAGACAGGCTGTATTTATTCATTCTTTCTACCGAAAGGTGTGATTGGATATGCTCGTTGCGCTGTGCTCATCGGTCATTCGCCTCAACTCAGAGCAAGCACCATGCCACCCTCAGGTTCCAGATTCTTTGCCCTTTCAGTCTACTCCTCAGTTAGCTCTGCTGCTGCATGAGCCTTTTTCTTTCGCCATTTTTCCATTGTGCTACGAGCTATTGCTCATGTTCTCTCTCTCTCTCTCTCTCTCTCTCTCTCTCTCTCTCCACCTTTGTATTCATTTCTTGCTATCCCTCGGAATTCAATTGTATATGAAAAAATTGTTTGAATTGATGGGTGTCTCCACATACTTGACCATCCTTGCATCTGATTACATTTTTGTATTATATTCCAAACACATTACTGCAATCTTCTGCTAACTATTTTTCCGCTCTTTATATTTCTATGTTCATGTCGTTATACTCTTACTATATATCTAAACTTAGCTGGTTTATAATATATCAAATTATATTGGATAAGTAAATAAGTGATGCACAGCAGCATTCAAATTTCTTGAATTTATTGTAGAGGCCAACAGAAGTGCAATCTTTCATATAGAGGGATGAGCAAGCAATCGTCGTACAAGTACATATTGTAGTTTCATTATTAACTACTGTTGACGAGGACCGTCTTATCACTTATTATAATAAAATATTTACGTACACTACAATATTATAGTTATACTACCCAGGCGAGGATCGATGCTAATATTGCAATAATTTATCACATAGGACAGTTAAACGGAAAATTGGTATGCGTGTCTATCAGTTTAACGGAACTCCGATCGAAGAACCAATCTCCAACAGCTTGTGAAATAGTCTGTAAATACAAACCCAAAACAAACAATATTACATTTAAAACAATAAAATAGAGACCTGCTCAATACCTGTTGTTTTCGAAAATTAATTTTGTTTTGAAAACGCTCTTGATGAATTGTAACGAGTTAAAATAAATGGTTTTAACTTATTAATTAACAGCTCAAGGAATGTTAAATAGAATAATTAGTCGAACCCGTAGAAAAATCAGTTGGGATTTTTTTTAATAAAAAGAGAATATATCGTTATTCCTAAAATTCCAATTAATTAATTATTCGCTATATATTTTCTCGTAGTGTATATAGTTAATCACGTGTAAAGTAAAATATATATATATATATATATATATATATATATATATATATATATATATATATATATATATATATAAACATAATAGGAGAGTAAGTTACCTTATTTCCCAATCTAGGCGATCCGATTGAATTCCACAATTCATTTCTTTCGCTAAAAACATGAATATAGCAGGCATTGATGAATAATCCTCGTGATGGATTACCATCATCAATACTCATCAATGTTTTTCTGAATGCATTTCCAAAATCTGAATGAAAAATTAAAATAAAACAAAATAACTAATTATTGCATTTAAAGATGCTAATACAAATTAATTAACCATGAATTTAAATTAAATATACCGTGTATGAGTTCCTTGTGAGCATATGTACACTCAGTGAGATTGTCAGTGCAGTTTTTCCACCCTTTCAGGTCACCACTATCATTGGGTTTCAGCAAAACTTGAATCTGGTAAAATACAAAAACATAATTTGTTTTTAGCTAAAAAGAGCTAATACGAAATATTTATTACATTTAAGGGAATATTAATTTCATTGCTAAATGGCTATACTAAAATTTACTAAGCACAAGAAATATAAAAAGTAAAAATTTTAATTTCGATCTCAAAAAATTAGAAACAACGTGCTGCTCAATTTGAATGAGCAACCAATGGATGCAGGCTACATATCGGCGTGACTATTGGAGAAAAAATTGAATTTCAAACAAATTTTGTAAGGTGTGACTGTTGGAGAATTTTTTTTTTTTTTTGAGTTTCAATTATATAAAATCTCTTAGACTTCTAAATATTGTTGTAAAGGTTTTAATTTTCATTAAATAAGTAATATTGGAAGTCTAGCTTTTATATCTTGTTTTCTTATGTGTCCCACTATCAACTTTATTATTTTTTAAATATTTTTTTTCTTCAATTTCAATTTCTTGTGTTTTTTATTCTAATTTTATAATGATTAAATCATGTCTAATTATACCAAATTAGGGGTTATAATTTTATTCATGATTTAATTTTTATTTTTTAGTGCATAATTACTTTATGAATAATACTAGCCAGCCAGATTCTGGCTAGCCAGAATCTAATTTTTTGATGATTAATAAAATTGTATTATTAATAAATTAATTATGTTAATCATTAAATGTTATGTTTTTACTATATTATCCTTCTGTCATGAAATTGGTGATTTGTAATTAATTATTAAAATCACTCCAGAAGCGGATCGGAAGAAATGGGCTCAGCTTCATCTTCTTTCTTTTCTTCACTTCTTTATTTTTTTTCCATCTTCGATTTCTTCTGAATTGAAGCGCATATAAAGTTGCCCTAATTATTATGGAGGGCATCAATGTAAATTTATTGAATAATTAGTGTTTTATTAATTAAATTAATTAATTATTAAAAATAATAAAAAATTCTGGCTAGCCAGAATCTGGCTGAAAATCACTACTCTTTATTTATATTATGGTTCATCGTTCCATAATTATGGTATATATTTTTTCTTGAATCGCTATTTTTGTAATAAATGTTAATGACGTACGGTTGATTATATTATTGTAATTATCAATTTTATAATAGATATTATTAACATAATGGATTTATAATAGGACAAAAAAAGTGTTCGGACATATGATCCTCTCGATCTCCTACTCGGTCGTTCTATATTTGAGTAATCTATAATTTACAATAACACCAACCATGTATTCTTCGCACCAACAAATCACTAAAATTGTGTCCAATAAATTCACAAACTGCTCTCATATATATATATATATATGTGTGTGTGTGTGTGATGCTTTTTGTAATGATCAAGAAAAAGTAAAATTAAATTATATGTCAAAACGATCTCTATTCCTATTAATGATTTATTCTGTTTTTTTTTTAAATCCCTTCGCATTTCTATAAATTAAAAAATTACCTCAGCCAGATCGAAGGCACTATTTAGTAGAAACAGTGGAGTTTGAATATCTCGGACCAGGTATTCAGCAAACAAACACTGTAAAGTATAATTTGACAAATATAGATAGCTCATTAATTAATCATATACATATATATGTGTGTGTGTGTGTGTGTGTATGAAATATTAATTAATCAAATATAATTATCAGAATTATATTCAACACATGGCAATCTTTTCAGTACTGTAGTAATTAGAAAATTAAACCCACTTACCAAATCGGGGTACATTCTGGACGTGCACGATTTCGGCAATAAATTGGTTAAATTCTACAAAATAAAAAATGGAGAAATTAATTATTGGCAAAAGATACATGAATATTGCAAATATTCATTACAACATTTGAATTATCATTATTTTGAAGTTGTATTGATGAAGTGAAGCAGATACAAGAATTAGGAAGGAAATCATACATGAAAATTAATGATAGAACTAAAAATCCGTTCCCTGTACTCTGCATAAGCGACATTCTTCCTGAATTATTTAATCAGATTAACACCACAAAATTATATATTTGTTAGTGCGCAAATATATATATATATATATATATCAAAAGATTATGTATGTATATATAATTTAAGTTGAAATAAATATATAGTACTATATTTAAAAAACTGACGCTCGGATGAAGAAGCCAGAATCCGATAAGCATTTAATTTTATTGACATTTGGAAGACGAGCTCGAAATCTGTCGCAATGTAAAATTGTAGCTAGTCCACCAGCTGACCGACCGCCAAATAGAACCTGTCAATTTCGTTACCAAATTTCAAAATTTACTAAATAAATATAAATTACTCCATATAAATATAACAAGGGAAAATTACTCAAAATTAAATGGTGTAATAAAAATGTCCTCAACTACTGCTAATCACACCATATGCCCCAAACTACTAAAGATTCACAAAAAAAATGTATCATGACTGTTCCAACACCAATATACCCCGAACTATTGATAACTTGATAAATCTTTTATCCATGTCTATTTTCATAGATTTTGTTAAAATTTCATCCCTAGGACAAATTTGTTAATTTTCTAATAATTCGGGAAACATGGTGTAATTAGTCATATATAATTTATGACATTTTTGAGAAAACTTTAACAATTTGGGACATGAAATGCAATTATTAATAGTTCGGACATTTTTTTACAGCATTAATATTTCTGGATATGCGGTGTAATTTTCCCATAAAGATGAATTAATAATAAAAAAAAAACAACCACATACATTTTCTGCAGTTTTCATTCCCTTTGCCAGTAACTCATCTATTACTGCATCAAAAATCCTTGACCCCCTAAATTGGAGGTCGGGTCCCTGAAAAGATCATATAATATTAAATAAATAAGGTAAAAATACACTAGTAAGATAAAAATAAATAAATTGAAAAAGCATATGTTAAAACTTACTAAATTAAGAAGATCAATATCTCCGAGAAAAAACGAGCCGTCGCAGTAGTAGACAAATACAATATTCCAGTTATAAAAATCTGTAATTGATCACATGATGGACGAATTAGAAGGGATTATATATAAAATGAACAAGTACAGTAGTTATTAAAGTAATTCCCTGGAACATAATTATAAATTACCAGGATTGATATCTTGGTTGGAACTAAGGAGGCCATTAAATTTCCTAGGTTGGATGCTTGTGGTGCTTCCATAGGGGTCATTCCTTCTCTCCTGGTATGTTGAATTATCGCTACACCATCCACCACCCTAAACCAATATTAATTACAATTAATTAAACTTGTTAATTAATTAGATATGTACATATTCTGATCAGCGGCTTCTACCATTAGATATACAATCCAGTTATTTACTCCATCTCCGAATCCTCCAGCATGATGATAACCTGATGGACTCCCATCTATACAAACTGAACCACCAAATTTAATAAATATGGGGAAATTTTTTCAAAAATATATTCACACACACACTAGTATTTCTCCTTAGCAATGCACAAATAATTATTATTTTTTAGATTTTTAATATTATCATTAATTTTTAATTCTATATGTTGTGTATGATTATTTAATTTTCAATAATATATGTTGTGTTCAATTTTTAAAAATTAATAAAACGATATGCACGTACATTAATTAATTAGATAACAAGATCAATTTTGTGTAGTTACGATAAATAAAAAGAAAATTAAATTTTAAAGAACTAAATGAAAATCCATGTTAGAAAGATCAAATTGGGATATTTCAAATGACACGATTTTATAAATAACAATGTATAATTATCCACAAGGAAAGAATATTTGATTTCTTTGAATATATGGTATGTATAAAAAAATGTAATTGTTTAATTATTTTAAATGATAAAATTGAAATAGAAAATTAATAAATTATTGCAAATCATGTTGTCATTATTATTATTATTATTATTATTATTATTATTATTATTATTATTATTATTATTATTATTATTATTATTATTATTATTATTATAGTGCAATACAAATGAAAATTATTTTTTTAGGTGGCAAATAATGTAGAGCACTACAAATCCTCCACCTATGCATAAAAAATAAAATAAAAAAATGTTACAAATCTCAAATTTCAAGTAAAAAAATAATAACTAAGATTGCAAAAATTTGTTAAAAGACAACGGTTATAATATAAACCGTCATGAAAAAGCAAAAAAAAAAAGAAGAAGAAAATTTACAACAGTAAATGTCACTAACGTTGTTTATTAACTCAAAATTGTTGTCTATTATATAAAATATGTTTTCTAAAATATAATTGTTAAATTGTGAGATAAACAACGGTATATACCAAAACCTTCCTATATATATATATATATATATATATATATATATATATATATATATATAAAACAAAACCCTGAAATATAAACTTTGCATTTTCCCGCTCAAATAACGTTTTCAAATTTAAAAATAAATTAATATCATCCGATTAATTAATTAACTAACTACAATTGTGATTGAATATATAAAATCCGAAAATCTGCCATGTTTATAAGTACATATAATTATATATAGCTTCAATTACTCATAAATTCTCCATCTTTTACTTATATAGTATCATATAGATTGTAATGTATATTCGAAAATTTGCACTAATATTGGGATGATAATATAATTACCTTATACATATTAGCCTAATTAGCTAAGAGTAATTAAACATATCTTTACGATACATAGCTTTGACCAATTATCTAATTAATGTTTAATCACGTTAGTTAATGCATATATAAAAAGATTACATTGATTATATAATTAGAATAATTATATGCAATTATATGTTTCCATATTAATGTAACCTTACTACGTTAAATATTTGTGTTTACTACTTAATATATGCGCAATTGAAATCCATCAAAATATTAAATATCCACTCGTCTACTTATTGTTTCGCCTCTTTGTAAAGAGGAAATAAAATATGATTTGAGATAGCGAGAATGGTTCCTAAGTAGAGAAAAAAGAAAAAAAATGGAAAATATGAGAATTTCAAAGAGTTATGAATTACGTGATTTGCCTATATAAATATTTTATTTTCAATTCTTGTGCGAATTTTCAATTTTAGTAGTGAAGATAAATTTCAACTATAATTATTTGGACCTGATACGGATTTGGGAGACTACTAAAATAATTGAAATTCAAAGTTTTCGAATAGGTAGAATGAATTTTGAAATAATTTTTATTTATATATGTATTTTTATTTTTTTTATTGGGATATTCAAGAACTTTGGGCTCGTTTGGTTGGCAGAAAAGTAAAGTTTTTTGGGAATATGATTTCTGGGAATGTGATTCTAAGGAAAATGATTACTAACAGATTCTTTATTCTGTGTTTGGAACACAACAAGAAAATTGCAATGATTCTCTGTTTATTATTGAATTAGATTTAAACAAGAATAGATAATTAAATATTTAAAATATATACTATATCTTATTTCATAAATAATAATAATAAATCTTATTTTTTCAATTTTAAAACATAATAATAATTTATAAAATAAATAAATAATAATAAATGAAGAAATCGAACAATGAAATCATTTAACACCAGATTCCCCAAAACAAGGAAAAAGAATACCTACTTGGAGTAGGTATTCAGAATCCAGGAAAGTTGCATAATTTTCCTTGTTTTGAGGAATGTGATTACTTTCCATATTACATAAAAAATGAACCAAACACAGTAATGTTAAAATAGAGAATCAGATTACTTTCCCAAGTCAGATTCCATGTCAACCAAACGGGGCCTTTAAGTTTTCTGAGCGATAAAGAATGTCAAAGAAGAGTACAACATAAATTATATGGGTTTCAACTTTCACTGATAACTTTATTTAATATGTTACTTTAAATTGTATACTAATTGAATGTGTTTTGTTGTTTGGCGATCTGTAATGGGTCATTTTGGCCCAATTTATGTTATTTTTGTACGGTGAGCATTTTTCTGCAAAAGAAAATAATTAATTAGATGTGTTTAATATTTATTTGACGTTTGATTAAATATTTTAAAGTTAATTGTCTTAAAAATCATGAACTTTGAACTTAGTTGTAAATTTAACATAAATTTTAAAAGTAAGTAATTAAAACACTAACTTTGAATTTGTGCTATTCAACATTCCCAAATTTTTATAAAATAAATTGACTTCTAATTCAATATACAATTTGCTCGTCTTTTCAAGTCTGTCATGACTCGACCATCAATCTTTTAAAATGACGTCAAAGTGGCTACAATTGTATGTTGAATTGAAGGTCAATTTGTTTTATAAAAAATTGAGAATGTTGAATAACGCACATATTCAAAATTTATGTCTTAATTACATACTTTTAAAGTTCATGTTAAATTTGCAACTAAACTCAAAATTCAGGATTATTAAAGCAATTAGCCCAATATTTTATTATACAGAAATTCATGATTATTAAAGCAATTAACCCAATATTTTATTATGCAGAACATTAGGATGAGGCACGAGACAACTAGAGTATATTTGAGATTTCTTTAATAACCAAGAATATTTGGTTATGAAACTATGCTCACAATTTGGTTCATATGTAATTAAAACTGATTCGTTCTGTTTCAAGTTTAGTAATGTGAGTTTTATACATATACATGTTTTCCAATAGAATAATTTTTTCGCATATTGCAATTAATTAAATGATGTTATTGTTATATCATTTCATGCTGATAAATGGGTTGGGGAAAAATACTGTCATACTATTATACTGTACTGAAAAAAATCAGAATACCGAACTTTAAGGTATACCGGTATTTTCAGTAAGGTATGATACCGTATCGAGATTTTACGGTAAGATAACAGTATATAATTTTAAAAATTGAAATATACCGACGTATACCGTTGGTATGGTATATACTGATATACCGTTGGTGTGGTATATGTCGAATTAACGGTATATATCCTGATATGCCGCATGCCGGCATATACCGAATTAAATGTATATATGTTGATATAGAAAATTTATCATACCTAATTTATACATGAATTATAGTTAAACAATGAATAATTTAAATTACATGAAATAATTAATATTAACTTTCTCCTCAACCTTAGTTCAAATTACAATTATAATTTAGTTATAATCAGATAAATAGAAATAAGAAATAAGAACACAAATAATAATAATAATAAAAATAATAATAATAATAATATATTTAGCAGCTATATTAATTCATTTAATTGTACATTTAAATTAACATATATATGTCAGAGAGAATAAAAAATATGATTGTTATGCAAATATGTAATACTTAGTATAAATATTATAATGTATATACATATCTATGTAATTATATATATATAGTAACTTTATAATATCTTATTGAATTTATTACTTATTATATTATTTAGTAAATTTACGATATCTAATACATATAATCATACGTTATATTTAATACAAAGTAATAATAAATATATTATTATTTAATGCTTAATACACACTTTTTATGATTCCTAAGTTAATAACTTAAAGTTTATAATATTTAATAAGTTTATAATATTTTATACAATTTATAAATACATTATAAAAAGATGTGATGAATAATATTCTTAATATTTCTTACAGTTTTAGATTTACAATATACAATTATAGTTTGTAATCTAATAAATAAAAATAAGAAATAAGAACACAAATAATAATATAATATTTTACATTTAAGTTAGTTAATATTTGTGATATTATATAAATGTGTGTGTGAATTATAGATGATTGATATATAATACTTAGTAAATATGATAGAGACATATATAAAGATCTAGTAGATTTATAAAATCTAACACTTATAATTAATCTTATGTTATACTTAATGCATAGTAATAATAAATATGTTCTTATTTAATACTTAGTAAACAATTATTACATTTCTAAGTAAACAATTTAAAATTTGTAATATTTAGTAAGTTTTATATATTTTATACAATTTATAAATACACTATAAAAACATGTGATGAATAATATTCTTAATTTTTCTTACAATTTTAGATTTACAATAAGATTATAGTTTGTAATCTCATAAATAAAAATAAGAATACAAATAATAAATATAATATTTAGCAATTATAATATTATTACATTTAAGTTAGTTAATATTTGTGATATTATATATATATATATATATATATATATATATATAGGGGTGTGTGTGTGTGTGTGTGTGTGTGTGTCTTAATCATAGATTATTGATACATATATACTTAGTAAATATGATATAGATATATAAATATCTAGTAAATTTACAATTTCTAACACTTATAATTAATCTTATGTTATACTTAATGCATAGTAATGATAAATATATTATTATTATTTTATTTAATACTTAGTAAATAATTCTTACAATATCTAAATTAACGTTTTAATATTTATTGAGTTTATGATATTTTATCAATTTATATATAAGCTACACCTAAAAGATGAACAATTTGAAGTTATCTCTCTCTCTCCCTCTCTCTCTCTCTCTCTCACATACACACACACACGCGCGTGCGTGTGTGTGTGATGAATAAAAATCTTATATTTTTATTCAATTTTATATTTTCAACTAATATTATCAAAATCAAGAAATCAAACATATTACATATACACTAAAAATATATATATTCTAAAATTCTTCAATCTATTAAACTGTAAGTATAAAATGAGAATATGGTATTTAAGTTATTACTTATTATCATTGAAATTAAATATTTTGATATATTTTTAACAGTGAAATAAATTATCTTAAAAATTATATTTGATCGTTATTAGGAGTGTTTCATATTTTTAGAAAATATATGAGATATACAGTAAGATAGTATGGTACGGTATATCGATGTTGGTAATGTATACCGAAATAAAGGTAAGGTAAATGTATGCCATTTGTTTCATACCGAAATTAAGGTATACCGAATGTTAAAGTAAGGTAACGATATGGATTTTCTCCATATCATACAAGTAAGGTAAGGTAAAGGTATGGTGAAAAAAGTAAAGTATACCTTACCATCCCACCCTTACTGATAATTATAACCTATTGTACATTTGTATAACCACAATTATGAATGTGTGTTATGGACCTAAAAAAATCATTTCATATTAATAAGGTTACTGCAATTTTTAAATGTATACACATCATACATAATTCTTTTATTTTTATATAATTGTATACATTGTCCTATAATAATAATAATAATAATAAGAAGAAGAAGAAGAAGAAGAAGAAGAAGAAGAACAAGAAGAGTGCATTTATATATGTAGTATTGTACAGTACATATAAGAGAGATATGGTTTGATAATATCACCATTTATTGATATATTTTTTTACTATGTTGGGATTTTTTTATTCAGTAATATTTAATAATATTGCCTGTCAAATCTCAATTGTAAATTGTCTCCATATTTTATTTAATATGACGAACCAAATCTTCGTTTTGATGTCGTGAATACATGAACCCTATTAAATGTCCATTAATATTTTTTAAAAACAATATTATTAACATCATATAAATTTTATTTCCCAAAAACATAATAAAACTGCTCATCGATAATATTTATATTTATATTTTTTTTAATGATACAACTATTTATCATTATATAAACATTCATATTTTTAACTTTTTTAGAATTTTTTAAATAAAAAAATATCAAAACTAAAAATTGTAATAATTTAAATTAAAATTGTACATGTTCTATAAAATTAAAATAGAAAAAAAAAATTTAGAACTATACACATTCTCATAATTAATTTGATGTGAGACTTTCACGTAATATATATCCACTACCACTAACAGTAATTGTTTCATACCACTAATAAATAATTGTTTCATTTAATATGCACTATCAATAATATACCTAAATAAAGTGTATTAAAAGTTTTATACAATATTGTAAATATAAAAAAATATTTTCATTGTTTTTAAATTGGATAATTAGTTTTTAATGTTAATTTATAATATGTCTTGCATGACAAATATTAATATTTTGGGCAAGTCATATTACACTGTAATATACTATCTTAATGAGTAATAGAAGTTATTATGTACAACTCATACTTAGTGATGAATATAGATGAAATTTAAATTTCCACCCTATCCCGATTCAATAATATATGTTTGCAAAACTTAATCAGTACTATAGTTCATTTTTAATTTTATGTTAGATAGAATTCTATGATGTTTAATTCTATTTTTCGTTAATTTATTTTTGAGAATAAAATATTATCTTTTACGGCAATAACATCAAATAATATATAAATATAAATTGTAATCTATAATTGTATACCTATTGGAGCACACAATGATGTGTTGTCATTTAATTGGTGATGTATTGCATTCTTCAATTAACAACCATTTTTCGCTAAAAAAAAATCATTTACATCTTTAATTTTTTTTTTAATTTCTAAATATAAAATATCACCAAAACATAACATAAGTTTCCCATGGAAAATTTTTAAATTTTTATTTTTTTCCATTCTAATAATACTTATGGTGTAAACATTCATATTTTTAACTTTTACATTTTGTTAAATAAAAAATTATCACCAAAACATGAATAGATAACAATTAATAACCATTCACATAATATTTCTTTTTATATACTAATACTATTACAACCAACATTTCAACGATCATCATAATTTAAATTTAAAATGTATAAATTGATATTTTACGTACATCGTATGGGAGTTATACTAGTTATATATAATAACAAGATCGTGACCGCAAATAGAAACTCTAAATTTTCCCGTTCATTTGTACTTTCTGAATGGAAAATGTAATCTCATATATTATTTTAATCAATTATTTTCATTTAAACCATGGATATTAATATATTACAAATATATGATTATATATTTTCATAAATAATTAATTTAAATATTTTGCTAAATATATAATGGTATATTAATTTGTGAGTCAACACTAGATTACATGTAAAACAATTATTTATACCTATAATTATATAGAATATATTATATATGTAATGTAGATTTATGAACATACCAAGATGATGTGCATCTCCCTATGTTAATTATTCTTATATATATGAATAACAATATTATATATCAATTATGTTTTATATTATAAGGCAAAATTTTGGCAAATCCGCAATTCTGTATCAATATATATAGTATATGACATATTTAACTACAACCATATAATTACATAATTTTTGTGAAAAATATAATTAGATATAATTACTTTAAATCTTTAATCATATCCATTAATTATATATTTTTATAATTTTTACCCGGATTCTTAGTTGATTACTTAATTATAGATAAATACATTTAAGAAAGTCAATAAGTCTGATAATATATATTCCGTTCATAATAACAATTACATTGATTTGATCTCACCCAAAATTATTTTCGAATATATATGCCTCTATTTATTAGTGGCGTTATTACAAAAAAATGCGCTTACATTTCTAAGAGTCAAGTTTAATATTCGCAGCAAGTTATAAATATTTGACTGATATAATATTTACTTTGGAATTTTGCTTCTTATTGTTGGATTGTCTTTTTGTTGTCGTCGTCGTTGTTAATTTATTTTCAGGGCAAATGCATTGCTATTTTTATTACAAAGTAGTATCTACGCATATGAAGAAAAATATAATGAAATAATATAGATTGAAGAAAAATCGCAATTGATTTATCTTGCCTCGTTTAAAATCATTAAAAGAGCATATTACCTCCATTATTCAAATATCCATGCAAGTATATATTTTTCTATTTTTTTTTTGGGAAACTGAATAAAAGATGATTCATGATCTACAATTTTCTTCCCATATATTTGACGGACAGAAAAAATCGTATGAACATAAACAATACAAAGAAGAGAAGATTTGTAGAGTGGTTATTTAGTTTTTTTTTTAATTTTTACAATTTTTACGCGTTTGTCATCTACTTGCAAATTATATGTTGCTCTATTTTTGGGCTTGAAGATCATCACAATGTGATGCGTGTATAATGAAAATAAATAATATATTCAAGTAAAAAAAATTCAAAGATGAACATGGAGATCAAGACTCAGAGAGATAAAAAAGAGTTAAAGTTTTAACTCAAGAAACTAATTCATTTTTATGTTCTGTGAATAGTTAATAGATATTATTGCAGTATGTAATTTCAGTACCTGCCCTTTTTGGTACTGCGTCGGCAAGCAATGTGGGGGAGACAAAATTGTCATTTCCGTCCCAGCTACGTAGTTGGGCAATGATCAGGAGCCATACAACACCTACTAACAACCTCAACCCGCTCATCATGCCCTGAATATATACATATATATAATTAATTGAATATATATATATATATATATATATATATATATATACACACACACTACACACAAAATTACTCGATAAATAGAATAGAGAGCTATGATCTCTCTCTCTCTCTCTCTCTCTCTCTATATATATATATATATATATATATATACTAAACAGAATTACTTGAAAAAAAGAATAGAGAGCTAGGATCGGAGATCGAGAATTCACCAAACTAGCTAGAGATGAAATTAATTTAGATGTAGTTGATGTGTGTGTGTGTGTATCTCGAAGGTTGGAAGTGAAAGACATGTATGTGAATGAAACCTCAAATATTTAAACAACAAAAATTGAAACATTACACGTACCAAAACATAGACTTGTGTTAAGTTTTTCCATGTGAGCGGTCCCACAAGCCTAACAACTTTTACCACAAACAAGTAAGTCTTGCGTGTCCCGGTGGGGATGGCCTAGTGTTGGAGTGAGGTTGCTCGGAGGCCAAAGGTCACGAGTTCGAACCTCCTCAATATCATAGGTCGAGTGTGTGAGTAAAAAAAAAAGTAAGTCTTGCGTAAGACCATGTTACGGGTCAAAATTTATAAGACGGGTCAAGATCTAGATCCAAACACTAATACAATTACAAATGCATGCATCAATAAATACGTTTGGATCTGAATTTTGGCCTATAAGGCGACTGGTCTCATACAAGAGTTTGTCAAAATTTAAAATGCTCATTTGTTTTCTCCTAACTAATTAATGGGGAAAATTGCTAACTAGGACTTTGAACAATATGTGTCGGTGGTTGCAACGATTAGTCCAGAAAATAACTATAATACTGTCACATCGACACCACATCAAAAATTCAAACCCGTCAATTCTTTAAATATATCTCCACAATCAAAATTTAAAAAGCAACTCTACACTCATATATATATATATATACATATTTCATATATACTATATATATTATTTACAATATTCACTGTTGAAACCGTTAGTTTTATATCTATATAGTTTTGTCTTTCTTTGTGTTATTGTGTGCAGGAAGAGTTATTAGTTGAGAAGAATAAGGAGCATGTGCGGTTGACCAAGTCTAGGAGGATGGAGTCAAAGATTGGGTCGTTCCTATATCTAAGAAAATCGGTTGCTTGCAGCTAAAGTCAAGGAAGTGGAGATAATGTGGAGTTCGTGTGGTTATTTGGAGTAGAGCCTAAGATATTGTTTTTGTATAAATAGGGATCGAATCTGTAGTGATTAGATAAGAGCTTTCAAATATATTCAGATAAATTAGATCTGTATTAGATTCAGATATTTGTTTTCTTCGAGTGATAGTTAAGACAACTTTAGTCACGACCTTCTTCAAAGGAAGTGATAAATTGTCTTTAGTTTTCGTGAGTGTTTACTCGAAGTGTTTTCGTAATTCACAATTTCATATAGTGAATCTTTTGTCCTGAGGCACTTCGAGAGATTATAAATTTATAATCTTGTGAAATTTCAATCCATTGTTTGTTACAACTTTTTCCGCTGCGTAAGCAAAGCTGTCTGAACTTTAGATATAACTTTGTACACAACTCTGTCTGAACCGAGAATTCGGTTTCTTCAATTGGTATCAGAGCGCAAACACTTGACACACTAAGTGGTGATCCTGTTTTCGTGAGTACAATGGATTGCACAAACCCGTTGTTCAACAAACCTCCTGTTCTCGATGGCATGAACTATCCCTTTTGGAAAGTTCGAATGAGAGCTTGCATCAAATCCATTGATGCTAGAGCATGGAATGCTGTTCAGAAAACGTGGACACATCCTAGGACTGTAGATGCCGAAGGAGATACAATCCATACTCCTCCAGAAGAGTGGACCAGGTCACAAATTGATGAAGCTACGTTCAACGACAAAGCACTCAATGCGATCCAATCTTCCTTGGATATACAAATGTTCAAACTCATAAGAAATTGTGAGTCGGCCAAAGAAGCGTGGGATATTCTTCAGCAACATTGAGAAGGAGATGTCGGAATTAAAGAATCGAGACATCGCATTCTCACCACAAAGTTTGAGAACATGAAGATGGAGGAAGATGAGACCGTTGGGCAGTATTGCAATAAGCTACTTGAGATTGCAAACGAGTGCACTGATCTTGGTGATCCGATCACCAATAAAAGGTTAGTTTCTAAAGCTTTGAGAACTCTAACACCTCGGTTTGATATGAAGGTTGTTGCCATTGACACGGCGTCAACCACTGGATGTTTGGACTTCACAAAGCTGATGAATGATTTGAAGACCTATGAAATGGAATTGAATGAGAAAGGCGGGTCAAAGAAGAAGGGAATTGCCATGACAGCTGGGTCGACTTTAAGGACAACAACTTATGACGAAGAAGAGGATGATGATCTTGAAGAAATCAGTGAAAAGAATCCTGATTTTGCTCTTCTGACCAGAAGACTAAACATTCTCATCAGGGCAAACAGAGGAAAACAACTAAAGGAAGGTGCTGAACAACGCAAGCCTCGATATGACTCATCCAGGCCTTTGGTTATCTATGAGAAAATGAATACACCTGGTAAGGAATCTAGGATCATAAAGCGTGCTGCATCAGATCACTTTAGACCAAAGGAGGTGAAAGATTTCTCCACGGTTCAATGCTATGAGTGCAAAGGCTATGGGCACTTTACAAATGAATGCGCTAACATATTTAGAAAGCTTGGAAATCCCGTCACATTCTTATCTCTTAGCGACAGCGAGCTGGACACCTCAGAGATATCTGTGGAAGAAATCTCAGATGATGCAACCAACAAACATGCAGCCTTAATTGCAGTATGCTCTGAAATGGACAATTCAAAGCTCACAGAAGTTGAGATAACTTCTGACAGGTATGATGATTCCTACTATAAAACTCTCTTTGTTTCAACACTGTGATAACTACTGCAGATGAGGAAGAAGAAGTTACTAAGGAAGAGACACTGGAGATGCTGATAAAGTTGCAGAGACTCTACAAAGAGCTGTATGCTAAGTGGATCAAACAGTGTAAGGTAGTCGAGTCACTCAATGAGGAAACCACTAGCCAGAAGGCGTCACTTGCAAAACTGGAGGTAATGCTGACGAAGAAAGATGCAGAGATTGATAAGATGAGGATTCAACTCAATCTTGCAAATGAAACTTTCAGAAAGCTCAACACTGGTACCTCCAAACTTGATGAAGTTCTTGCTCAAACTCAGGTAACTTCTCATGGCTTAGGTTATGACAAAACTGTAAAGACTGCCTTTACACAAATCATGTCCACCCCATGGAAAACCTTTTGTGAAAGCTCAAGAAGCACATCCTACTACATCAGTGAGTAAGAAACGTCGGAGATTCGTTTGTCACTATTGTTTCCTCCCTGGACACATAAAACCTTTCTGCCATAGGTTTTTGCAGGAACACAAGAAAGAGATTCATCTGAGGACACAAGCCTCAAAGTCAGGCCTCACAGTCAAAAGTGACAAAACAAGGAATATGGTTTGGAAACCAAAAGCTGTCCCCAAAGACACCTGTAAAGTTGTCTTCACTGCATCAGTAGCTGATGATTCAACAACTTGGTATTTTGACAGTGGATGCTCTCGTCACATGACTGGGTCTCAAGGATACCTGTCCAACTACCAGAAGATCAACGGCAGTGAAGTTACCTTCGGAGGAGGAACAAATGGTAAGATTGTAGGCCATGGAATCTTAAACAGCCCTGGTCTTCCAAAGCTCGCCAATGTATCACATGTACAGGGTCTTACAGCAAACCTTATCAGCATCAGCCAACTCTGTGATGACAACTTTACTGTCATCTTTGATAAGTAAAGATGTAATGTTGTTGATAACAATGGCAAACATGTGATCTCTGGGGTAAGATCTTCTAATAACATTTATGAAACTAAAAGAAAAAGTTGTTTGAGTGCGCATGTAAATGACGTACAACTTTGGCATCAAAAATTGGGGCATACCAATTTTTGCAACATGGAGAATCTTTAGAGAATCAATGCTGTTCTTGGAGTGCCAAAGCTGAACGTCTCAAATCCAAGTCTGTGTGGAGATTGTCAGAAAGGAAAGCAAGTAAAAGCATCGCATCCAATTGTGACAACTTTAGAGAGACCTTTTGCCACTGAAAGCTGTTTTGAATTGCTCCACATGGATCTAATGGGGCCAGCAGAGGTAGAGAGTCTTGGAGGTAAACGATATTCTTTTGCGATAGTGGATGACCTCTCCAGGTATGCTTGGGTAAAATTTCTAAGTGACAAAGGTGAAACCTATGATGCTTTCTTAGAATTATATGCTAAGGTTAGAAATTTCTACCATTTTTGCGTTAAAAGAATTAGATCTGACCATGGAAGGGAGTTTGAAAATCTTCAGCTCCTAAACTTTTGCATAAAAGAAGGCATTCATCATGAATATTCTGCTCCTAAAACGCCCCAGCAAAACGGTGTGGCTGAAAGGAAGAATAGAACCTTGCAAGAGATGGCTACAATCATGCTACACTCTAAGAGGTTGTCCAAACGGTTTTGGGCTGAAGCTTTAAACACTGCATGTTATGTGAGTAATCGGGTAAACTTGAGAACCGGAACCACCATGACATCATATGAAATTCTAAATGGCAGAAAACCCAACTTAAAATATCTCCATGTTTTTGGTTGCATTTTCTACATTTTGAATGATAGGGATTACTTGTTCAAATTTGATCCTAAAAGTGATAAATGTGTGTTTATAGGTTATTCACTTAACAGTCATGCGTATCGCGTTTATAATCTCAGAACAAAAACTGTTATGGAAAGTGTAAATGTGCGCTTTGATGATCTGGCTAGTCTGTATACCCCTGAAGAAAATATTGACGATTTGCTTGAGATACAGGGAAGGACAGGAAAAACCGCTGAGGATGAAGGTAGAGTTAACCCTGAAGTCGAGTCCACTTTAGAGACAAGTGATGATGCATCTACAGAAGAATCTGGATCCAATAACCATTCAAATGAGTCAGAAACTCCAGTAGTAGTTCAGGAAAGCATTAGAAGAGACCCACCGAGCAAGATCTGAAAAGATCATCCAATCGATCAAGTCATTGGAGATGTTCGTGAAGGGGTCAGAACAAGAGGTAAAACTCCTGTCAACTACAAGGAAATGGTAAGGATGGTGTGTTTATCATGTGTAATTAACAAAGTCGGTACTGTTGTCTTTTTGTCTATGCTTGAACCGAAAAATGTGTCTGAAGCATTAAAAGATGAGTTCTGGATAAGTGCCATGCAAACCGAACTACTTAAGTTTGTTAGAAATAAAGTCTGGACACTTGTGCCTAGACCTTCAGGAATAAACGTAATAGGAACTAAGTGGATCTTTAAGAATAAAACTGATGAATTTGAAAATATCATTAGGAACAAAGCCCGCTTAGTTGCCCAAGGTTACACTCAAGTAGAGGGCATTGACTATGATGAGACTTTTGCTCCAGTTGCTAGAATTGAGTCCATCAGGTTGTTGTTTGCTATTGCATGTTATCTTAACATTACTCTTCATCAAATGGATGTTAAGACAAAATTTCTAAATGGCGTACTAGAAGAGGAAGCATACGTGGAACAACCCAAAGGCTTTGAAGACCCGACAAAACCTGATCATGTGTATAAATTATACAAAGCTTTGTACGGACTTAAACAAGCTCCTAGAGCTTGGTATAGTCAGCTAACGGAGTTCTTGCTTGAATTTGGTTTTTTCAGGGGTCATGTGGATAGGACACTTTTCCTCAAGAAAGAAAAAGACTTTCTCACAATTGCTCAAATATATGTCGACGACATAGTATTTGGATCAACAAGCGAGAAGGCCTTGAAGGAGTTCGTGGAGGCGATGTCCACATCATTTGAGATGAGCATGGTGGGGGAACTTAGCAATTTTCTTGGACTTCAAGTCAAGCAAAAGGAAAATGGCGTCTTCGTCTCTCAGACAAAGTATGCCAAGAATCTAGTAAAGAAGTTCGGCTTGGAGAATGCAAAGCACATGAGAACTCCCATGAGTACGACTGAAAAGCTGTCGAAGGATGCAGTTGGACCTGAAGTTGATCCAACTTTATACAGATCAATGATCGAAAGTCTCCTCTACCTGACTGCTAGCCGGCCAGATATCATGTACAATGTGTATGCATGTGCTCGGTTTCAGTCCTGTCCCAAGGAGGAGCACCTTAAGGCTGTAAAGAGGATGATTCGGTACATTGCCGGCACTTGTGAATTAGGTCTATGGTTCACAAATGACACTACTACAGATCTTGTTGGATACGGTGATGCCAATTGGGCTGGAGAAACTGATGATAGGCGAAGTACAAGTGGGGGATGTTGTTATCTTGGAAACAACCTCATCTCATGGCACATCAAAAAGTAAAAATGTATCTTGTTGTCCACAGCTGAATCCGAGTATGTGGCTGCTGGGAGCTGTTCGACACAATTGATATGGTTTAAGTCAATGTTGGATGATTACGGACTGGAAAACAATCCCTTGGTGATGCTCTGTGACAATACAAGCGCCATCAACCTTGCAAAGAACCCAGTTCATCATTCCAAATCCAAATACATCCACTTAAGGTATCATTTTATTAGGGATTTAGTTGAAAAGAAGATATTAAAGTTAGAGTATATAAGTACGGATAATCAACTGGCTGATATGTTTACAAAAGCTTTAAGCTATGAGAGATTCTCAATTTTGAGGAAATCTCTTGGCTCGTGTTCTATATAAAAAGTAAAGTTGACTCAACTGTTGTCACACTTTTGTTATATCATAGTTAATTATGAAAAAGGACAGATTCGAGGATGAAAAAGCCTTTGCTAAGGTGAAACCATGATCGTTCTTAGAAAACCATATAACTAGATCAAAGATCTTGATAAGTGGTGATTATAAGATTCTTTTGGTTATTTATCTATTCATCATTTGACTTCTTCTTATTGAAATTTTCTATGATGTATCAAAAGTGATAAGCTGAATAAATATTTTTTTCTTGACAACAGTTGTTTATAAATAAAAAAAGGGTTATTTGAAAGTCAGTTAAATGAATCCGGAACATATCTTACTCTATCTTTAATATTTGCTTTGACTTTATCTTTAATATGGTGATTCCTATTTTTAAGGAGGCGGGTATCTATCTAGTATATATATATATTCTTCCTTATTCATTTTAAAAGTCCCTCTCACTCCTCACTTGGTCAAATTCCTTTCAAACTGTTCCTTCACTATTCACAAAACCCTTGCCCGTTCATCTCCTCAACCCGTCACCTTCACCCTTTTTCCCTGAATCGCTATGGATTCCGACAAAATGAGGAAGATTCAGGAGCTGCTCAGTGGCCCCGAAGCCTCAGCCTACCTCCGCCACCTCTCAACATCCCCTCTCAGCCAATCCTCTCGCCGCCGAGGCCCTTAGTCTCTAGCCCCTTTCGTTTTCTGTCTCCAGACATAACTCCCCTTCTCCGACTGAAAGTACTTTCTCCCTCGAGAGGGAATGCTCCGATGGAGATATCACCGGAGATTGGCAGCTGCTCTGAAGTCCAATCGAAGGCCCTACCTTTACCTGCTCTTTCTCCGGTGCAACCCTCCCTGGTGTCACCGTCCTATGATTTAGAGAGTTCCCAAGCCACCATCCTAGCCCCCAATGGAGTGATAATGCCGTCACTTGACATTCCGGTTCTCGCTTTCCTCGAGGATGAGCCGCTCAACCCTCTCTTCCCTTCTGATGAGGAAAACCCTCACGACGGAGGTCCAATTGAAGTGCCCTTCTCGGAGGTGGAACAAGAGCAACCAGTGGAAGCTGCGGAGAAGTCTGCTCTGACCAAATCCTCACAGAAGAAGAAACATGCCAAGACCAAGCGAGTTCCTCCGACTTGACGGTCTCAGCGCCTACATTTCACAGGTAGTTCCTCGAAGAATCCGGTGGGACCTATAGAGATTACAATCGAACCGGAAGAGGAGGCCAGTGAGGATTCTTCAGAGAATGGCTCACCGGAGAAGACACAAACAGTGCATGTGTCTGATTCGGAAGAAAGCTGGGATGGTCGCGAGACTGACGATGAGGTTGAGATTGCATCAGCAGCTTCAAGGAAGGGCAAGAGGAAAATTCCTTTTTCGCCTCCTTCAAAAGTCAGAGGCAAAGTTAGCAGGACTCCAAAGAGAGCTAAACGCTGTGTTGATCTGGATGAAGAGGCCGCGTACTCTGAATCAGATTTTGAGGTATCGAAGGCTAACTCTGACTTGTTCTATTCTGATAATGCTAGATGAAATTGGGATTTTTTTAAGAATAGGGAGATTTTGAATGATAGAGCTGTTGATTTGAAAGATTTCTCTGGGTATAATTTGGTTGCGTTTTTGAAGAAACGGAAGTTGTTGGGAAGTGTCACTTATGCTAGACCTTATATTGCTGAGATAGTTAGGATGTTCTATGCTAACCTTTCTCTTGAGTTCGGAAATCCATCTTCGAAGCAATATGGTAAGGTGTATGTGCATGCATGGGAAAAAAATTTGTGTTACTCCTGTTAGGATTAACAAAATTCTGGGTCTTCCTAATGCTGTTGAGTCTAATGAAGAAATTAATGAAGCTTTGGAGGCCAAAATGGCCGATGTACTAACTGGAGGACAATCAGATCTTTGGTGTGCTAACAAGAAGCCAAATCGACTTGCTTCTGTTCTTACTTCACTTTTCTCCACACTTCATAAGATTTCTATCTGTAATTGGATTCCCACTTCAAACACAACAGTGGTCCCTTTTGAGCATGTTTGTCTGCTGTACAAGATTTATTCTGGAGAGAATGTCAACTTGGGTCAGCATATTTTCAACTCTATTGCTGAGATCGCCATGACCAAATCCAACAAGAAGTTGGTTATACCTTCTCTGATATACAACATGCTGCTGGATCAAGGCTTTAAACCCAAGAAGATGGATACTCTATCTCTCAGGCTTTCCTTTCAAACTGTTCAAAAGGCCTTCCTTGCTGATTCCAGAACACGAGACCTTCCTTGGACGGATGAAGAATCTTCAACTCCAGCTCCTACAGGCCCTCACTTCTTTATACCAGCTTTTGTTTTGCAGGAACAAATCAATTTCTGCACAGCTCAAATTCAAATATTTGAGAAGCAAAGATGGGTGTTCCAGCGTCTAATTTCTTTTCAAAAAGGGGGAGATGGTGGAGAAGGTAGTAGCCGAGGAGGAAGAGCTGCTAGTGAAGATGTTGTTGCTGAAGAGCAAGAAGAGTGAAGGAGAAGGATGAGTGAAAGAGAAGAAGAAGAAGAAGAAGGCAGAAAGGCAGACGGCAGTGCAGTTCTTTTTGATGTTTTTGCCCTAACAAACAAACAAACAATTTCATCTTTTATTTTTGTTGTTTAAAACTATGTTTTTGGATTTGTTTTTATGTTTGCTTTGACTGCTCTTTTTGTTGATCTTTTTTGTTTGTCTTATCTTTTGATAATCTTTTTGAATCTACAGTATGTGATATAAGTTGGAGTCATTGTGACAGGGGGAGTTTGCATGACAGGCGGAGCATCTGTGCTCTATTTTGGTTTATTTTGTTTTTCTGAGTATATGGTTCTTTAGAGGGAGTTATGTTATAATTGCATGGGTATGAGTGTTTTGGGAAGAAAGACAAAAAGGGAGAGATTGTTGAAACCGTTAGTTTTATATCTATATAGTTTTGTCTTTCTTTGTGTTATTGTGTGCAGGAAGAGTTATTAATTGAGAAGAATAAGGAGCATGTGCAGTTGACCAAGTCTAGGAGGATGGAGTCAAAGATTGGGTCGTTCCTATATCTAAGGAAATCAGTTGCTTGCAGCTAAAGTCAAGGAAGTGGAGATAATGTGGAGTTCGTGTGGTTATTTGGAGTAGAGCCCAAGATATTGTTTTTGTATAAATAGGGATCGAATCTGTAGTGATTAGATAAGAGCTTTCATATATATTTAAATAAATTAGATCTGTATTAGATTCATATATTTGTTTTCTTCGAGTGATAGTTAAGACAACTTTAGTCACGACCTTCTGCGAAGGAAGTGATAAATTGTCTTTAGTTTTCGTGAGTGTTTACTCGAAGTGTTTTTGTAATTCACAATTTCATATAGCGAATCTTTTGCCCTGAGGCACTTTGCGAGATTATAAATTTATAATCTCGTGAAATTTCAATCCATTGTTTGTTACAAGTTTTTCCGCTGCGTAAGCAAAGCTGTCTGAACTTCAGATACAACTTTGTACACAACTCTGTCTGAACCGAGAATTTGGTTTCTTCATTCACTAATATATTTAATTTAATAATTATTTATAAAATATACAATGAAATTACAAAAAGTATATTTCTCAATACACTAAAAAACAAGAAAAAATAAATGTTAATAACTATATAACTATTGAAATCGGTTACAAGACAAGAAAAAAAAATATTTATATATGTGTATGTAGGTGAGAGAAAATGTGTACTTAACACGAGGAGGAAAAAAAAAGAAAAAAGCAAGTGGGACGACAACTTTGGACGTGGGCCTGGTCCATGAGTGTGAGCCATACGTGCCAATGAGAAATTATAGATCTAAGAACAAAAGGAGGAAAAAAAGTGAAAGATTAAAGATTGGTTGCTGCAGAATTTATTGGTTGTTCTAATTTGACACAAGGCTCAAGCAGTAAAAAAGGGATGGTCATTTTGTCTGTTAGGTTAAGGGTGAAAAAAGGGTTCTGGTTGAATTATATTTAAAAGTTCGAGGGTCTACTTGACATGAAAATTGAAACGAGGTCCTATTACACCCCATCAATGGTCGATTTCTATATATATAGGAGTGGGTTCAAATAGGAACCAATCCCCCCGTGAGAACCTAGGAACCAATCAAATTCAAGAATTTTGATGACATGACGGATAAAAAGGCGGTGGCATAGTTGTAAATATGTAAAATTCGAAATATAAGGGGGTAATTCCAGATTTTTTTTATAAAGTGATGTCATCATCTTTTAAAAAATTCTTAAAAACTTTAAATAATCATAACTTACTCATTTTTTATCCAATTTACGCAAAAAATATATCAAATTAAAGATTTTTTCATGCTCTTTCATTTAAGATCCATAGTGCATATATTTATTTGAGGAAAAATTGATGAAAAATACAAAAAACTTTTTTCATGTATATTCAACTCATAACTGTCAGACATTTGCTAATATGATATCACAATATTGCTCATATCTTGTGTTTATGTTGCTAACATGAAATTTTTTATGCACGACTTTGAATTTTAAGTTGTTTTCATGAGAAAATAGTTAAAGTATGAGTTATATATAGTTAAGTTCATAAACAATTATAATTTTACCAATGCTTAATATTATTTTGAAAACTTGTAATATTTGAGAATTTAAGTCATACTAGCATATCATTATTCATATATTAGCAACATGTTACTAACATATTAGCAAATTATTAGTCACATATTAGCAGTGTGTATATTCTCTAACATATTAGCAATATGTTGTATGTATGAATAATGTTACACATGTTACACAATATTATTTTAAATGTGGTCTAATGTTATATGTGTGGGGTTTAATACGTGTCAATTTAATATTATGATCTCATCAAGTTAGCAATATGAGTCTACCTCATATTAGCAACAAAATCTGTTGATGTTAGCAATATAAATCTTTCATGTTAGCAATATAAATCTTTCATGTTAGCATATTAATACAACACCAGAAAAGACAACGGTTTTAAAACGTTGTCTATTTAATTCTGAGAATTGGGCCCAAAATCCGAAAAAACATAACCGAATTTCTAAATTACGAAAATAACCCCGCCTTCATTAAGTTCTCAAATATTACAAGTTTGCCACCTTACTTTGACTAAATTATGGTCATTAGATCTAATCAAATTTAAGGTTAGGATTGGTTCCTAGGTTCTCACGGAGGGATTTGATTCCTATTTGATCCTTTCCCTATATATATATATATACATACATATATAGGATATGGTTCAGATGAGAACTAGTACTTCTTGTGAGAAATATGAACTATTTTATAGGATATGGTTCAAATGAGAACTAGTACTTGGTGTGAGAAAAATATTCCTAGCCATTAGATTTGTCAAATTCAACGGTTGAGATGAAAATTTTATCAAAATTTGGTCAACAAGATTTTATCCTTTTATTGTGTGTTTAGGGTATATTAGACATTTTGCAATCTAAATCCACTAAACACATCAATACCATATCAAAACAGATTTTTTATAATCTTCTTTTATCATTTTTTCAATCTTCTTCCATCAATTTTTTTTTATTATCAAATCTGAAAGTATCCATTGTTTTCTTCCATCGATTTTTTCCATCTTCATTGGCCAAGAAATTCTACATAAAGATGATAGACACCGTCAACAGATTCTTCTAATGCAAATGTGATCTCTCCAATGATGACTACCATAATTATGTGGAGAAAGCCCCCAATTTGCATCAGACGATGTTGGATTTCCGATACAAGATCGTTGGGTTCTGATAGCTGAGTGATGTTGAGTTGTTTAAGATTAATCATATGACTAAGTTGCACTATATTGGCAAAGATATCGATTCTCTCTCTCTCTCTCTCTCTTATAGAATACACATGTTTTTATAATTTTTTTGGCATCTACTATATTAAGTTTCTTGAATGTGTTGATTAGTAAAACCAAAAGTAATTAAGAGAGCAACAAAAACTATAGATTCGCATTCATTGATCCCACATAAATCGGTGACTGTTGTGGAGAAGAAAATCCCTTACATCTCTACCATTGACTGCCAATCAACACATTTCTATCGTTGTCAAGCCCACGTATGCTACTGTGCAGTGCTGGACATCCCTATATCTCCGTCCACCGCCGTGTCTGCCTGCCTTCCTAAATGCCCTCCAGCCGTCGTCAACCGTTGTGGAGCATCGACCACTCATTTCGTTGCTTTGGTGTATTTTTCGATCAAATACACCTACTTTGTAATATATGAGCAGTGAAAACATCATATTTCAGCATCGTGGTTCTCAGTTGTGGGTCTGCGGCCTTAAGAATGTGTGTATGAAATTCATCGAATGACAATCATTTACTATGTAATACATAAGTATTGAAAATATTATAATTAAGCTATATGTTTCACTTGTTGCGTTAATTGTATGCGTAGGTAGTAATATATGCTTTACAATGTGGATATATATACTATACAAAATACTATTTATCTTTTCTTTTTCCTCACAACTACAATTACAGTGTTTCCAAACATCTCACATATGCATTGCAAAGTATCGTTGCTATATTTTTTACGTTATTAATTTGATGGGATAGTGTGGTAATGAGGGATCGAGATTGCATAATTTTACCAAATCCAATGTGTTATATTCAATTATTATGCATTTTCTAAACTATATATTTATGCATACCGAAACGATGTCTTATACGTTACATTTTAGATGTTATGTAATGATTTACAATGTTCTTAATAATTAATATAATTGATGTATGTAATTCTTCAAATGTAATGGTCTCAACAAAAATCATAAAATGTATCAATATGTATTTCAAACATTAATATGTGTCTTCCAAAGTAATAACTTACATATTACGTAGTATTAGTTATTGTTTTGTTTCCTCAGGACAATTTAGAAATCGAAATATATGACTTATGCATTATAAATCTTTATATATGTTTACCAAAACAATCAGTTATGTTGTACAAAGTAATAACATATATATTACAAAGCATTGTTTATCTTTTTTCCCTCACGCCACAATTATGGTGCCAAACATATCACATATGCATTGCAAAGTATTGTTGCTATATTTTCAGTATCATTAATTTATGGAGATTAATATTGGAAATAAGAAAATGATTTTGCATAATTTAATCGAAACCAATGTGTTATATTCAGTTATTATACATTCTTCTAAATTATATATAATTTATGCATACCAAAGCAATGTCATTCACATTACATTTTATATGTTATGTAATGATTTTTTCAATGACAACATTCTTAATAATTAGCATACTTGAGGTACGTAATCCTTCAAACGTATTGGCCTTAAAAAACAAAACAAAAAACATTGACTAAGTATTTCAAACATTAATATATACATTCCAAAGCAATAACTTATATATGTTTAGATGAAAAATATGGACGGAAAATACAAAAGATAAATTTTTACGCATACCCACATTGTAAATGCTTTCATTATCTTATAATAATGCTTTTTGCCAGCATTATGATAATATATACTAATGAAATATTTGTCATATATATACCAAGTTCATTTCAAAGAGAAACTTATAATTTATAATATAAAATTTATATTCGAGACATAGATAAAATCATAATAATTGATTACTAGCTTGAGTTAATTCAAAAGGCAATCGTCATAGAACATCAAGTTCAAAATAACTATCTTAAGGCAACAGGATCAAAAGACTGAAATAATTAACTCAAACATCAAAACCATGACCACCCCATTTCATTCACGCTGCTCCAAGCTCACTGACCTGAAAACATTAAAAACATGGGGATGAGTACTCTTAAAACATACTCAGTGGTGGGGATTGTGGGCATTTCTTTCTATTTATCCAATTGAATACAAATCGCAGGAATAATGGATTTAGGGTACTCTTCTTCTGATCTAGAATACATCTTGAACTATGCATAGGACATATTCTCTCTGTTGTGTAAGCCACGCTCTCGGTACGTGCGTTACACTATTCTGATGTGTACAAAACACAATTCTTATCCAAATTCCATCCACGATAATTCAAGTTGGATTAAAAACATTTCTGACTCAAAAATCATATATCATATACTTTTATTTCGCAGATAATAACTTTACCCACCTGATAATAGAGAGCACGTAAAATCGAGTAGAGAATCACACAGTGGACGAGGATCCTAATTGCGCCGCACCTAGTATCAAATAATCTTAAATAAATAAAATGGCAAATTCCAATTTAATCAAATCTGAAAAATTAGAATCTTGAGCCAAATATTCTAACTTTTGAAATTTCTAGACATATTTTGCGGTTGAAATAAGTTATGGCCTAATTCATTAATTTATGAAAGTTTAAGGTCTTTGTTGAAAATAATTTATTTTGTAAGTAGACATCCTCCTTCTTCTTCTTAAAAGAAAAACACATCTGAAACAAATTAAAACTGAAATTTTCCCAAACACCAAAACATAAATCAATAACATCTTCTTCTTCCAGCCATACTCCCTTGTGTAGCAGTTCTAGAAAATAAATCATATCTCCCAAACTAAAATTCCAAATTAAGAAATTCAAAGTTCGACAAAACCCCAAGACATATATCTAAAACTGTCCGTGAAATAAGCATTTCCAGATTTCATCGATAAAGAGTCGAAAACATCGAGTTACTTAGTTACAGAAAATCTGTTCAGAAAAAACGACGAGCTTCGGTAGAATGGACATAACTTCGTCTACAAAGCTTTAAATGACTTGATTCAAGTTCCATATTAAAGCTAAGACAAGCACCTACAAGTATAGAAAGGTTTTGATGTCCAAAAATGGCTCAACAAATTAAGATATTTGATTTAAAGTGATGGTGTGTAGGCTGTCCCAAAATTTAGAGATGATAGAAGAAGAAGTCTTTAGATTTCCCAAAAGAAAAGAAATAATTTTGAGCACAATCAATCATCTAGTCACACCATTCAACATCATTAAACAAGAAAGAAAATATATAAAGAGGATTACCTTACTTGGAGGAGATCGATGCGAGGAAGGGAAATCAACAAGTGTATCTATGTTTGTGTGGCTGCAACCTTTCAAGAATTTGAGAGGGGAGAGAGAAATGAATTGGGGAGAGAGAGAGAGACGAAGAGTGGGAGAGGATGGCGTAGAGAACTAAACTTTCCAATTACATTCATTACATATATATATATATATATATTTGTATATATTTAATAATTAATTTAAAATATGACTCATCATCACCATTCCAACTAATGACACGTATGGAATGAGTTGACAATCATTCCAAATCTTCTTTTTTTTTTCTTCAAGGAGTTAGAGAGAGATTGGAAGCTTCTAGCTGATGATAAGATACAAATGATATTTAATTATTACTATTATTACACACACACACACACACACACATATATATATATATATATATATTTTCAATTCCATACCTAATCCTAAAAATAAAAATAATACAACTAGAGACTTCTCTCAATGGGACATTCTTAAGATCCAAATTCTAGACTATTAAAGAATAACCTATCAAAATAATTATGTTAGCCTAAAGCTCGAATGTAAAACAATTTTTTTTTTTTAATTTCGAAATAAGTTCAAAAATATTTAAACAAGCTCTAATAATAATTCTAAGGCCCAAGTTCAAATTCTAAATTTTATTTTCTATACTAGGGGCGCAATATCGGACTCCCTCAAGTCCGTCTAATTCTATCGAGCATTATCAAATAAATAAAAATTCAATTTCAAACAATTAAAATAATCCAAATTATGTAAAAGCGGGTCGTTACAGTTTATTACATCTAATTATTATTAATAGTTATATTTTTTTAATTTAATTTTCTTTTTTTAGTTCTTAATTGTTTATTATTATAGTTTTTTTAGTATGTTGATAAAGTATTGTCATATGTTCACATAATATATTCATAGTGCTGGCGAAGTAAGATCATAATGCTAACATGGTACATATATATTATTGACATGATTTGTTCCGACTCATTTAAGGTTTATCACATTCAATTAAGGGTTATTTCATCCAATTAGGGTTTTATGATATCAAAGTAGGTTTATAATCATTTTTTAGAATATATTTTTCGCTAATAATATTAGAAAACTTTAATTAGCATCACGATAATTTTTCATTAGCATGATGATAATACTTCATCAGCATGACGATCTTGTTATAAAACACTCCGCACTTTTTATAAGAATTGTGGAATTACATTAATTCTCCCACCCATTTTTTTCCACATATTACATTGTCACAAACTTTTTAATCAAATATGGGAATTTGATTTTTAGGAATTATATGGTGTGAGGTGTGGTTGTAGTTCCAACACTAGGACTTGGTTCAAATAGGTACTAGTTTTCATGTGAGAACTAGGAACAATGCTTATTTATTACTCCCCCGTCCCATTTATATAGTCTCTATTATTATTTGAGGTGTCCCAATTATATAGTCCCATAATTATAAATAGTACTAATTATCATGGTAATATATAAATATACCCTTGTTATGTATTGGAAATTAAAACTCAACCACTTAAATTTTTTAGAGTCATTAATTTTAAGTAAGGGTAATAATGGAAGTTAAGCTTTAATATCTTGTTTTCATAAATATTTTTAATATACGTGCGAAGATAAAGTGGACTATATAAATGGGACGGAGGGAGTACGATTTTATAGCTTACTTTATTATATTTTAGTGCTAATTTTTTTAAAAACAATTTATAACTTATCTAGTTGCATTATTTTAGAGCTAGTGCTAATAGGACTAAAATACAATAAAGTAAGCTATAAAATCACAATAAATAAGTATCGTTCCTACTATATATATATATATATATATATATATTCTGCAAATGATTGTGTACGTACCTAGTTGCATCATTAATAAATAAAAATATATTCTAAGACATATATAATAGGAATAAATAATTAAGAAATCACAACGTTTATTATCGAGATGGAATCATCTATTACGAATAGTGTGACATCTCCTATGCTATAGCTAGTTTTTTTTTAGTTTTTTTAATTTTTTTTATATACCCTAATTTGGCAATGATGAATTTTAAATAAAAATATTTTAAATTGAATAGATCATTATAATTTAAAAATTTAAAAAAAATGTTTGACATATAAAATATTACAGAGAATGACATAGGAGATCTCATGTGTCTATTATGGATCGAGTGGGTTCTTTATAACCCCAATGGCCCGATTACAGTTCTATTTAGAAACAAATTAAACAAAAATACTATATAAACCCTAAATTATGAGCTGCATGTGGGTCTCGATCTGATTATATTTTCAAACCAAAAGTTCTCGTTCTAATCGTGAATTTCGTTTGCTCAAAATAAAATATTCGAACAATTATTACTTAATCCAAACATATCAGGAAGAAAGAAGACCTTTTGTTTAGAAGGAATTATAAAGATATCTGTTTCCTCAAAAAAAAAAAAAGTATAAAGATATTTGTGGATGCCTTGTGCACGCCATCCATAAAGAAATCACAAAGCCTGAACAATCATTTGATTTATTTGGTTATTAATTAAATGATTAACGGATGAGGTTAATTTGTCTGTTATACATAATGGTATAAATTCCCATTTCGGTGCCTAGCAAGCCTAATCTTTAAGCTTTCACGATGGTGTGTAACATTTTAGATTTTCGGTACACCAACTTAATCTTTTGCCTAATGTAATGTGACACGTCGATTAGTATAATGAGTGTGTGTGTATATATATATGGTTAAAGTTATGAGATAGTCCCCTTGACTATTATCAGAAGCTCACATTGTCCCCTTTCTGACTATTTGAGCCACATAATTCGACCCCTTCGATTATTAAAAGTCACATGCGATTCTCTAGTCTAAAGTTGTGTGTATCAAGTACTCCTTCAACTATTAAAAGTCACATCAGATCCTCTAGTTTAAAGTTGTGTCTGCCAACAGTGTAACATACGTCAAAATTATTAGTTTTCTTTCATTTTTCTTTGATTTTAATTGTTTTTGCCTTTTTGATTTAGTATAATTTTATATTATTATTTTGTGTTTATTCCACTAAATTAGGTTTTATAATTAATTTTTAGAATTTAATTATCATTTTTAATTTATATAATTGATTTTTAGGGTTGATTATTCCAAACTTAGTGTATATGATTTTTTTAAAATTTCAATTTTTAGTAAGAAATAATATTTATGATTAGTTATAATATAATAATTTTTTTTAAACATTATTAAATTTATGTAATTTTAATGCTGGCACACAAATGGACACACAATTTGTAGTAGATGATCTCATCGGATTAAAACTAGCCCTAATTTCCCCTTTTTTGTACACAACAAGAAAGACTCTGTTAATTTGCTTCTTATTTATGGGAATTAGTGAATTATGGTTCATTTCTTCCACCAATTTTCGTGGTAATTAAAAATTCACAAAATTCATCTTTTTCTTTGAATTGCAAAATGGAAAAAAAATTGCAAGTGTGGTGTTCGTGAAGTTCTTCGAATGCCATGGATCCAAGAAAATCTTTGGGGAAGATTATACATGTCGAAGTTATAGTGTAAGTGAGCAATTTATTTTTAATTTTGTGAAAATTTTTACTTACGACAAAAATTGGTGGAACAATGAACTCTAACTCATTAAAAAACAAGAGAGTGTCTAATGTTGTGAACAAAATGGGCAATTAGGGCCACTTTTAATATATGAATGGATTGTGTGGCCTAAATATTTGGAGATGGGGCAATGCAAGCCCCTGACAGTAATCAAGGGGCTATATGATTCTCAACCCTGTGGGGGGATCAATGGGCTATCGGGTTAACTATTTTAGCAGTATGATGACTATATACCAAGTATAGGGGAAATTTTACACTACTGATTGGGGTAATATCCCAACTACTAATACATTTTTAACAGTCTTTTATTATCTATCAAATATTTTTTTTAATTTTTAAATAGTTTGTTAGTGGTTGGAGTACAACCGGTAGGGTAGAATTTTCTCAAGTATAATTGCAAGCAGGACACATTAGTAGTATGATGAAATTGACTCTCTAACAACTTGGGAGTTAATGTAATGTCTCATATCAATTGGCAGGGACGGAACGGGGGATGGTAGAAACCTTGGCCCCCAAACAAAAAAAAAACATGTAATTTTGTTTTTAAAAAAAATTGTATACATGATTATTGATGAAGAACAATTTAACACCTCAATGAAAAATTTATGGTTCCTCCCCTCTCGGTGGGAAAATGAAATGAAAGTATGATGCATATAATATTCAATGGACTCTCTAGCTAGCACTTGGGTAAACGAAAGTATGAGAGTGAAAGTAAGATGATAGTATGACATATATGTGGTTTCAATGAGCTCTCTAGCAATTTGGATTAACTATTTTGACACTCTGTAACTCCCCAAAATAAATAAATAAAATGAGCCCAATCTTTTATTTTAGGGCTCAATTGTTATAAAAAGTCCTTTAATTTTTTAAAAAAATTTAGATAAGTATTGGACTTTTGAGGCTCATTTTGAGCCCATCTACGAATATAATTATTTACAGCCCAAATAGTTGGATGCAGGCCCCCGTCCTTCTAGGACGCCTCCCATTTCTCTTTCACCTTCATCTTCATTTTTTTTAAATTTCCGACAACCCCATTTCCATCGCCATTTTCGACCTCTAAAGTGCAGCCTAAATTCATGAAATATATATTCCATTCCTCTCATCAATTAGATAGCTCTTGTGAAAGAAATCATTGGAGTTGATGCCCAAGAAGTTGAAAATAAAAGCAAGAGCAGCCGAGGGTTGTTGTTCCGAGATCATCTGCTGCAGCCCATTTGTGGGGTCATTTTCGGCCAATCCGCCCACCAGATTTGCTCAAAGTTTACACCTGGATAAACACCTTACATCAGGTTACGTGCAACAAGTTTTGGATCTTTGATCCGATGCCATTTGCCCCATCATTTACTTGCCAAAAGATGACGTGAAATCTTTGCCGAATGTCGATCTGAGTCGTTGATGTTGCTTCAACTGCAGTTTTCTAGTTGATCCAACAATCAAATTCCATCATATTTTAGAGGGTTAGAAACATCTCATTTCTATCTTTTCACTTATGATTTCGGATTTTAAGTTAGATCTTATTTGCCCTTCCATTTTTATGTCGAAAGTTATACTTGACTTAATATACATATCAAAACTAAATTAATAATACTACATGCATATATGAATTTTGATGCCCCTATAATTTGATGGGACCTGTGCGGTACACCTCGAGCACACCCTCAGGGCCGCCCCTGGGTATATGATTTTCATGAGTTAGTTTGTAATAAAAATTGGTTCTAATTTTGAGGGGCTGTTGTTGCAAGCTAATGGTCTTTGGATGAAGATTAGTTGAGATGAGTTGAATATCACCTAGAAGTTGATCGACTATCAAAAGATTAGCTTAAAAAGGCACAAGGCACACCGAGATGCAAACTACCCTGGAGCTTAGGCGTAGTTGTGGAAAGGACGCACGTCATCTTATAAATATCTCAGAGTGTGGGGGTGTTTGGCTAAATTTGAAGTGCCACTTCCGAAACAAGTTAAATCGGCCCTAAAATGGTGGATTGTATCTTTTTTGGGTATGCACTTAATAGTAGCGCATATCATTTTGTTATTCATAAATTGAAAATACCTGAGATGACTGAAAGAATGATAATTAAATCGAGGAATGTTATATTTTTCGAGAATATCTATCCTTGTAGAAATAAGGATCGGATGTGATAGAAGGGAGTTCTGAGAAATGAACTTCTGAAGCTGCTACTAGTTCTGATCATGTGAATGAAGAACCGAGATGTAGAAAGAGAGCAAGAACGGTGAAGATGTTTGGTCTGGATTTCATTATATATATTCTAGATGATGAGCCAAAGTCTTTGAAAGAAGCTCTATCTAGTCCAGATGTTTCAAACTGGAAAGAGGCTATCAATAATGAGATTGGTTCCATCATGCAAAATCACACTTAGGAGTTGACGGATCTCTCGAGCGGTTGTAAGCCCTTAGGATGCAAGTGGATCCTAAAAATAAAGTATAAGACAGATGGCACTATTGATAAGTATAAAGCTCGTTTGGTTGTCAAGGACTTTAGACAAAAAGAAGGGTATGATTTCTTCGATACCTACTTACCAGTAAAGAGGATTACACCTATTTGGGTGCTTTTGGCGATTGATGCTTTACACAATCTCGAAATTCACCAAATGGAAGTGAAGACTGTGTTTCGGAATGGTGAGCTGAAAGATGAAATATACATGGAACAACCTGAAGGGTTTGTTGCACCGAGGCAAGAGCGAAAGGTGTGTAAACTTGTTAGATCATTGTGTAGTCTGAAACAAGCACCGATTTAGTAGCACTTGAAGTTTGATAACACGATGTTATCAAATGGTTTTAAAATCAATGAGTGTGATAAGTGTGTGTACATAAAGAGCAGTTCTAATGGCTACATCATAGTTTGTCTTTATGTAGACGACATGTTAATCATGGGCAGTAGCCACCAAGTTATCGTTGAAATGAAATAGATGTTAAAATGGAATTTTGACATGAAAGATATGTGCTTAGCTGATGTGATTCTCGGAATTAAGATAGTTCGGATAAGTGATGGAATTGTCTTAACACAATCTCATTATGTTGAGAAAGTGCTTAAGAAATTCAATATTTTTGATAGTCCACCGGCTAAGATTCCGTTGGAGCTAAACCTGCACTTGAGTAATAACGAGGAGAATCGGTAGCTCAAGAAGAGTATGCAATGGTCATCGGGAGTTTAATCTATATCACTAACTGCACTCAACCTGATCTTGCATGTTCTGTGAATAAGTTGAGTCAGTACACGGACAATCCGAGCAAAGAGCATTGGAAGGCTCTAGTACGAGTTCTGAGATACTTAAAGTATACTCTAAACTTTGGGCTGCACTATATGAGGTTTTCTTCTGTACTTGAAGGGTATAATGATGCGAACTGGATATCAAACACAAAAGACTCATTCTCGACTAGTGGTTTGTCTTCACTGTCAGTGGTGGAGTTGTGTTGTGGAAATCTATGAAAAAGACTTATATAGCCCGTTCCATCATGAAATCTGAGTTTATCGCTTTGGATAAAGCTTGTGAAGAAGCAAAATGGCTTCGCAACTTTCTAGAGGATATTCCATGCTGGAAAAAGCTGGTGTCATCCATAATGATTCACTATGATAGCCAAGCGGCTATCGGGAGAGCCCATAATGCTATGTATAATGGTAAGTCTCGACACATACATTGGAGACATAACACCATGAGGCATATGATCTTAAGTGGGGTTGTCTCAATTGACTATGTGAAGTTAGTAGACAATCTAGCAGATCCGCTAACCAAAGGGTTAAATCGAGATCAATGAATAAGTTGCTAGAGGGAATGGGTCTAAAATCCACAGTCTGAGGATGGTTGTAGTGGTAACCCAACCATGATGACTAGAAATACCAAGAACTTGGTTCAATGGGAAAACTAAGCCACAAACGTTTGGTTAGTAGCACTTGGAAGGTTTTATATCTTAACCTTTCCCTCATGAGCAAACCAAGTGTGCACATGTCAATGTGGTGAGGCTAAGTCTTTGACTTTTAATGATTCCTAAAACCTAAGCGTGGTTGAGTATGGCAGGATACTCGGGAAAAGGATATCACCTATGAAAATGAAAAGTGGGGCCGCTTCTAATGGATATTTATGAACTCAAAGAGGTTGTCCAGGTCAGAAACGGACATAAATGTGAGAACAAATAATGTTTGAGACATTACTATGTCAATCATATTGTCTCGGTATACATGAATGATGAATAGTTCAAGGTATCACGTTCATTAATCAGCCGGTATATCTGATAGGGTTGCAAAAGAAAGGTTCAAGGTCAAAGACTACTTTTTATATTGCAGTTGTTCTCTAGAAGACTGGGTTGCTTATCTGCATTTATGTATGCACTATTTCCACTCATGTGGGGGATTGTTAGAAAATTAGATGTAATAAATTATGTCGTGACTCATTTTATCTGATTTTTGGTGACTAGGTCATTTAATTTTAGAGGAATTAAATAGCATACGATTGTTTTATATTTGTAGTAGATAATCGTAGTAGTTTTATTTTCTCAAATCTGATTTTCGGTGAGTGAGAAATCAATTATTGAAATTGGTCACACGATGGGCATTTATGGTGTGGGAAAATGTGCTTAAGATATAATGATCACATATTGATTTCTTAACCTAGTTAAGAATTGTATTTACGTGTATTAACACTTAAGTGTAATATCTAAAGTGCACAAGGATGTGGGTCATGAGCCCACACGCGCGCGTCCGCCTGTGTCAGTGTTAGTGCTCCTTGTCTTCGAACTTGGATCTTGGCAGTTGGACTTTGGGCGTACGTGGAGTTCCGGGACCTAGCCGTTATACTTTTATGGCTTAGAAACAGACGGGTCGTGGAGCGGGTCGGTCAACCGATCCGCTGATGGTTCACATCTGACTTCAAATCCATAACTCCCACCTAGAGCTGGTGGAGTTAGTGGAGGCTGGTAATTCTTGGAGGTTACACACCTGGTCTCAATGCTGAAGTAATGGTGCTTGGCAACTCATGGAGGTTACATAGCTAGTTTGAATGCCCTCAAACCTTAAATGTTAATCCCTACCTGAAGCTGGAGAGTGCTATATAGGACATCCTAAAGCATGCTAGGATACATAAAAATGAGTATTTTCATTCTGCATCATATGCATTCTCTAGCTCATCGGAGTCTTACCGGTGTTGTGGTGCTACTGCCGGAAGGATGAAGCCATTTCATCTTTGAAAGATAGAATGCCAAACCGTGAGCACTAGCCCGGGCATATTTGTTTTGCGGAGAGAGGTCCCCTTGACTTGACTTGCCAGAATTATGCAGATTCAATATTCCAATTTGTTTAACAGTTCTATTCAGTTTATTATTGTAACGCCCCAATTTCACTTTAATATAAAAAGACACGTTATCCATGCTTTTCATTAATAAAATACTTTTTTGAAACACAGTGGAAGTTTCAAAGCATAACTCGACATTTATTACATAAAATAAAGTCAAAAATAAATTAAATCCTTAATTATGCTTGACTACTTGACCACCATCATCACATCTTGTCCGCTACGCATCACCCGAGACAACACCTGAAAAGATAAGTAGTTTTTGGGGTGAGTGCTACTGACTCAGTGGGGAGTGTCCAATTATCCAAGCTATATAAAATTAAACGCGTAAGTGAGAATAGTAAAAGTTGTTCAGTCTGTAGACCAAACCATATAGCCCGTCGGCCCAGTCTCATTTAGCCCGGAGGCCCATTTTCATTTTTAGCCCGAAGGCCCTGTACTGTGTTGTGTCATCACATACTCGATAATAAAATATAGAGAGAATAATCGGGACAAGATCACCTAAAACCCTACCTTCACCTTCTCTTTGACTCGGATATAAATTAATTAAGTCTTGCGCACCTCGCCTATAAATTATTTATCATAAATTAATACAATGCATAACATGTTGTAATTAAACAAAAACTAATCTATGATGCATGCTTAAAGCAAAAATCATATATAGCAACATAATTCCTTAATTCCATATATTGACTTGACCGTACACTTATATTACATATATAAAAGAAATCATGCATATACTATTTACGTAATTTATATATATATATATACACACGTATGGACATATATATAAATATGTCTATTCCTTATAACTCATATAACATATATTTATATATATATATACACACGCACATATACATATATATTACATATATAAATACATCAATCACATAATATATATATATATATTCGTACCACGCATAGCTTAAATATATATATATATATATATATATATATAATTAACACACTCAACACCTACATATACATACATTACACGTACCACACCAAACAAAACCAAATATCATAAGTATATACATACATATATATATAAGGTAGACATGTGATAGTGATGTGTTAGGTGTGTGTGTGTGTCAGAAAAGTGCCTAGCACTAATTAAGTATTATATATATACCTATAGTGTTGTGTGTGTGCGATATATGTGTATATATAGATATAACATAGAACAACTTTCTTCTTCTTTCTTCACACAGTTCGTTTCTTTTCCTTCTGCAACTATCGCCGAGCACAAAACCCTTACTAATGGAGGAATATCAACAGTAAAGAAAATAAAACAATATGCATGTACCTCTGGAAATCCGAAATTAAGAGATAGGAAGTCGAAGGCGATCTGATTGTGAGAAAATAAAAATAGAGAGGTGGAGTTCTCTATTTATAATGATGGATTCGGGTGGAATTTGGAATGGATTAAAGGATCTCATAGTTATCCTCAGCAATGAATCTGATAAGGATGATGAATTTCGAAAATTTGAAAGAGAAGATTTGTGGCTTAATTGTTATTTGGAAACGATAAGAACAAATATATATATATATATATATATATATATATTAGAAAAGCAAGCAAAAAGATATAAAATATCCACAACTGGGCCCCCCACAAAAGGGCTTAAAAGAAATAGAAAGGTCTGGGCTTCAAAATAAATAAATGGGTTGGAGGACTAAACTTAGGATACAACAAATAAAATGCAACAAGTTAGGCACAAAATTAAATTAAATTCATGCAATGAAATGACCATGCTATAAAATAAATAATTACTTAGGCGCGACTTATTAGACTTAATCAATTAATTTCACACATAAATAAATAAAATATTTTACTGAAAAAAAATATGTAGCAATTTAAATATAATTAGAAAACTCGGTCGCTACATCCTTCCCTAATAAAAATAAAATTTCATCCTCGAAATTTCTTAATTGGTCTTAGTACTCAAAGGTATCTAAACTTAAAATCTATCATTGGTCTTGCATAATCTCACTAATGGTATGTCCATCGCTTATGAATTCTAATTAAGTTCTGTGATCTAACTAACCGGCACATAAAACATAAGTCTGTCTATGTTCCTCTACCTTAAAGATTTCTCTAATTGACCATAGTCTTGTCAGGCTCTAAGTTAACTATCTTATTCGGACACTAAAATATTTCTCAAAATCGAAGTGGCTTCGAAAACTGCATTGTGAGTCGACCATCCCAGTACATCAACTGCGCCACCTTTATCAAGGATCCCAGGTGTTCTGTGTCTTCAATCTTCTCATACTTTATTACGATCTTCAATAAATTGCTACCAACGTGCACTATGTAGATCCATCTTTACCAAAATAGTGCAAAACTTTATTCCAACTTAAAAACTTCTTTGCGTTCTCATACGTTTGCTAAAAATAAAACTAAAACCAAAATAGCTACGAAAATAAACTAGAAATGGGTAATAAAATCTAACGTGTTGATCTCCTTCTTTCTTCACTCTTCGTCATTCATCGCAAAAGCTCTAGAATTTCCTCTATTTTCGGCATTTCCACCTCTTTTAGTGTTCTTATGTTGATGCAACGGACAATCCCAGGCTCTGTGTCCCTCTTTGTAGCATTTGAAGCAAGCTTGTATCCCTAACTTACACTCCCCTGGATGGTATTTGTAACATTTCTGGCATTGAGGATATCGAGATATCACTCCAAGCGTCTCTCCTCCAGCAACATTCGACTTCTTCTCAGGTTGGAAACTTAGCTCTTTATCTTGGTTGTCGTGATTCTCCCATCGTCGTTTTCCACCATTATTGGGAAATTTTGGAGTAGACTTGTCCAAATTCAGACGGGTGGAAACTGCCCGAGCTCGTTGCACAATTTCTGAGTAGGTGTTGAGATTGAGTGCAAATAAGTGTGCTCCAATCTCAGGTCGCAATCCATCTTCAAATCTCCAGGCCTTCTTCTCATCCGTCTCTACCAAGTGAGGAGCATAGCGAGCTAGCTGGTTGAATTTTTGCTCGTACTCCAGAATAGTCATGCTGCCTTGCTCTATATTCATCAGCTCTTTCTCTTTTTGCTTTCGGAATGCCTTCGGGAAGTAGTTATCCATGACCATTCTTTTGAAAATGGTCCAGGTCAAGTTGGCTTGCTGCTCTTGGCTCAAGCTGATCTTCACTGCCTCCCACCAATGACTTGCATCCTCGGTCAGTTGGAACACCGCACAGGTAACTCTTTGGGCGTCTGAGCATCCCAAGTAATCAAAAATTCACTCCAGTTCCCGAATCCATTCTTCTGCTACTAGAGGCCCTCCAGTTCCTTTCAACTTGGGTGGTCCTAACTGGTGAAAATGCGTCAAGATACCGTCTCCTTTCTGGTGTTGATGTTGATTCTAATTCTAATTCTGATTCGGTTGAGGTAGAACTCTTCTTAATGCATTTGCGAGATTTTGGGCAAATGCATCCATGTCGTTGTTGTTATTCCCCCCATTCTCATTGTCGTCAAAATTGTTCATTGACTCCGTTTCCTCGCTTTTCTCTTGGATTGGTTGCGTATTCTTCTTCGGTGGCATGATTCCTATTGTCGACCATAGCGCAAAGATTAAGTATTGTTTAACGAAAAGAAAAAGTTAACCGTCTTTAACAAATACTTAGTACTAGAGAACAAAATAATAATAAAATAACTAAATCCCAGATATGTTCCATCTCTGGATGCTACTGCCCTTGACCCCATTCTGCCAAAATACCGCATATGAACCTCACAAAATCGAGTTTTTCTCCTATTCCTGGGGAATAGTCTAAGAGTTCTTCATAAAGATTTTCTGCTGTGAGCTTAAGAGTTGTTGGAATGATCTTTAACACCTTTCGAGCAGCTTCAACTGGCTTGAGTTCACCTCCCACACGTTTAATTACCCTCCACATTCTTAGAAACCCTACCAAATGTCTCTCTACTCCTACTTCTCTCATCCTCTTGCGCCGCATAAAATCCTGCCATAATATCTCTGCATAGGACATGTTCTGAGTACTAGCTGAAGTTCTTTTGCATGTCCTAGAAGTCAACCTTCTTCTAAGCATCTAATAAGATCATCCTTAAGGTAAATCTTGAGGACAATAAACACATTTTATCATAAAACATACTTTTCATATGATCATAAACTTAACATAAAATCAAAACTTTAACTTGTACCTCTTCTCGGAGTGATGCGGCGGATGTGATGATGGTCAATACTTACTTGCTTGCATTTTTTTTAGTATGCAGGAAAGTGGACCTTTATCTGATACTACTCTGTAACGCCCCAATTTCACTTTAATAGAAAAAAGGCATGTTATCCATGCTTTTCATTAATAAAATACTTTTCTTGAAACACAGTGGAAGTTTCAAAGCATAACTCGACATTTATTACATAAAATAAAGTCAAAAAAAATTAAATCCTTAATTATGCTTGACTACTTGACCACCATCATCACATCTTGTCCGCTACGCATCACCCGAGATAACACCTGAAAAGATAAGTAGTTTTTGGGGTGAGTGCTACTGACTCAGTGGGGAGTGTCCAATTATCCAAGCTATATAAAATTAAACGAGTAAGTGAGAATAGTAAAAGTTGTTCAGTCCGTAGACCAAACCATATAGCCCGTCGGCCCAGTCTCATTTAGCCCGGAGCCCTGTCTCATTTAGCCCAGAGGCCCATTTTCATTTTTAGCCCGAAGGCCCTGTACTGTGCTGTGTCATCACATACTCGATAATAAAATATAGAGAGAATAATCGGGACAAGATCACCTAAAACCCTACCTTCACCTTCTCTTTGACTCGGATATAAATTAATTAAGTCTTGCGCGCCTCGCCTATAAATTATTTATCATAAATTAATACAATGCATAACATGTTGTAATTAAACAAAAACTAATCTATGATGCATGCCTAAAGCAAAAATCATATATAGCAACATAATTCCTTAATTTCATATATTGACTTGACCGTACACTTATATTACATATATAAAAGAAATCATGCATATACTATTTACGTAATTTATATATATATATATACACACGTATGGACATATATATAAATATGTCTATTCCTTATAACTCATATAACATATATTTATATATATATATACATGCACATATACATATATATTACATATATAAATACATCAATCACATAATATATATATATATATATATATATATTCGTACCACGCATAGCTTAAATATATATATATATATATATATAATTAACACACTCAACACCTATATATACATACATTACACGTATCACACCAAACAAAACCAAATATCATAAATATATACATATATATATATATAAGGTAGACATGTGATAGTGATGTGTTAGGTGTGTGTGTGTGTCAGAAAAGTGCCTAGCACTAATTAAGTATTATATATATACCTATGGTGTTGTGTGTGTGCGATATATGTGTATATATAGATATAACATAGAACAACTTTCTTCTTCTTTCTTCACACAGTTCGTTTCTTTTCCTTCTGCAACTATCGCCGAGCACAAAACCCTCACTAATGGAGGAATATCAACAGTAAAGAAAATAAAACAATATGCATGTACCTCTGGAAATCCGAAATTAAGAGATAGGAAGTCGAAGGCGATCTGATTGTGAGAAAATAAAAATAGAGAGGTGGAGTTCTCTATTTATAATGATGGATTCGGGTGGAATTTGGAATGGATTAAAAGATCTCATAGTTATCCTCAGCAATGAATCTGATAAGGATGATGAATTTCGAAAATTTGAAAGAGAAGATTTGTGGCTTAATTGTTATTTGGAAACGATAGGAACAAATATATATATATATATATATATATATAGGGTTGGGTTCCAGAAGGAACCACACCCTAGGTGAGAACGGAGAACCAATCTAAGTCATAGATCCGGTATATTTGGACGGTCTAGATCTGCTCCAGATTTAAAAAAAAACGCGGTGGCAATCTCGTAATAACTTCAAACTTCGCTATCCCTGAGTCTTGGTAAGGGTAAAATTGGAAAATATATGAATACTCAGAATTTACGTGTAAATTTTTTAATTTATGGTTTTAGCACTGTCATTTCTTATTTTAGCACTGTCATAGCCTTTTTTAGCACTGTCATTGTCTTTTTTAGCATTGCCATGACTTATTTTAGCATGACTCTTATTCCAGCAGATCAAATTTTGTAATAATACATGCATGCATTTGCAGAATTCTTGTACCACTGAGTGATTTCTCGTGGATTGAAAAATATTGCCCTTGAAGGTGTTCCTTAAGTTGATTAATGATGAATTGGACGTATAAATGTATATATTATTTATTCTAAATAATTAATATTGGCATGGTCATGGTTGTCTGGTCTTTTTGTAACTTTCATTTAGTATTTTAGTGACCATCTTTTGCCTTTTCATTGTAAAGAAAATTCCATGAGAGTTCTACGAATATCGCCATGAATTAGAAAATAATTGGGTTTATTTAAAGTTGTGCAGTAGTTCACATCAACATCTTATGAAAATTAAGAAACACAAATAATATCGTGACCATAGTTATAATCTCAAATAAAGGGTTGAGATTATCAATCATCATGGTCGCGATCCAACAACTAAGACCTCATTTGGAGAAACGCATTGATTCACTCTAAAGCACCTCTTCCCATATTGTATCTAGACAAGGGCCCTTTGTAGCACTGTCATGGTCTTATTTAGCATTGTCATGCCTTATTTTAGCATGACTCTTTCAAGGTTTTAGCACTATCATTTTCTATTTTAGCACTAGCATGGCCTTTTTTAGCACGTCTCTTTTAGGTTTTAGCACTGTCATTTTCTATTTTAGCATTGTCATGGCTTATTTTAGCATGGCTCTTTTAGGATTTTAGCACTGTCATTTTCTATTTTAGCACTGTCATAGCCTTTTTTAAGCAAAGTTTCTTATCTTTTCCATTTTAAAATACTTTTGTAAGATTTTTAATTTCCTCTTTTAAGCATCACGTCTACTTATAACTAAAAGTTTTATGCGCAATCATTCAATTTTCTCCACTGTGCAACTACGTCTTAGAAGAGACTATACATAACTACTGTAAACATCTATACCTTAAACCTTGTTGTGTGAATATTATATTTTTAAATTGATGACTAGTTTTTTTTTAAAATAAATTAAAGTTGAATTAAAAAATAAAAAAAGATAGATTTAATATAAGCTAGACACGCTAATTCATCTCCCCCAACCCCCACCCCGACATAAGAGAAGATATCAATTAAAATTTAATTTTGTATATAAGTCATGTATTGTGAATCCGTCCTGTAGATTTAAATTCACTATATGGGTCAAGATCCGGATCCAAACACAATAACTAAGTATATATATATAAAAAAAGATTAATATGCATGTCATCCAATATGAGCTTTAATATGAATCCAAACATATCTTATGAATTTGAACTTGTAAAACGATCACACGTAAATTTGAATGTGAGTTCTAATCCGTCTTTTTTAGCATTGTCATGGTCTTTTTTAGCATTGTCATAACTTATTTTAGCATGGATCTTTCAGGGTTTTAGCACTATTATATTCTATTTTAGCACTGTCATGAGCTTTTTTAGCATGACTCTACGAACATGAATGCTACAGATTATGTCTTGAATGAGGCCGATGCATTGGGAACCTCCAATTTGCAGTGAGGCCATCAGCAGCTCGGGCCAAGTCTCTCCATTAGCAAGAAGCGATATAGAGGCGTGCGGCGGTGACTGTGGGGGAAGTTTGCGGTAGAGATCCGTGACAGCAACCGGCAGGGGGCGAGGATTTGGCTGGGCACGTTCGGAACTGCGGAAGAAGCTGCTCTTGCTTACGACAGAGCTGCTTTCAGAATGCGAGGACCCAAAGCCATGCTCAATTTCCTTGCAGCTGCTGCTTCTTCTTCAACTGATAATATTTCAAGAAACTTGGACAATTTCAGTGTGTGTCTCTCCCAACTAGATATATAATATATATAGGGTTAGGTAATTAGCTGTTGCTTTTGTTTGTGTTTATGTCTCATACAAAAAATAATATTGTCAACACTAATGGTTAATTTGCTTTTCTGAAATTGCGCAGTTGCATAATATTTTAAGAGATGCATATCATTTATGCAACTGCGAACATAGAATATTTGATAGAGACCTTGCATATTATATTCTTGAAATATTAGTTTTGTTTTAGCCACCTAAATACAAAGGTGTTTGATTTTTCACGCATCATAATATTATTATATTATGTAGTATACAAATAAATATAAATTACATGTGGTGACTGGTGAATTACCTAAAAAAATTTCTGATAGATAGTAGAAGAGAACAAACTCTCCAAATACTCATTCCCAAGATCCACAAATTCTAAGACATCAACACCATAACTACCTCTTGATATATTATGCGAAGGTTCATCTTCATCAGCTGCTGTTGCTGCTGCTGCTCCTCTTTCCCCGTTATTATCCGTAACAACAATGGCCACAATGACTACCGCTAATTCCAATAATCATGCAGCTGCTGCAGATTATGTTTTCCAATAAAGTTTCAGCTGCTGCTAAAATAGTTCACAGTAGTGCTAAAGTAGGTTACAACATTGCTAAAATAGATCACAATAGTGCTAAAGTACATGACAGTGCTAAAATAGTTCACAGTAGTGCTAAAATAGATTACAATAGTGCTAAAATAAATCACAGTAGTGCTAAAGTACATATTAACTGAGCATGAATCACACAATCACGGTCCGAAAATAACACCAGCAGGGCCTCACTTTGTACCGGCGTCGGCACTATGTATCCAACCTCCTCCGCCCTGCAACTTGAAAATAATAAATTTAAGCAATTCATCACAAAAAATGTAACAAAAATTTATAAAAATTAATGCAAGAACACGACGCTAAACCAAGTCTACAGATTTCCTTATTCCAATTCAATCAAATATTAACCTAGCATAAACTCAACATGAACCGAGATATCAAAAATTTCACTATCTACATAAAAATATAATTGAAAGCTCAAAACTTGCCTGCGGAGCAAGTGATCGAGCACGTGACCCTCACACAGTTCACGCAACATCGAACAAGTATTATGGATTCAGAGAGAGAAACAACCACCAGCAAATTAAGCTTTTGAGAGAGAGAGACAGAGAGAGAGAGAAACAAAAAAAGAAAACAATAGAGTATAGGTATGTTTTACTTTTTGCTGCTTCTTTTCTTATATAATGAATAGAGAATCGAGATGCGGAAATACAGAAAATCTTTGATTGATGTCCTCTATTGCGAGCAAGAAAAATGGGGAGATGCTAAGGAAGAAGACGAATTGCAGGAGATTCATTCCAAATATAACATATTTCCTAAATTACAAAAATACCCTTGCTTCATTAAAAAGTTATTAATATTACAAATATGCCACCATATTTTTTTCAATATTGACACAGATCTTGGCCGTCCAAATCAGAGCAATCTGTGGTTGAGATTGGTTCTCGGTTCTCACAGGGGGGTGTGGTTCTCACATGATCCCATCTCTAAATATATATATATATATATATATATATTGGAGAAGCAAAAAAAAAGATATAAAATATCCACAACTGGGCCCCCACAAAAGGGCTTAAAAGAAAGAGAAAGGTCTGGGTTTCAAAATAAATAAATGGGCTGGAGGACTAAACTTAGGATACAACAAATAAAATGCAACAAATTAGGCACAAAATTAAATTAAATGCATGCAATGAAATGACCATGCTATAAAATAAATAATTACTTAGGCACGACTTATTAGACGTAATCAATTAATATCACACATAAATAAATAAAATATTTTACTAAAAAAAATATGTAGCAATTTAAATATAATTAGAAAACTGGATCGCTACAATTATACTTGTTGCTTTCTGCTCGATTCTGTTGTTTCTTGTACTTCAGATTATTGTAAATACAGAAGCAGTGTAATTGTACACAACATTAAATTCATACAAAAGTATGAGAGAAATACTAATTATAACAACAACTGCCAACAAAAAACCTCCCCTCAAAAACAAAAAAAAATAAAAAAATTCGAGTTCAAAGCTTTTTGAGAAACACATAATTCATTAATGATATTATTTCGAGCAACGGATTGCACGAGTTTTGTTGGATTCATGTTTTTCCGAGATGCACGTTTCGCATTGATGACTTTAGTTCATACGGATGGAGTTAGTTGAAGAAGAAAATAAATAGTGAAAGTTTGATGCGTTTGATCGAATTCCATTTTGTACGTGTTTGAACTTTGAACTCAATTTTTAGTGTGAAAGTGAAATATGTCATCACTTGGTGTTGCAATATTAATTTTATAATTTTTTTGAGATGTTCACTTTTTATGCCACAATATTGTATCATACTATCAAATTCATTATTATAATAATATTTAGAGGCATATTTACGTGAGATTGTGTTCTATTTAACCCATGAGATTGTCTCTCATTTTTTTTCTTTCTTTTTTTTCTTTTTCTTTTTTAGTGGCCCATTTCCCCTCTCCATCCCTCTTTTCCTCCTTTTAGTTTTTTTTTCACTTTTTCATTTTTTTATTCTTTTAAATATATATTTAATTTTTTTGAATTAATTTATTTCTTTTAAATAAATATATATCCTAAAATGAAATTAGTGAACCCTAAAATTAAATTGAATTAATTTAATTTTTGTATTTGGCATCTTATTCAATGCATTCGCTCAATGCTAACGTGTTGGCTCATGCATTGTGCTCAATATAAAATGAAAATTAAAAAATAATGAAAAATAAAAATAAAATCGAAAAAAAAAAACAAAATAAAATGAGGACTGTGAGACGGTTTATAAGTAATGATACTTCATTTCATTGCTAGTGATCATACTTTAGTTCATACATGGTGGTACTTTTTGTTTGGTGCATCAACAAACATATTCCAAAAAAAAAAAAATGAATCAACAAAATTAAAAGTCCACATTATGATTTATGTAGAAAATAATTCATTTATTTTTTTTCTTAGCATGTGAAAACACTTCATAGTATATAATACTTCAATTCATATTAATTGATACTTCGACACATAATTAGTGATACTTTACTTCATACATAGTGATATGTGATGTCTGGAAAAATCAACAAACATATTCCAAAAAAAAAAGATAAATGAATCAACTAAATTAAAATCCATATTATGATTTGTGCAGAAAATAATTCATTTATTTTCTTATTAACATGTGAAAAAATTCCATAGTTGATGATACTTCAATTTATATTAAATGATATTTTGACATATAATTAGTGATACTTTACTTCATGCATAGTGATATTTTATTTATACCTAGTGATACGTCCATGGCCACGCGTGGAGCCTATGCGCCTTACTATTTTTGCAGGTTTGGATGGATTTTTTGGACGAATTTGGGTCCTTTTTGACCCGTCTAAGGTAAAAAAACCCACTAGACGGTCTAATACAAGTTTTTGTCTAATTATATTTATCAAAAAATAAAAGCATTATAATATAATCAATCTTAATTAACAACAAATGGTTGAAATTTTTTAAATATATATTCCCTAATTAATTATGGAATAATCACCCACATTGATCAATTATTAACTAAAAAATAAAAATTAAATTATAAAGAATAATTATAAATTCTTATTGAGTGAAATTAAATAAACTCTAATTAATAATTGTAAAATTAAACTAAATTAAACAACATTAATAAATTAAAATTGCAGAAAAACACTAAAGAAAAACTAACAAATTAATTAAAATTTATTGCAAATGACTGAATTTTTTAAAAATTATATGCCGTAATTATGGAATAATCACCCACACAGATCAATTATTAACTAAAAAATAAAAATTAAATAACAAAGAATAATTATAAATTCTAATTGAGAGAAATTAAATAAAAAATTAATAATTACAAAATTAAACTAAATTAAACCATAATAAATTGAAATTAAAGAAAAACATTAAAGAAGAACTAATAAAATTAATAGTACATGGGCCACCAAGTACATCACATAAAGTGGACTAAAAGATCTCATTTGAAGTTTTTCTTCAATTTCAATTTCTTTTGGTGGTGTAGTTAAATTTTACAATTATTAATTTTGGTTTAATTTACTCCATCAAATTAGAGTTTATAATTTTGTTAATACTTAATTATTATGGTTGATTTTTTTTACTCACACATCCGACCTGTGATATTATATTGAGGAGATTCGAACTCATGACCTTTGATCTCTAAATAATCTCACTTCACCACACTAAACCATTTCCACCGGACTTAATTATTATGGTTGATTAATTTAGGGTGTGACATAGTATTAATTGATGTGGAATCTTTTAGTGGTCTCGTTGGTAGCTAGATAAGTCGTGTGATTCTTGCCAACTGCGTGCAGAGTGCCATGGATTGGTTTGCTACTAATTAACTCCTTAATTTCGTAATTGGTGGATGGTGGACCATCATATTTAATTTAATTTATTACACTTGAGACTGTAGTTTAAATAATATATTGTCAATTTTGGTGGGTCGATATATCTCTGTCCTTTTTTATTTTATTTTATAATTAAAAAAATGAAGAATTTGGCTAGCTAGTGGTCTTCCCTATATAAAGGGGGTGGTGATAAGTGATAACGGGATAGTAGTGGAGGAAGAGAAATGGCTACAAAACCAGGTTTGCTTACCGACTGGCCATGGAAGAATCTTGGAACTTTCAAGGTATATATACATATCTATAATCTCTATTTAATTTGTTGTTTAATTAATATTGATGAATGAATAATGAAGTTGGATTAATTTTGTTGTTTGAAGCATGTTATTATCTTGGGGCCATGGGCAATGCAAAGCATTTACTACTACTCCCTTGCAAGAAAATGCAGTGATCATGAGAGAGACTACTTCAACTTGCTTATAATACCATTTCTAGTATCAAGGGCTCTCCACAACCAGATTTGGATATCCATTTCTCGTTACATAACAGCCAAAGGCACCAAAAGGATTCTTGATAGAACCATTGAGTTCCATCAACTTGACAGGGAAACCAACTGGTAATTATATTGCTTTCGACTACTTTAAAATTAAATCTATGTATATATGTCTTTCAATTCCTTATTATATATATATATATATATATAACAAATTGCATGCATTGCAGGGATGACCAGATTCTGCTTCAAGGATTGTTGTTCTACATTATCAACAACATATTTTCAGGTGCCGCTTTCGTGCCTAGTTGGAGGAGTGACGGTCTCATTCTCACCATTTTGCTTCACGCGGGCCCCGTCGAGTTCCTCTACTACTGGCTGCACAGAGCCCTCCACCACCATTTCCTCTACTCCAGATACCATTCTCATCACCATGCCTCCATTGTCACCGAGCCTATTTCATGTACGTATAATTATATATTTATATATATTAATTATTTAATACATTCATTCATTCAATATTAATATTAAATATATATATATATATGTCTGCAGCTGTTATACATCCTTTTGCGGAGCACATTCCATATTTCCTGCTGTTTTCGATTCCAATTCTTGGAACTATTTTGAGCGGAACTGCTTCCTTAGCTTCCCTCTTTGGATACGTAACCTACATTGATTTCATGAACAATATGGGGCACTGCAACTTTGAGTTCATACCTAAATGCCTATTTTCCATCTTTCCTCCTCTCAAATATGTCATGTATACGCCCTCGTAAGTCCGTCGATCTCCCTACCTACCTATATATACTTATATATCTATCTATATGTCATTAATTAATATTTAATTAATTCATATCAAAATTAATATTAATGATATTACATGCATGCATGCATATATGTAGGTTCCACTCCCTGCACCATACTCAATTCCGGAGCAACTATTCCTTGTTCATGCCATTGTACGACTACATCTATGGAACCATGGACAAGTCGAGCGACGCTTTGCACGAGGCGTCGCTCGACAGGAAGGAAGATGTTCCTGATGTTGTGCATCTTACAACACCACTATCCATCTTCCATCTCCAACTCGGATTCGCCTCCTTCGCTTCCAGGCCTCTACAATACTATTATTATTATTATTCCAACTCCCATAGGCCTCTATCATATTGCTTCTCTCTTGTGCTCACTTTCATCTTCCGCCGCACTTTTATCGTTGAGAGAAATTTGTTTCATCACAATCTCCACTTGCAAGTATGGGCGATCCCACCTTACACAATTCAGGTTAAATAAAATATTAATAATTATATATTAATTAATTAAGTCCTCGATCAATCGATCGATCTCCTACCTTAATTAATTGTTCCTTATAATTAATGATCATGATATATATATATATATATATGTATATATATATATATACTAATATATGTGCGTGTGCGTGTGCGCGGTCTTTAATTGTTGTTTAATTTGAAATATTACATGTACGTAGCAATATTTCCTCAACTGGCAAAAAGAAGGTGTGAAATCCTCAATTGAGGAAGCCATACTCGAAGCCGACAAAGTAGGTGCCAAGGTTTTAAGCCTAGGCCTATTCAACCAGGCAAGTGATCTAAAATTAGTGTATATATATATATATATGCATTGCTTATATATAACGTAGGTTCATTAATTTGTTCCATTGGAGATCTATATATCTCAGCTCGATGCATGGATGTGATAATTAATTAATTAGGGGGAGGAGGTGAAGAGATATATTGGAGCAAGATGGATTGAAAAACATCCTTTGCTAAAAATAAAGGTTGTGGATGGAAGTAGCCTGGCAGTTGGTATAGTCCTAAACAGCATTCCTAAAGGCACAGCACAAGTAATGTTTCGTGGCGCTCTCTCCAACCTTGCTTTCGCCATTGTATCTGCTTTGTGCCACCGGGGTATTCAGGTCGCTCAATCTTAATATTTCTCTCCATCTCATCAATCATCATCTACCTAATTAATATATATATATATATATATATATAGTTCGTTAATTGTTGTGTGAATATAATTAATATAATATATATAGGTGGCTACATTCTACGACATGGAGAAGCTTAAACTATCAACTGTAGTTTCAGAGGGTCAAGTACTACTCTCCAAAAGTTACACACAATACAAGGTATGTATATATATATATTAATTAATTTGTTAGCTAGGGGAATAAATGGTGGTGAATATAAGCAGGTATGGATAATTGGAGATGGGGTGTCGGAAGATGAACAGCTAAAGGCAGAAAAGGGGACTTTATTCATCCCTTTCTCTCACTTCCCTCCAAAGAGAGCTCGCCACGACGCCTTCTACTCTCACACTCCTTCCATGATCGCCCCTCCATCCCTCCTAAATCTCCATTCTTGTGAGGTCATCCATCCATCATAATCCATTAATTCATGCAAAACTAAATTCATCCATTTTATATATCTATATATATCATCTCTCTCCCTCTCTCTCTCTGTAGAATTGGTTGCCAAGAAGAGTGATGAGTGCATGGCGCGTGGCCGGAATAGTGCATGCATTGGAAGGATGGAATGTGCATGAGTGCGGTGACTCCATTTTCGACGTCAACAAAATCTGGGAAGCTGCTCTCAAACATGGATTTCGACCTACAACCATTTCTATCAACCATGCATGAAATCCATATCACATTTTATATATATTTTCAGAATAATGTATATAATAAATATCAGAATAAGAATAAAAGAATTTCATATGGTTTATTTATTCAAAGAAAAAGTTCGCTGGAAGACGCAAGGCATGACATGGTTATATAAGTTGCAATGCCACTACTTTTGTATGTTGTAATATGATAAAAACTCGTGTGTGATACCGTAATACGGATCAAGAGTAAAAAATTCATATTTAATTTATATTTATAATTTTATTGATATTTGATTCCTAAAATGAGTCCTACACAAGACTCCTCTGATAAGAATAGAATCAAATGGCCGGCTGGGTCCTAATCTGAAAATATAAAATTATGGGTCATTAATTCCAAATTCTTAATATATATATATATAAATATAATATAATAATGTCAACTTTGCATAAACATCTTTTTAGTCTTTTACATAGATTTCACTACTTAAATAATCGAACACTGCGTCTTAAATGATGTGTACATGCATCATACATTCAGATATGAACATATGTATTAGAAATAAACTTCAATATTGTAGAAACATAAGTATATTTATAAATGGAAATAGTTGTTGAAATGTTTCATACAATTAATTAGAAGCACTCTTGCCAACTACAAGTTGTTGCAGCATCTCATTAATCAACATTTCATTGTGATCAAGCTATAGACGTCGCAGTAGTATTAGTAGCAACAGCAGCAGTAGTACGTCTTTAACGAGGCACACGCACCAAAATACAATGTACAACAAGGAGCAAAACAAGTCGCGAATGCTGTATAATTTGAACGCAAAAATATAATGACTAACCCTATTGGGAGATCAGAGATCTTGTTTACGGTAAAGAATCGTCTTCTGATAATTTGCTAGTTGGGATTACGTCAATCTTTTCTACATAAGCAGAGGGAAACCATCCAGCTTCACCTTTGCATTCTCCTTCTGACCATCCATTTGATGATACCTACAACACCTCCAATCACGAATCCGTTGTCAATTTACGAATCAAATATCTCTGCACTACCGAGTGAATTTTGTGCAGAGACTCGTAGACATTGTTCTGGGATAATCAAGAGCGTACGTATCCATTCGAGCATTATGACTTTTAGAAATGAAGAATAAAAAATCAAAATCAAAGCAGCACATAAAACTTAAACGACTTCTGAATTTGCGTTAAGATAATACAGTTTTCACATCTTTAGTTACCATAGTTACATATATATAAGATATACTTACCGAGTTTATATGTTTATAGTAGTTTTTACATGTACCGAGCTACGTGCATTAATGTTGAAATGCAACAAGCTAAAATGAATTATTCCCTAGGATTTGAACTGAAATATTAGATACAAAAACGCAAATCACGTAATCCATCGAGACATGGGTAAGTGAAGAATGCATGACTGGAAAACAGCATTATCGTTAATTACCTGTCGAACTACGACATAATCATCAACTTCAAGACTTAGTTCACCATCTGATTGAGCATCAAATGAGTGTATGATCTGACAACAAATACAGGAATTTCCTTCTCTTTTAAAAAATTAAAAAAAAAAACAAAGCAGCTTAATCCATGGAAAGCACATTGCAAAATAAAGAAATGCGTATGAAACAGTAAAAAATAAGCTACCTTCCCGATGAAGTACGAATCACTTTTACTCTCATCATCATGACCATTTGATCTATTTGAAACAATCCCGTCATTAGGAAATGGAACATTATCATCTTTTGGTGGAACTTCTGATTGTAATGAAGAGTCTGTGGTTTCCTCGTCCAGAATCATCTAACGAATAAGCATTGAGGTTATAACCAAATATCAGGCAAGATATGTTGATGGGAAAAATGAAGCACAAACTAAAAACAGAATATACAATTATTTTTATCTGTTCTGAAGAAATGCTTAAAACATTATCCCCTAAGTTTATGCTAAAAAGGACAGTATAGATATCACAGACCTCAGAGTGTAGCTTCTCCAAAATAGAAATAACATGTTGATGATAAGTTCTTTCAGCATTGACCTGCGAGCAAAGCTAATGAAGATCCCACATTGAAAAATGTTTCATAGCAAATATGATTGGACACAAATGTTCCGGCAAGCATGATAATTATCATTAAAAATGGTCGTCTCAGTGTTTCTGAAGTATCCATGGTATTGTGCATGTGAGATAATGTAGCAGAGTATCCAAAAAAAGATTTTATGATCCATCATTACCTTTTTTATTTACATGATAACAGAAACAAAAAAAGTTCAATATGAAGACAGATAAACAGCAAATGTAATATAGGAAACAAGTACAGTAAATACTTAACTAGACAAGGTATCCTTTCTCGGATATTGCATAAATATGAAATGGGATGCATCTCTAAGGACTAAGGTAGACCCCCAATAAGTACTCTTTGAGCGAGAAAAGTTTTGAAGAACATTTAGATTTCATTAACATACTTGACATACAGATCAATTAATAATAATAATAATAATAATAATAATAATAATAATAATAATAATAATAATAATAATAATAATAATAATAATAATAATAATAATAATAATAATAATAATAATAATAATAATAATAATAATAATAATAATAATAATAATAATAATAATAATAATAATAATAATAATAATAATAATAATAATAATAATAATAATAATAATAATAATAATAATAATAATAATAATAATAATAATAATAATAATAATAATAATAATAATAATAATAATAATAATAATAATAATAATAATAATAATAATAATAATAATAATAATAATAATAATAATAATAATAATAATAATAATAATAATAATAATAATAATAATAATAATAATAATAATAATAATAATAATAATAATAATAATAATAATAATAATAATAATAATAATAATAATAATAATAATAATAATAATAATAATAATAATAATAATAATAATAATAATAATAATAATAATAATAATAATAATAATAATAATAATAATAATAATAATAATAATAATAATAATAATAATAATAATAATAATAATAATAATAATAATAATAATAATAATAATAATAATAATAATAATAATAATAATAATAATAATAATAATAATAATAATAATAATAATAATAATAATAATAATAATAATAATAATAATAATAATAATAATAATAATAATAATAATAATAATAATAATAATAATAATAATAATAATAATAATAATAATAATAATAATAATAATAATAATAATAATAATAATAATAATAATAATAATAATAATAATAATAATAATAATAATAATAATAATAATAATAATAATAATAATAATAATAATAATAATAATAATAATAATAATAATAATAATAATAATAATAATAAAGATTTAGAATCTTGCTAAAACTTTGGATCTTAACTAAAGCAATGCCTAGTGTTTCCCGCAAATTAAAAAGAGAGAACATACAGAAAGGGTAAAATGAACAAGAAAGTTGTGAGTATTCCCAAGGAACATATAGACAATCCTTCACTTTACTCCTGAAACAATTATTGAGCAGCCTTTGGAGAAATGAGAAAACTGTTCATCCAAGAACAACTTGATGATTACAGCTGTCCATTTCTATTAAAGGAAATAACTGCACCTATTGGTTTATAGATTTCCCAGTATACACGAAAGCTAATGCTGTAAAAAAGAAGAAGAAAAATGATAAATGCGACTTTAAGCATTCATACCATGGTAAGAAGCTTTTGGAAAGTTGTCTCCTGTTGCTGATCCTCTACTGATGACATAGCAGCAGTAGCTTCTCTCCCAAGTGTCAACATTGAAGATTTAAGTTCTGTCAACTTTTTTTCAGCAGTTTTAAGCTTTAAGGCACTTTCAGCAGAAGTATCTCTGGACTTTGATTGCCGTCTTATTACTTCAGCTGCCTGAATGGGAGTTTAAAATTCATTGATTGAACAACTAAATTAACTTCTAAATGAGGTTCATGAGGAACGTGAAGAAACCGAGACCTGAATTTCAAACTCTTGACGCATTCTGTCATAACGGTGAGTTAAATGACGGGCATCTTCCAGAGGAGCACCATTAATCTGTGCACGAAGTGGCTCGGAAACCTACAGGTCAGAATAAATTATGGTTGCTTAGAAACTTATAGGGATTAGCGGGGTTCTTTAGTTTTTATTGCAAAAAATTGACAATTTATGCCGCAGCGTATTCCTGCTCAAATGAGAGAGCATTCATTGTCAATAGAAGCTGCTTTACTCCGGCCAAGAATATCCATATTCTACGTGAGGACAAGTCAAATTGTAGGTGTTCGATGTTCCTTAAAGTCAGATGGTGTGAAAAAGGAAAAAGTGTTCAAGATTTGTGTAATCTTGATATTATAAGATAGCTTTATAAATGATGGTATCAACATCAAACTGGGGAAAAATTATTCATTTCCAAATAAAGTTATCTTCTATCAACTATGTATATCTCAAGCTTTTTCTTGTTGCATCACACAGTGCATTCAAGTTTAAGATGGGGAATGGATGAGGATATTCTTATCCAATCCCCATGATGAAAAGACAGTTGCAGGAGCCCCGCTGTTCAGATTCATAAACTTGCACTGGACTCATAGAAGAGGAAAAATTCATCAGGTTTTCATGTGTCTGCCTTGAGTCCAACCAAAAATAAAACACAGGAAAAAGGCAATAGCAGAAATCATAGGAAAGTTTGAAACTTTGAAAAATATTTACATTGTTACTTGATTTCTCAACAGCCACCTACATTACCTGATGACCAAGTATGCCAAGCATTCTTTCTCTATGATCTTCCATTGAAGCATGTGAGGTACCAAAATCCGAGGCAACCTTTGCAAGCGAAGAAGCAGAATCTTGATTTTCAATACCATACTTGCAACAATCTTCAGCAAACCTTCTAACTACACAGAACAGCTGAATTTACTTGTCCATCTCATCACCAGTATAACTCAAGCAAGTGCACGAGTCTACATACCTATCTCCATTTGCTTTTTGCTCGTTGAAATGAATCCTTCTAATCCACGTATAATATCCCTCTGGAAATGCTGTGCAACAAAAAGCTCCTTAAATGTGACTGCTGAAGTTATATAAGAGAATTCATTAGATTCAGAAACCACTAGACAGGGTCACATATAAAAAGACATTCATTTATGAATTTACCTTGGCAGTCCTTGTAGATTTGTACAAATTCTGCAGTTGCTGATGAAGTTCGATGTCAGCATCATCAATCATAAGCCCTCCATGACCCAACTGCCCCAGTTGTCTTAAAATTGCCTGCAGTGAAGCACAAGCATGTATTTATAATAAAACAAAGCAGTCATGAGAACACATTAACGCTCGAGTGCTCGACAACTGCTTACTTTTCTACCTACAGTGTATGAGAAGTAACTCCAGAATAAAATGATTAAAACTTCCATCGAATTGAGTATGATTGCAATATAATATATAGACTCTCAAATTTTCAATCAGCGTATCTGATCTAATTGCTTGCAGAGTTGCAGTTACTGATATAAATCTAGCCAATCATCATTGATACCAAATGAGGATAATAAGATCCGTCACACATTAGAGGAGAAAATGCTGCATACTGCACCAGAAAGAAGATTCACTCATAAAATCTACAACTACAAGATTTAAAGAGATATAAGAGCACCTTTGGGCATTTAAAGATATGTAACAAATACAAAAAAACGAAAAGGTCTGGTCTTTGAACCAAATTATTGGAGCATCCTCAATCATCCATCATAAAGCATGAGCTTGTTCAGATATTATACAAAATAGGTAGTATAGTTTTTAAAAATAATATATAGCACCAGAACAAGCATAGCTCTTTTTGATAATAGCTGATGAGTATCGTCTCCCATATGTCTTACTACATTTATTTGATGTACTGATGATACAAGGAAATTCTGCCTTCTACCAATACGTTCATTTCTCCATCAAGATATAATGAAAAGATTACATTTGAATCAATCGACCTTCTTCTCGCACTTAATCATTTTGGATCACCATCAATTAGGGAAATATTCAACATTTGTTATAAACTGGCATATAGACAATCTCGGCACACCATGAGAAGAGAACTGATATCATGGCTGATAAAATCACTAGGAACCTGATCAATACATATCTAATAATTAAATACACTTTTCCAACTTCAAGCCACAATTTTGAGGGTCTTTACATTTTCCTTTTGCTCAATATATTTCTATCTGAATTTCTTAAGGCCTGCGCCATGCATCAAAAGCTAGAACTAAAAGGCCATAACTACAATTTGGCTAATGATGTATATAGCTCAATCGGGACTTGAAGCCACCAAAGAGTACATAACTAAATAAATAAGACCCCTCCAAAAAAAAAAAGCCCAAAGAAACTGCGGCAAAACCTTTACCTGTTATCCAGGAATAAATTATGACAGGATTATTTAATCCCGCGATTCTAATTCTATTTCTCCCTAGTTTTTTTATCCAAGATCAATAAATATCACGAATGAGAAAAAATAAAATAAAAAAATCATACCTGTTGCTGTCTGGCTACTTGCTCTCTCAATTTAGTTGCTTGCTTCTTTATTGCCTCCATATTTGCAATAATAACATAAACCAGCTTCCCCCAATTATTCACTACCTATTATCACCTAGACTTATGTCTCTCTGTCTCTCTCGCTTCACACAAACACAGAGACGCGTGGAGTCTGGTACAACAGATGAAAATGAATGAACAAGAGGAGAAAATGATGGAAAAGTAGTGGGGTGTTAATGGTGTGCTGGAATTTGGAATAAGTTCGGACAAGAAAAGTTGAAGTGTGTGTATGTGTCGGTGAAAGCGAGAGTTGGAATTCAACTGCCCCACTTTGCCAGCGCAACTCAGCAACTCTTTTCGAACAGAGGAAGATCATTTATAGGCATAAATTTCGGTACAAAAAGTAGTCTTTACGCCGATCTAAACTTTTCTTCTGCATTTCTACCTTCCTTCAAGAATCAAGATTCTGGCACCACAATCCCCACTTCATCTCATTTTTATGATTTTATTATTAAAAGATTGAAATACTACCGATCCACGGGGCACTTTTTACACATTTTAAGTTTATAAATACAAATAAATAATTTAAAAACTTCAAAGCTTTAATAAATAATAGCAGAATATATATACATAAAAATTATAAGAAAGTGAAGTATAAGTAAATATTCAATTTGTAATATAATTAATTTTTTGATATAAAGCAAATAATGGGTCTAGTATTGGACTTGTGGGGAGAAAATATATTGTGTGCAATTTATTCATCTACATCATTTTTTTTTTAATATTTATAACACGATTCAACCAGTTTCATTTATTGGAAACTACTAAATAATGTTATATACACATGTAAATAAAAAATAAAGTGCATGACAATATTATGAGTTAAACATAGGAATAATTTCACTTTTAGTCCCACTAGAATATGATCAAAACACTTTTGGTCTCATATATTACGTTTTTTGTCTCATAGATTATTAGTTCGATACTTTTGGTCACAAGTGTTTTTTTTCTACATTTTTAGTCCCAAGTGTAGTATGTATGTGTGTGTGTGTGTGTGTGTGTGTATTTAGTTATTTATTCAAAGGACATCTTGGCTTCATTTTTCAGCAAATCGTTAAGAAAAAAAGAGGAAAATATCTAGCAAAAAATTCAGCATAATACTCAACACAATAACATAATATCTCGAAAATTTTCAGCAAAATATTCAACAAAATATCAAGTAAAATGCCTAATAAATATCCAGCAAAATACCTAACAAAATCATTTCAACTTCTTGCCAATATACAGTTTTTGTTCAGCAAAATTCTCAACAAAATATACGGAAAAAAAACGTCGAAAAAAGATATATATTAAGAAAAATATATTGTTAGTTTTAGGACTAAAAATGTCAGAAAGAAAAAACACTTGGGACCAAAAGTGTTGAGCTAATAAACTGTGGGAGACCAAAAATATTTTGACTCTATTCTAGTGGGACTAAAAGTGAAATTATCCTATTAAACATATTTCAATTGATGATAAAATAATTAAAAAAGGAAATAAAAAATTAAAGTACCTTCATTTTTTAAAAAATATATTAATAAGGTAGAAAATATATATATATGGTTCTTTACTTGAACTAATACACTAATTTTTTGATGAAATAATAAATGAATTTCCGTTATTATTTTTTTTACAAAAAAAATGTATCTTTTAAATCGCTAACTTCAAACGTGTAAGGCATGTTTAATTTCTAAATATAAATATATACTAAAAAAAAACTTAAAAGTATTGTTTAAATATATACAAATGATTATTTTAGAGCAACATGCAAATAAATTAGTGAATAAAATATAAAAAAATGACATTACAAATATCTAGTTAACATAAAAATATAAATAATGATTACAAAACTAACATCGTGACTACTATCACGCTCTTATAATACTACTTATAAATTTTCCTCTCAGGCTTCTACAACCAATTGCTATAAATTTTGTCTAAATGTTTCGATATAATATTGTAGAATTTTATGTTGGTTTGAGTACGAAAAAATATGAAATAAAGCGAAATTTCCTCTAAACGTCATTGAAATGGCCCACAAAATATGTATATATCAAAAGAAGTATGTGAATGATCAAATGAATGGAAAATTTATCACATACAGTAAAAATATCACATCATTTCTGAGTACATTATTTAGTCTTAGAGCAACATAGAGAAATCTTCCACATCAACATGAAAAGACTGAAGAAGAAAAGGTTAAAAAAGTTTGTACATTAAAGGAAAAATTTATGCTACCCCGGGCACTGCCCGGGTCCGTTAGGATGCCGACACGTGGCCCGGGGGGGAAAAATACGCTGAATAAAGATAAATCAGTATATCTTTGAGAAATACGGCCACTTTTTGCTCAAATACGCCCCCTTTAGCTATTAGGACACTTTGGCTCCATCATTGGCTGCACAGCATTCGAGAAGAACTTTTTACCTTACCAATGTACAACCTTTTTATGAACAGTTCATGTTCACGTTTTTTTTTATTTTTTTGTCATTTTGGGTTCCACTATTATAGTTAATTAAAATTTTGATCTAAATTTTAATATAAGATATGGTAATCTGAATGGTATATATTAACAATTGACTTGTTGTGATACTGAAGAAATGTGGAAATAGATGTGTAACTTGTAATTTTATCCAGAAATGCGATTTAGAACGTAAATTTGAGTATCGAAACTGATATCGGCACTGTTGATTTCTTGTACCAATAAACTGTATTTGTTGTCGGCAAAGATAAAATTGTGGTTATCATAATTTTTGAAAGGTGTAAATGACATCGACAGTTCAAAATAGAACTTTGAATGTGTAATTATGAAATATTTTTTATTAATTTCGTCTCAAAAAATGAAACGTGTAATGTAACGTCTAGTGGAAAACTCTAATTTTTCAATAATGGGACTTAATGGCACCCTCTGAACAGTATTTAATGTAACGTGTCGAGATATGTGTCGGCAACGTGCATATATATAATTTGGGGTATTTTACTGCATCGGCAAACCTTTGTTAGGGTTTCTAGATTAATTTTATTAGCAAAACTGACGTCGGCAGAGTCGATTAGGTTTTAAAATCGGGCTTTCAAAATTTCAGTATGAGTTCCAATCCCGTGCAAAATCCAATTAAAAAATAGTTTTCGGAAAAGAGAGTCACTCTTAAAGTGCATCGACAACCGCGCGCAGGTAAAATTCTAAAACTGAAAAATTTCGTAGCGAACGGACGCCATTTCTTTGGAAAAAACTCTTCGCCGGAGGGGTTGCAACTGCTGAGCGGAAGTTTGGGTGGCTTCAAATAGTCGCGTCGCTCGCATTAGAAGGAGGTATGCGCTTCATAAGCAAGTGTACTCTGTTTTCACAACATTCGACTGTTTGTATGTGATTTTTTTTTTTGACAAACCCTTTAATATTTTTGGTGGAAGTCGTCTTCATTCTCGGAAAATCAAGTGTTGGATAATGTCGCACCGTCGTGAACACCGAGCGCCGGATGCGGAGGGGCCGACATCGCGTCGAGGAAGGGAGGGCACAAGAAACACTACCAGGGGTAAGTCCGTGTTTTCAATTTTCAAGTTTATCTATGTAATTTCTGTCGTATGTGTGCAAAGGTGCCCCATTTTCACCTTATCAACGTTTGGGTTTCTGATTTTACTCGTTCGCGCACGGTTAGGGTTTTCATTACAAACACGTTTGATGACGGACTTGAAGTGTTGAACTCATTTCCTTATGCTCTGTTTCTGAATTTTCATTGTTTTCCCGTGGACTCGATATTGGTTGAAAGGCTCCGCCTCTGGTGCAGGGGCTAGATAATTATACATATATCTACGTCGTATGTAAATTCGTTAAATGTGTAGTAGCTAATTAAAAATCTTCCATAACAATGTAACTGCAAGGCAATATGGTATATGCGTGCAAGATAAATATTTGAAATTAGATTAGAGAAAGAATTTTGCATTATTGGATTTTTGTTGCGATTGAGCTGACTGGGGTAGATTGAAAGATTCAATCTAGTATGTTATTTCCCTTCTGAATAGGCACGAATATTGATTAAGACTAAGCGCTCTACCATAACGTAACGGTTTTATTTTCGGTTAACATCAATATTAAATTGAAGAATTCTATTAAATTGTTAAATCCTAAGTCGTGCTCTTAAGTGGCTATTAAATGATTATTACGTGATGTTAGACTTATGTGTGAAGGAAGGGGAAGATCCCCCCTCTTTTAACAAAGTGTAGTGCGTGAATGTGCAGGTGCCCAAATTTCAATGCGTGGAAATTTCGGAGAAGTGATAAGTCAGGTGCGTGGCCGGCTGAATAAGGCTAATGTTCAGGCATTTCGGGGGACATGCTTCGGCCATCTCATAGACATGCCCGACATTCAGTGTCAGGGCCAACTCATCTACTTCCTTCTGACTCACCTGGAGCCGGAGTCTGAGGTCCGAAACCGGCTTTATTTTTCGATCAACGGATGGCGCATTGAACTAGGGCCACAGGAATTCTATTGCTTGAGCGGCTTGCGGTTCAACGAAGCGGCTCCACCGCCGGCGTCGTTAGACATGCACTGAGACATTTTTATGAGCAAGCCTTTCATGAAAGCTCACGACATTGATGAAAAATTCGAAAGTTATAGCGACATGCATCGTGGTGCTGGCAGCTTGGTTTTGAGACTTGCCATGCTTCATATCGTCTACGGTCTACTCTTGAATAGAGATCAATTGTCGAAATCGATTGAGCTGGAGTATCTGCACCTCATCGATGACTACCATACTTTCAACAATTTTCCTTGGGGGAAAGTTGCTTATCAATTCCTGGTGAAATCGACGCATGCAGCCAGAGGGAACATCGCCCGCGCGAAGGGTTCCTCGTCGAGGCCTTCGACGGATATTTGTGGTTGCACTTTTGTTCTGCAGATATTTGCCTTTGAGGTGATGCCGAGGCTAGCATCCCACTGCGCACACAGAGTTCCTGAGACGTTGTTCCCCCGGTTCATGAACTGGACCGCCGATCAATACTTTAAAGCTTCTGCTCTAGCGCCGTTCTTCAATGACAACGCGGCAGACTCGACGGTACATTATTTACTTACTTGCTCCTCAATGGTGTAGGAAGCACTGAAATTTTTTACAAGGCATTCAATCAACCAAGAATCTCTTTGTTAACAGGTTCCCTTTGTGTTGACAAGCTCGGAAATTGCGAGGTTGGAAAGCGTGGGTTTGACCCATGATGAGTCGTCCCCACCACTAGTGGCGCGACGTTTAAGTCTTATCGACGAGGACGACATCCCTGAGAACGAGCCTGAAGTGGAAGTGGTAGGATCGCGGGCGGCTCGGGCGCTGGAGGTGCGCCGATCACCGCAGAAACACGTCGGCAGCGCCTGTTCTTCAAGGTCCAAGTCGCGGCCACCATCGACGAGCACTGAGCCATCTAAGAAGACATCGAGGGCTGATGCTGGAGCACCGGAGACCTTATCGGCCATCTCCCGAATGATAGTTGTAAGGAATTTATGCTATTATTGCTTTGTTAAACCTGCGCTTGGTTAGTTGCTCATGAAGCCACCGTCGACTTGTGGACAGGACTCGAATGCGCTTGTCCTGGCGAGGATCGACAGTTTAGATAAGGCCATCATGCGCGTGGAGCGGAAGGTCGATGCTCTATACAAAGCATAGAAACATACCATCGACGGGCAGCGTACGAATGTGAGACGGGAAATGGCGGAGAACAGTGGGGAGCATATCGGGAAAGGGGACGCTGCTGGGGTTGACACCAATATGGCAATGTTGCCGACATACATGGCAATGTTGCCGACATTGGTCGGCAAGTCTCGGGGACTACTGACAAGTTGATGGACAGCACATTCACAGAGGCCGACGGGAGAAAGGAAAGAGCAAGGGATGATGCAAAAGATGACAGGGAAGAAGCCCGTGATGGAGTCCAGCCGCAGGGCTCCGATGCCGCCGATGCCGACATACAAGTCCATGCTGCCGACAGGCCTGCCGACACTGTCGCTAAGGTTGGTTCTGCTGCCGACAGGCCTGCCGACACTGTCGCTAAGGTTGCTTCCGCTGCCGAAAATGCTGACATACAAGGCCATGCTTCTGACGCCGACGACAGTCATGCCGACACTGTTGACAATGATGCTATAGATGCCAGTCATGCCGACATACAAGCCGACACTGCCGACAAGGTTGCTGCTGATGGCGAGGGCGATGGTGTGATAGACATGTCAAGATTGGTTGAGCTTGTTGCAGAAGCATGTAGAGACATCGTTCCCGGTGAGGAGGACTCAGTGGCGGAGGATGTCGACGATGATGTCTTGCGTGCAGTGGATGCCTATGTGGACGAGGGCAGCGAAGGCGATGCTGTCGACACGGATGTTGACATCAGCTTCCTGAGCGAAAAAGAGTCAGGTATTTCGTCTCACATGCTCTCTTTTTGCTTTGCTATCTCAATGGAATCATGTGGATCTACGTGTTTCAGATAAGGGAGAAGCTCCTCCGGCGACGACGATGCTGCCCGTAAAGAGGAAGCTCTTCATCCCCGAAGCAAGACCTTATGAGAGGGAACAACCGCCACAGAAGAAGGCAAAGCCATCTCGCGCCAGGGCGAAGCCGAAGCAGCACCGAGAGCCGCCAATGGCCGCATTAATGTCCGGGAAGTATGTCGTAGCGAGGGAGTATAAGTGGGCCGTGGTGAAGCCGTTTCACAAATGGTACGAGAAAGGTGTCGTCAAACAGCCGTGAGTTCTCAATCACTACACATTTTAGTAATTTTTAGTTACTTTATATTCGTCTCCAAACGCAAGCGATCTCTTTTGCAGCCCTTCGAGGCTATCGTTGCCCGTGGAATGCAAGGGACAATGTGATGCCCCCTGGTTCAAGGGGCTGTGGACAGCGAGAGGATGTCTCGATAATGATGTGAGTGACCTTAAATTTTAGAATCCCGTCCCCATGACATTTATAGGGTCTCAACATTACTAAGTCTTACTACGCTTCCGGTTTCATTGTCCTATTCCTCGCAGCAATGCGACGTCCTGTTGAATTTGTTGATTATATTCTCATCAGAATTCCCTGATTACTTTAAGAAGGATTGGACTCTGATTGAGTCACTTGGTTGGGTAAGTATTACGACTACATAGTTGTTTATTAATTAGAAAGCTACCAATCACTTATTCAGCGTCGACGTAATATGCAGCAAACATTGGTTATGGAGAACATGGACGAGGTTCGTGATCGCATTACCCCTTATGTCGACGGAAATTATCCTCAGCAGGGCGGGAAGCCATGGCACTCAGTCCACGTGGTTTATGGGATCGGGCATGTGTCCGAAGATCATTAGGTCCTTTACATGCTACATTTCGGACTTCAGTCAATTGTTGTATTCGACCCGACCTCGAAGCGTTGCAAGGACTGGTCCGACGTCAAGAGCGCCTTTCACCATGTGCAGCGGAATGTGCCATTGCTTTGCAAATACGGTGACGTCTACAGGAATAGGCCCCTAGCCGGTCCTTCGGCGGAGGTGTGGAAGCTGCTGCGGTTTGAACATCCTCCACAGCAAGTAAATAACTCGGACTGTGGGGTTTTCTGCGTTAAGATATTGGAGTGCTTGCTAACGGGTCAGTTGTTCGATGAGATTGTGCCGGAGAAGGGGCCGTACTACAGGAAGGCGTTCTGCGCCGAACTATTCGCCCGTAGCCATGAAATTTGAATATTTGTCTGATTTCTATGTATCTATTTATGTAGTTGTAGGTCTAGCCAAACAGATGTGTATAGTAGGTTTGCAAATATATAAGGGGCTAATATTTTGCGTGTGCATAAGTCAATATTAGAATTGCCGACATATTAGGGTGACTAGTAGTTCATTGATGTTTGTCTATGTGTTTTGGTCAGGCAGTTCAGGATGTGCCCACACTATATATGTTTTTGTATGTGCTTTGGTAAGACATTTTAAAATGTGCCGATGCTATATATGTTTTATTTTGCTTGTAATTGAACGATGTAGTTGTGATTTATCTTGCTTAACACATATTTTAAAAGTATGCAAACACACGGCATAATTAATTAAATACAACACTAACGATTGGAGGCTGGAATACACTAGCAACATGTCCGGAAAAGGGAGAAAACATTAGAACCGCACTTTATTTCACACCTTCACTCAGTATCGCTCTGGCTTGACTGAAACGGGTAGTAGTCATCGTCCCTAACGATAAAAGGCTCACCGGTCTCAAATAAGTTCATGAGGGATCGGTAGTGCGGCTCGCCCTTGCTTCGATAGAACGTCGTCAACGGATTCATCTGCGCGGATGAAGTGCAAGATTTGTTTAGTTAACTACCCAATTAAAGTTTCCAATTGTGTCGGCAGAATGTGTAGTGATAAGTAGGATACCTCTTCAAAACGTGTCCATGTCTCATCCGGAGCATAGAACTTGTTGCTCTTACGATTCCACTGAAACTCGGCCGGTGTGTAGTCCCACAACAGCTTCAAAGTCTCATAGTGTGTCGCTAGCATGTCGACATGCGCATCATACCACTCCATACTGTATTCCTTTGAGAATTCCTCGTTGATGACCGCCCGAACGTTGGAAATGGCCGTGCTGTTGTCTTCAAACCCGACAGTCCACACTCCTTCCTCCTTCTGATCAAGTAGCTCATTCACGACGCGGGATTCAAGCATGGCAGTCCAATGATCGTCGTAGAAAAATGCCTCTTGAGGTGACGCCATTTTGGACAGGATCGTCGTAGGGCAGGACGGTAAAGAGAAAACAAGGGGGGAGTTTGTGGGAGTGCATTTGAGAATGGCGTTTTAGCTTTAAATGGGGAACCTGCCGACATTAGATATTGTATATGGACAAATAATTGTACAAAAGGAATATATTCCCTGCATTCGAAAATTTGCTTTGGAAATAGGTGTGCATACATCTTTACCGACAAGGTCATAGAATAGTCTAGTCAAACATCTTCCACATCAACGCACGAAGCCCAAAACAACGAACATACAACCAAATTCAAAGTAAATGGATTCAAGTTCACACATACAGAAGTTTTAATGGAACTCAACAGGGAAATAAGACTTAGGCATGTCGACAGTCGCATAATTCACAACGACATAAAGTAGAGGACACATGTTTACTCGTCGTCGTCGGAGTCAATTGGTGGTGGTCCGACGTCTTCCTTTGGCTCTTGGTCACCTATAACATCTGGGTGACCCTCAACATCGAACATCACCTTAAAAAAATTCCAACAACTCTCTCCCTCATTCATATAGACAAGTGCGTCCGGGCGAATCTGTATGTGGAACGACGAGTGTCAGATAATTCAATATGTCACCATGTCTATATACGATAAACAGTTCACTAAATTAATACCTCGGCAATCCGCTGCCACTCGGCCATGTCGATATCTAGCCACTTACTCATGGGGTTCATCCGAATTGGCCCTGCAAATTTTAGTAACCAACCAAATAATTCGTACCTTTCCCTCCAATGCTCAAGTCGTGTCTGAAGTTGCCCTATTGTTATTTCACGCTCACATTGCTGACGTATCTCACGCTGCAGATAGATGAGGCAAGTCTGGTGAGTCGTGGGGTCAGTCGGGATCCAGAAGCCTTTGTGCGCGAAGAAGTATAACTCGCCCATGCAGAACGACTCCATAGTTCTGCTCCATGGCAAACTGTTGTAAAATACATCATCTTGTGAAATTGGCACGGGTAAAGCCATTTGAAGTTCTTTACGTCTCCTCAGTTGGTGCATATGCTGGTGATTTAGTGCCTCAGTAGCGAGTGAATTTATAGAAAACGCAGATAATGACTAACAGGAGGGTAGATACAAATGATTAAGACAAACTCATGACACGACAAAAATAACAAAAGGTAGAAGATCACATGCACGATAAGTCTACGTGAAAATGAAAATAACATGTGTCACTGGTACAGTCCGAAATGCAAAGATAATATGTAAGTCATACAGAAAATTAAATAAAATCAAAAGAACACATCGGCAGCCTCGTCGACAGTGTCGTCGGCAGCCTCGTCGACAGCGTCGTCGGCATCCACATCGGCAGTGCTATCCAGAGCAAAGGTACCCTCTCCATCTTCATCTTCCATATCGTCTGCATCAACCTCGTCGACACATGGCCCAGCAGTAGATGAAGCGGGGCTAGATCCGCTCGAAGGATCATTCACTTCAAATAACTTCTTCAAGGTTGCCCAGAACTCCTCTCCCTCGTTCTTGTACACCAATGCCGCGGGGCGTACCAAATAAAATAACAACCCCCAGTTCATATAATATAATGTCAACGTCTGTACAGGCGAGGTGAATATACCTGCTTAATCCTTCTCCACATACTATCGGGCAAGTCGACAAAGTTGGTGACTTCGTCGTAGCAGCGAGGATGTCCATAGTCCAGCAGCCATGAAAACATCTCATATCTCTCGGCCCACTGAGCCACCTTCTGCTCGAATTGTTCATTGGAAAGGTCAATCTCACATTGTCGTTCGACAGTTCCGCGGAGGGCGTGAATGACTCGAATATTACCCGCGTCGTCATCTGGGATCCAATTTCCATGCCAATGTTGATGCTCCAGCTCGTACAGGGCTACCTGCTCGGTAAACCTGGTCCATGGCTCTACAAAGAAAACGTCATCTTGTGATATCGCTCTTGGTGCCATTTGCAGCCGTAGATATCTGCAACGAGAATTAGGGTTACGTGGGTTATGACCATAAATAGAAGGTGCATTTAAACTGTTAATAACTGATGCATGGGGTGTCGTGCATGTACAACAGTTGAGATTCTTAAACTGTAGCACATGCCACATTTGTGAAATGTCTAAATCAGAATCCAATCCGGCCGAGAAATGCAGCATCGGCAGCCAGGTCACTTGGTCAAACGCTTCATCAGGACCTGATTTGCCAGATGAAGACACTTATTAAAATCACGTGAAAGTGGTCCTACCTCCACGATGCATGAGCTGGAGGGCACTGCCGATATGGAATTGCTCAATCCTACACCCACAAAGATCTACTGGGCCCCGCCCTAGCTTCGTTGGTCGAATGTCCAGCCAGTGCCTTCAGTTGAGCAATCAAAAATTAAAAAACTACTCAACATCCACGTAAATAAAAGGGACACAGAAAATAATATGAACAACGTTGGTGTCATTTTAGCTGAGCACGTACTTGAAATAGTGACGACACATCTAGGGGCTCGTCGAGATTAACATCTTCAGAGTATTGAGTCAGACTTGCGTCTTCGTCCTGAATTTTCGGGGTAGAGGAGTGCAGTTAAATTATTAGTCTATGTTCGGAACCCGATACGGAGAATTGGAATAGTCTCAAAGGCCAAAAAAAACGTAAAAAATAATTGAAATGAAAATATTTCATGGTCGATGGCATGTTCTCCCATAACATACATTTTTAAGGACACTTAAAAATTTGTCGATGCGGAATAGTTCATAAAAATAAGTAAAATATAATTGTCGACGTCTGTGCCGACATGGAAAAATTATTTTTCGCACGGATCAATTATTTTTCAACCGCCTTATTTATGCACATCTCAACTAATTCATTTAAACATAATTAAATTTAACATAATTACGTTTTATTTTTACGAAACAAACTGAAAAGGGAAATCCATTTAATTGGAATAGTCTCAAAGGCCAAAAAAAACGTAAAAAATAATTGAAATGAAAATATTTCATGGTCGATGGCATGTTCTCCCATAACATACATTTTTAAGGACACTTAAAAATTTGTCGATGCGGAATAGTTCATAAAAATAAGTAAAACATAATTGTCGACGTCTGTGCCGACATGGAAAAATTATTTTTCACACGGATCAATTATTTTTCAACCGCCTTATTTATGCACATCTCAACTAATTCATTTAAACATAATTAAATTTAACATAATTACGTTTTATTTTTACGAAACAAACTAAAAAGGGAAATCCATTTAATTGGAATAGTCTCAAAGGCCAAAAAAATTATGTTAGTGTGAAGAAAACATACTTCAAATGACGTAGTGGGGAGGTAATCATGTGACGTCGGCTGCCTTGAAACGGAGTTAGTCTCGTCCCCCTCGTTAGATCGCTCGGTATTTGTATCGGTCTGAACAGAAGGCTCGACATCTGCAAAAGCGACAACGACAGTTATAATTATCGAATGACATTCTTTGCATGAAAGTAACCACAGTCGGTATTCTGGTACCCAGCCACTTTGGAACAGAGGGTGGGGGATTGGGATTCGGTTTCCTTCGCTTCCAGTGCGAAGTAATTGGTGTCTTGCCCCGACGTTTGGCTAAGGAAGGATCCTGAATATTGACCCGACCAGCTCTCGCACCCGACAGGTCCCGGCCTTTTCGCCTTTTATGTGGTATGTCCTCGTTAACCATCGCATGCACATCACCCTTCAATGCACGTATTCGATCTAAACATGTCCTCCTGGCTTGTGGGTGGTTTTTCACATCGTGCGCCACCTCAAGAGTGATCCTCATCACATAGTTCACAAAGGCCATTTCATCAACTGCCTCGTTACCGTCCGCAATGGAATAGTCTCCAATTTCGTTTGAGTGTCGCTGCCTCGCAGATTTGCACCAGCGACTCATGATGTAGCATGTCGGCAGCCTAGTCACATCAAAGTGAAAATAAATTCTAAGTATGTGCCGACATAGAATTCCTTCAGTCTCATACATATGGCAGCTGCAGAGTGCCCATTTCGATTCACTGTTGTATTGGACAACTCGAATCCTCGACATGAGGGGTTGAGAGGCGACCTTAAACTGCATATCAACACTGCCGACATCTATGGCTGGTTTCTCGATTATTACCATGCTAACGGCAAGGGCAAATTGCGACTCGAATGCCTTATACACGTTCCGTGTGTAGACTTGTGCTGTTTGAGCCAGCAATAGGCTGTTGTTCACGAACTGCCCCGGTGTACCGAAGTTGAGAGCATCATCGGCAGTCTCCTTTGTACGCCAATCATGCAGGACCTGCTCGTACTTATCGACAAATTCCGTCAAAGTGGAACTCGATGAGCACTGATCCTTCAATACCTTGTTCGTAACCTCACTACGCGAGGTCGCAAGAAGACCCGCGCTGAAGGAGGTGTTCGTGAACACCGACGCCCACCTCTTCTTCAACATGTACATATTGGAGAACCAACTATGATCATCGAGGGCATAGTTAGTGATCATGGAACCCCAACACTCCTCGAACTCATCTTCCGTCTCCACCCCACGCATGCAGTGATACCACTGCCGCTTGAATTCACTGTTGCCGTTTAATTTTCCAAAATGAGACGGAGCGTTTCGGCTGATATGCCACTGACAGAGCCGATGGCTCGCTGATTTGAAAGTGGCATCAATCCCATTCATTAGCGCTTGACTTTGATCAGAGAAGATCACTTGTGGCTCCTTCCCATGCATGGACTCTAAAAACGTGGCAAACAGCCATTCAAAGGAAGCCATCGTCTCGTTCGACAAGAAGCCCAAACCTAGCATCACATTTCTCCTATGATGGTTGATGCCGACAAATGGTGCACATACCAGGCCATACCGATTTGTCTTGTACGTGGTGTCAACCGATAACACGTCTCCAAAGCACTCGTAATCAATAAGAGCACGAGAGTCTCGGAAAAAAAAGTTCATCAACCGACCCTCATCATCTAGCTGCACGTTCCAATAAAAGAAAGGCTCAATGTTCGATTTCTTGGCAAATAAATTCACCAGAGCATTAGCGTCGACATTCCCCACTCTTGTTGACTGCCTAACCCGATTCAAGTGATTATAGGCATCCCTCCTTGTGAAACCGACATTTTGCACCCCCCCGGCTTCGTTTTCCATAAACCGACATGCCCGACTAACTCCGATACCCGCAGATTTAAGCGCCTCAACGATTGACTGTTTTGCATGGCTCAATTGCCGAGCGGAACGTAACAGATAGGCTTGATGCGTGCCGAGCATTTCGTGATTATGCTCCTTCACAAATTTATGAACGGTCCATTACAAATTTCTCTCCCTCCCAATCCGTAATTTGGCTTTACAGTTGGTCCTAGTTATCTATTTCCTATATGATGCTACTCTCCCTTTCGATCGTTTATCATCAGGCCGACCTTCACACGAGCATTCAAATTCTTTCCATCGAAGCTCATTCGTCCCAGAGAAATAGTATTGGTCACCCTTCCTCACACTAAACCCCCGGCACCTACCGTACTCACAATATAATAAATATGCTTGCTCTACACCATCCACAACATTCCCAATTTCTAAACGATTCTCTAATTCTATCAACATTGTAGCAAGCAAACATCCTGCTTCTGCATCACTACCAGCACCTTCTCCATCCTCTCTGTCATGAGTGCTACCCTCAGAAGATGCCTCCTTCTCGATCGAAACATTCAAGTCAATATTCATCTTCGCTAAAAATCTATAGACAATAATTGTAATCAGCAAAGATAATCAAGTCATACTATAATTTTACCTTGTTAGTGACAATTGCAAAAAGTTTAGAGTTCCACACCAACATATTTATTGATAACTGAAAGAATGAATTCAACTATTGTCATCAAACCCACGCAAATTACCAGTCAATATAAATGCTTTCTCAACCAGGGCGTCGCAAAATAAACCATGATTTTTTTTGGAAATCCTGAAATTCTAACCGTCTAACTAGCCAACAAGCTTCATGAACAAAACAGGGGGGAGCAGTCGAAATCCATAATGAATTCACAAAATCAATCACCCTAAATAAATACAACAATGTGGGTGCCCATACACTACAACCGACACGTTCAAACATTGCCAGTTAAAACCCCTAAGAAAAACCCTTCAATTGAAAGCATAAATAGAACCCTAACAATGAATCAATAAAAAATAAACCCTACCGTAAGGGAACCCAAGAAACCGAAACTTTGCATACCTCAAGGCAACCCAATTCTCAGAATAGCTCCGACGAGGCAAGATGAACACAAAATCGGCGACCTCCGCACAAGATGCTGTAAAATCGATTTTCAGAATTGGGGGAAATGGCGCACTGGAGAAGAGAATATAATTAAAATATTAACCAAATTCAAAATTTCCGCCAATTTGCATAAATCCGCCAATATTCAGCAACACTGTTCACTCATCGGAATCCGTAAATAACCAAACTTAACGTCGGGATTTCTTCAAAAAAATCTGAAACCTTGTCCACGGGAACGGGAATTAATTCCACTGCGTATCCGTACCGGTGCCGACGTTCAAACTTCGTCGGAAAACCGTCTAGCGTCGACAACAAATCCTGCTGTCGACACTGTCGATACGACCGCGGGTCCCACAGGGTACTGTTCACACCAGAAGTGTCCTAATAGCTAAGTCACCTCTTTTCCTAAGAAATACGGTAATATACGCATCAAAAATAAAATTAAAGTATTTCTTAAAAAGTGTCCACGTGTCGACATCCTGACGGGGCCTGGGTAGTGCCCGGGAGGGAGCATATAATTTTCCGTACATTAAAAAACACATCAGGTAGATGAAACTTCTCAGAGGGATTGATTCCACTATTGCAAAAGGTAATTGAACCAATTTGTTCCAATTAATCTTCCCTTAATAGAAAATTAAATTGATAAACATAAATTAAACCCTGAAACCAGAAGAAACAACAAAGAAATTGGGAATAGCATGAAAAATATGATAAAAATAATTACTTCAAAATGATAGCAAAAAACACATACATCGGTCGTCACTCTTTCAAGTTGTAGTATCATAAAAAACACTGTAAAAAGATAGCAAAGAAACATAAATGAATATTGTAATTATATTCTAAAATAAACAATTAAAAAAACTCACCTCAATATCATTACAGATGAATTGACGAAACACATCACTACAATTTTCTAGTTGTATTATTCTCGCCCTTGTGCACTGTTGATAATATAACATCCACAAAGTTGAATGATAGTACAATTTCTACACAAATATTGAAGGTGGGTTGGTAACATATATCAATAAATCCATTATGTATGAGAAAGGAACCATAATAAGCAAAATGATAAATAAGTATAGACGACGACAAACCTCAAAATTTTCAAGCAGATTCCATATGAGAATTCATACAAACATTAAATGTAAATCTCTTTATAAATACAATCAAAATAACTTTTGCCACCTGATAAACTGTGATTTTGCACTAGTTTTCATGTTATTTAATCGTGTATTTTATATAAATTACTCGTGCTTTCATCTCAATTTATTCATATTTCATTTGTTCTTGAAGTTTGGTGTGTTTATTGATATTTGTAGGTTTTGTCCTGTATTTTGCTGTATTTTTGGACAAGAGATAGTGGATGATGTCCCGAGGTCGTGCGTTGGAAGAAAATTGAGCAAAAAATGGGACGGAAACATCGCAGAAGAGGAGCCGTGAGCCCGACCCGCAAGCACGGTCGCGGGTGGAGTCGCGGAGCCGGACGACTGTCCACTCATGATAGAGGAAGGGGTCCAGTTAAGAAAACCCGTGAGCACGGTCCCGGGTAATGGAAGAGGTCGCGGGTAATCCTGCCACATCACACCACGTAGAGCCGCAACCCGAGCCGCGAGTGACTGGGTAGCGGGCGAGGTCGTGGGTCGTCTGGGCCAGTCTGATTCTGTGTTGGTTTTTGGGCTTTATTCTATTAAGGCAGTGTTTGGTAGCCTGGATAAAGACATATTAGTAAAGGTATCCAGCAAGAACCGTGTGTTTGGTAGCCATTGCTCGTTCACGCGAGGCCCGGGGTGTAATTTACTGATTCGGCTGGACAATGTATCCGACGCCCCCGGTTACAGTTTATGGCGTAGCAATCTTAGTATATATGCCTTTATCTAGGCTACCAAACATTGCCTAAACTAATTTACTCATTCCAGAAGTTAGTCTACCAAATAAAACAATGTACCAAACAGATGTGTGAAATAATCTTAGTATATTTATTTTAATAACCAAACACACAATTAAAATAGCTAATACGCAATTATTTTTCAAAGCAATCCAGATTTTATTAATGTGGGTATATCCGTACCAGTATATCAAACATTGCCTAAGTATAAATGAGGTTTTTGTGCGAAAATTACACATAATTCATCATACCCTAAACATCAGAGAAAAACAAACGCGAAGAACAAGATCAAATGATTTAAGAGCTTTCAAGATTAGAGACAAATTAAATCTTCCGGATTTTATTTACTATGTTCTTAGAATTATCATGTTTTTTTTGTTGACTATTTTAGTTATTTATTTACTGTGGATAACTAAAACTCTACTATTCTAGGGTTGATTATGACTTGACTATGAAGTTTATTTAATCCATTTTGTTTTTATGTCTATAACTTGGTTGTGTTTTGCTTATTCCTGTGTCTCTCCGTATTATTTATTTGATCACTAAATAATACAATTTGATGTGTTAACAATAAATTGAGAGATGAGTTTTAACAAAAGATCTGAAATAGTTAACTCGTTAATCAATAGCACTCGAGTGGGTTGAGGTTAATTGAGAAAACAATATACCCTAAGAGCCATTAGAAGTTGCATGCTAGGTATTGAACGAAGACGCTAATACTAGTTGTGTGATCCACGCTTTAGGCGCTTCGAGAGGAGGTTTAAAGTATAATTGGGGTTGCGCTAGCATAATTTAAGTCCCAACATAGGCATATTCCTAGAGTAAGTTTTTTATTCATCATTTAATTTATCTAATTTGTATGTGTTTATTTCTGTGGTGACACTTACTGTTTCACTATTTTCATTTATTTAGTAACTAAATTCCATATTAGGTAGTCTAGATAACTGTAGGGAATTGTTTTAAATAATTAAAAATATAATCATTAAGTCTCTGTGTATACGACCTTGTTCACTGCTATATTAAAAGCCTCACTGTACACTTGCAGTTTGGGTGAAAATAAATACCGAACACCACTCTTTACAGATATTTATTAATAATTGATGATATAACTATAGAAGGTTTGTTAATTTATTGATTTACGCAATTAAAGATTGATCACATTTATATTAGATTAATCACATGCTTTGATTAACGTAATATTCTTGTAAACTGGTTAAGTAATTGTACGATATCTAATCCTATATAAATATGATTAACATAATTATAGGATAATTACACGTTAATGTTAATAGCTATAATGGAATATATTAATAGGAATTATCATATGATTAATCATTGTGTTACTTAAAAATTCACACTTCTACGGTTCTACACTTCTACCATATTAACGTGATCCTCGATAAAGGTAAGATCGGATAAACATATATGTTAATTATAGTAGCATGTAATTTGCTTTAATTATAAAAATGGTAAGTATAGAAATTTACATGTAATATTAAATTAAATAATTTATTCAATTATTATATTATGAATGGATCAAAATAAGCTTGCAAATGGGAGGGAAAATATGTGATGAAAAACTATGTTATAGTGTGTGTGTGGGACGGACACCCCCACCAGCCCCCCTCAATTTTTGATAATTTTTTTTATATAAAAATATATAATGTATTATATAAATATAATATAATTTACACTGTACTATTATTCTCCCTCCCTCAATTGAAATTCCTACATTTCGCCCTCCCAAATTAACATTCTTGCATCCGTCTCTGATATATACCGATCATATATCTATTGCTAACATTTTCATTAGTTTATATAATTTTTCATATGAATTCTAACAATTGATATTCAGGTTTTTAAGAGTACCGTAAGTTGTACAGTATATTATTTACTTTCATTTTATATATTTGATTTTTTAAAAGTTATGTTTAATGAGTGAGAACGCGGATTTATTTTATCTATTTTTTTAGTGGAAATTATATTTAATACTCAATTATTTACAACTTCTTATAAAGATACCTCAATTTATACTCAACAACAACCGGCCTCTAATATTTCATTTTTTTTTCACAATTATATATTTTGTCAAATTCTCCATCAACCTGAACTCATTTCGTATTGCCCATGTCGAATTATGGCAGCTTGATCAAATTTCAATCATCGAAAAAATTAAGAAATTGTAACATTGTGAATAAAATAAAATGTTGGGAGTCGTGTTACTATCAAATATATGTTGCTTGGATGAAATTATCTGTTATATTTTGTGCAACACTCCATGCTACACTATTAAATTTATTAATTTTTCTTTCATTTTTATTTGATTTTAATTTTAAATATTTTAGTTTAATTTTACACTTACTAATTAGGTTTCATTCTACCCAATTATGATATCTAAATATTTTTTAATTTTTTTGTCAATTTTTAATTAATAGTTGATTATTTTGTAAAAAATAACTATACACCCTAATTGGATACAATGAACCATAATTAACAAGTGTAAAATTAAACCAAAACACAAAAAATTGAAATCAAATAAAAAAATAAAAGAAAAAATAATAAATTTAATTGTGTAGTATAGAGTGCTGCACAAGGTGGCAGATGATTTCATCGGGTTGTCGGGTATTATTGTTAAATTCTATAAACGCTAGAATATCAAATACAATATTCCCCTTTTTAAAAAAAAAAAAAGAGTTGGACTACTTGTGTTTGGAACACGTCGGGCGTGTGAGTAAAAAAAAAAACTTTAAATACTCAAAAAAAATTGTCAAATAATTTACTATAAATCAAAATATGGTGATATTATTAAAATATTTTAAAATCGCGATAAAATATAAAATGGATCATAAATAGTGATTTATTTGATAATTAACTGAATATAAAACATAATATTTAAAATTCCATAATCATTTTAGATGTGTTTGGGCTGATGCTGAGGATTTTGATTGGACCCTAACCGGAAACCGCTTCAATTTTGACTACATACATGATACATTTGATTTGAGCAAGGCCCAATAATCTTTCTGAGCTCTTCAATTTCACCTCCGTTTCTTCTTCAGCAGTAAAAAGTTCGCGGTGAAGCATAATTTTTTTCGATTTTCAGCGTGTTTTGAATTCCGTTATTTTTTTCAGAAAAGTAACAGTGAAAGAGAAGGGAAATGGGAACCACAGAAGAAATTTTAACGGAGCTTCTTGGCGTTGAAGTGGAGCTTCAGGACGTTCAAGGTTTTTTTTTCGTCTGATTTTATTCATAATGTTTTTCGGCTATTTTTCTTTGATCATTTTCCCTAAATTATTATTTTTATATAGTATTTAATTTTTCTATACGGTTGGCATTTTTTAATCTGTTCGTTTTTTTTAATTGTGCATTTAATCAACCTTCTTGAATGTGGCCGATAATGAATTTTGTTTTTCCACCAATGGTGTCTTCTTCTTTTTTCTTGAAATTAATGGTGTCTTCTTCTTGTTATACTAGTTCAGAACTATATTTCTCAATTCTTTTTGAAAAAAATATTTTTGTTGCATGTGTGTGTGTGTGTGTGTGTGTATTTATCTTTGGTGGTTTATTCTGTTATAACTTATATCAAGGTCTAAAATTTTCAGATGATCAGCCAATGTAGCTAAGTACATTGTTTGAATTGAGTTGGTATCCCGTATCAGTTATGCAGATGGTTGCTAAGTTTATAACTGTTATGTTTCTGATGTTGCCCAGACCAAATAAATACGTTGCTCGAACAGCAAGAAAAGCTATATGACAGACAATCCGAACTTAAAGCGCTGCTGGAACATAATGAGTCAGCTAGATGCTGTGGAGGAGATGAAGCTTCTGTTTCTGTGGAGAACTGGTCTGGGCCTTTTGAATGGGACTCTCAAGCTGATGATGTTAGGTTAAATGTCTTTGGCATATCCGCATATCGTGCAAATCAGCAAGAGGTTGGCGAAACCTATCTAAACATAATTGTCAGACTGTTTGTCTTCCTAAAAACAGTTAGATTGAACTTTTCTTTATGATTTTGAGTTATTTCAGTGCAGAATCTATAAGTGTTATTTTTGGCAGCCTATGTTTAGTGCTTCAGTCGATTTCAATGATATAATCTCACGTCTATTAAATCATTGGAAAGATTCTTGCTCTGTCTGAACCAAACCCATTTTGGCATTCAGAGAGGAGTTTGATCATTTGAAAAGGCTATTCAAAGCGATATCTGCAGGCTCTTGTATCCTACCTGGGATCAAGATATATTTACATATTGCAGCATTTCTCTTTCTCTGATTCATATCAAATCAAGTCATTCAGTTACATGGATCAAAGAATGTATATTAAATAAATTCACAAGTCGCTAATTTGTCAAAGTTTATTCAATATTTGCATGCCAAACTTGATGGTATCATTTAAACAGATCTTAAACGCAATCATGAGCGGAAGAGATGTTTTAGTTATCATGGCAGCTGGAGGAGGCAAGAGTTTGTGTTACCAACTTCCTGCTGTCCTTAAAGAAGGAGTGGCTCTTGTTGTCAGTCCTTTGCTGTCACTTATTCAGGATCAGGTTGTTTTTGTTCAATGCATTTTTGTGAATTGCTTAGAGTTAGGGAATAGCAGTTCTGATTTTAATCATTGCTTCAGGTAATGGGTCTGGCTGCTCTGGGTATCAAGGCATTCATGTTAACATCAACAACAAACAAGGAAGATGAGAAGTTCATTTATAAAGCTCTGGAAAAAGGGGAAGGAGAGCTGAAAATATTGTATGTCACTCCAGAAAAGATATCAAAAAGCAAAAGATTTATGTCAAAATTGGAGAAGTGTCATCATGCTGGTCGCCTATCTCTGATTTCCATTGATGTAAGTTTATGAATATCTGAAATTTTAACCTTTTCCGTGAAATAACCTATGCAGCTCTTTCCCCTGCATTGATATGTTTAGATTCTTGCTTTTCTCTTCCTATTTTTTCCTTGTTTGTGGGGTGTGGGTTAGTATGTTGGGAGTTCAAGTGATGTATATTTCTTTGAGGGACAAGAGGCAATTTTGTGTAAAGTTCTCTCTTTTGTTCTATCAGAAGATTTTGGACTCCTGAAATTTTAATTTGGCTTTCAGATTCAGGTGTTGGTAGCAATTCATCAAGCTTTATCATGTATGGGGACTAAAGTAGTGGCCCTTTGGCATCATTTCTGCATATTTTTTACTTGGATCTTTCATCAAATTCATGCGAGATTGAGTAACTAATGAGCCACAAATTGGACCAATTATTAAGAAGTTGGGCAACTGGAAGATTGCTCATTATCAGAAATTGAAGATTGGAACTGTCCCCTTTAAATTATTTACCTGGTCCATGTAGCTTACATTTTTAGAAATTATTTACCTTTTCCATGTAAACCATATGGCAGCATTTTTTACAATTCACTGTTTTTTTTTCTTTTATTATAGTTTTTGTTATCAATGTGGCTATCCACACTTAATTGCAGTGTCGTATTTGGAAGGGCTGCATTATATTGTTAATTGCTTGCTGATATCTAGTGGTAAATATTTTTCTTATCACTTTACAGGAGGCACATTGCTGTAGTCAATGGGGTCATGATTTTCGTCCAGACTACAGGAATCTTGGAATATTAAAGACTCAGTTTCCTGACGTTCCCATGGTTGCTTTGACTGTATGTCTTGTTGTTTATTTAATTTACATATAACCTTCGCTGCAGAACTTGGAAGGTTACTAAATTGTTTGTATTTGATGGCTCTAGAATTCAATCTGTCTTGTTTCTAGGCCACCGCTACAAAAAAAGTACAAGAAGATCTGATTGATATGCTACATATTCCAAAATGTGTCAAGTTTGTTAGCTCAGTGAACAGGCCCAATCTCTTTTACATGGTATTGCTTTCATTCTTTCCTTTCTCCCAGTATTTTTAGGTGAATTGATTAACATCTTGAATTAATTGCTTGTGTTGTGCACCTTTGTTTAATTATAATGTAAAATGCTTGATAGGTACGAGAAAAATCATCTCTTGCGAAGTCAGTGGTTGATGAAATAGCTGAATTCATACAAACATCATATCCAAATAATGAATCTGGGATAGTATATTGCTTTTCTCGAAAAGAGTGCGAACAGGTATGTGATCTCTTCTATTTGTTGACTGGTCCTTCCTGATCATTCATGTTCATCAGAGAAATAAGCTTCACTTATGGCTTTATCTAAACTGCTTTAGTTAGTTAACAAGTAGACCTGTCTCTAGGTTTCTGTACAGGATGGCTGGGGAGCCTGGGTTCGGGTAGTTTATAAAGATCTGAAGGTTTTAGTTGATATTATTTCATTTGCTGCTTTTCGGAATCTTACTTTGCTCCGTAGGAACTTCCAACCTGAATAGTACTCAACTGGAACCAGATTTTGATCTATATGATTCTTTGGTTCCCGAGGTTTATTATTTGAGATGGAGATTGGGCACAGGAACTTTGTAGGTAAAAGATTATATGCATGTGTATTTCTGTAATCTGAACTCTGAAAGTCATTTTAATTTTTTCGTGGCCATGTTGTTCCGTGACTAGTGCTGCACAGAAATGATGTTCTTTTTGACATTTTGTTAAATATGTTTTCTTTCATATGCCCATTACTTCTTAGTTTTGGATTATTAATCATCAGAAATGATAGGTAGCAAAAGAATTGCGCGGCAGGGGAATCACAGCAGATTATTATCACGCAGATATGGATGTCCATGCACGTGAGAAAGTTCATATGAGGTACTAATTTTCAAACTGCTTGTTCATGTTATTGATGCATGACATTTGTATTGAATGTGCAAATTTCTGCTGTTAGGCCTAAGTTATCTTAGACCAAAAATTTGATATTTTTTTTCAAATTTAGGACATTCTACTTTTTCTTAATCTAGTACAGCAACAAGATGAAGAATTGCTGCTCAATATCATTGATGGTTTTGATGACTGATGAATATCTTTCATTACTTAGGAATATGATATGGGAAATGAATTAGTGCCTTTAAAATTTCATGAGTTCTGATGGCATCAGATAGCATACCTTTTCCCCTGGGCCTTATGTTGTTATACTTTTAGTTGGGTTTTTTCTAATGGATGAACCACCTGCATACAGCATGATTGTAGATATAAACGTATTAAACATGACTATCCTCACGAAGAAAGTCCTTGCTAGAATAAATTATCCAATTGTTGTTGAAATCTGGCATTATGAGCTTGTTCGGGCTTTAGTCTTCGAAACTGTTTCTCAATGTCTTACAATTCTGGTGCTTATTTGTTTTATGAGATTGGTTGCCTTAGCTAGTTTGTCTTTGTGATATGATGTCATAGGTGGAGTAACAGCAAGTTGCAAGTCATTGTTGGCACGGTATGTTCAATATATTTTCTAACTTCAGTATATGTGTTGCGAAACAATCAATGTGGTCTTTGACGTAGTGCAGGTGGCTTTTGGAATGGGAATCAACAAGCCAGATGGTTAGTAAATCCTGTTTAATTTCTTATAGTGCTGAGCTTTGGAGAGTCACTTGGACCATACAGTTATGTGTTGGTGAATAAAATGATTAACTCTTCCTGTAGATCAATATCTACAGAATTATGACTTGTCAGAGAACCCAAGCTTCTAGCTATCCCATTGTTCATTGATGTAGGGAATGATTAAATTTCCTTAAACACTTTATTTCCTTGGTCCATAGAGCTTTCAAGAGCTTTCAAAATCTAACTTAAATTTAATTTACTGAGGTTTTGACTTTTGAGTTTTCCAACAGCACAGTTTTGGCAATGCAAGTTGTTATATATATACTGGCCTTTTTATTCATGCATAATTATTAGAGATTTTCCTTTCATTTAATTTTTAATTAAGACGCTGGTTGTAGTCAGGTTTGTCATTCATCACAGCTTGAGCAAATCAATGGAGACATATTACCAGGTGTGTGTTGACTGTTGAGTGAATTTGGTTTTGCCTTTGTGGTCATCCCTTTCTGTATTGTCTCTTATTACTGGAGAGTGTAATTTATCTTATTAAAGGAAAGTGGTCGAGCAGGAAGAGATGGGCTTCCTTCAGAATGCTTGCTATACTTTAGACCAGCTGATGTTCCTCGACAGGTAATTAGTTAGTGGCTGAATTCCCAATTTAGATATTCACAGCATTATGGATCTCATGTCAACAGTTTTTCTGCAGAGCTCAATGGTCTTCTACGAAAATGCAGGGTTGCAAAATCTTTATGACATTGTGCGTTACTCTATGGTATGCATATTTTAGCTGAGTGAATGTCTTCTATTAGAAACAGAGATTAGATCATTAGCTTCGTTTCCCATCTCCGTGTGTAAACCTCTGTAGGTATATTTCAATATGACAATATATTGATCAATGAAGTGCTTAATTCACAATTCTATCGTTCGTTGCGTTCATGGATATCCGTGTGTTGAGTGGCTCTTAGTAAAGAAAATAATATCTTTAAGTGAATTATATGAGCATATGAACAAAGGCTACTAAGGTGTAACATTATTTGTCTCAGAATAAGTGACCATGAGTTCTGAGTTAAGTCCTACTCTGATTTGCTAGAACTACGAGCTTGGACTTTAATAGTCTTCTTCTTACTTCATGATCTTTGTTGTACATGAAGGTCTTAGAAAAATGTATCCTTCTCAGGTCTTCATGTCACTATCTTATCTGCTTCTGGAAGCACGTAGTTGTTGTTTAAGCTTTTATCGCTTTTCTACAGTCTAAATGGCAATGTCGGCGAGGAGCTATCTTTAAACATTTTGCGGAGCCTTTACGAGATTGCAATGGTACAACTTGGTGCTAGCTTCAATCATTATCCATATATCAATTGCTTTTGCCTGCAAAAATGCCCATCTAAATTTTCAACTCTTTTCTCAGGGATGTGTGATAATTGTGCCTCCAATGCTGAAATCAAGGAACTGGATGTATCTGGTATGCCGTATGTTAAATATGATTTTATGACTAAAAGAACAACTCTGTACGGCCTAATTAATAGTTCAAGCTGAAAATTGATTCATTTTTGGACAGTTAACAAACTTTATGAAATGGAAGAAAATTCGATTCACATTTTTAATCATGTAAGCGACAAACATGTTGTCTCTGGCCAAGTGAAAGAAGTGCTTCATTAGCCTTAACCATACCTCTTATATGGACTGCAGATCATGCAAAACTTGTAGTATCAATGTTACAAGAATTGCTAGAGAATGATCAAAGGGCAACAATGTTGCAATTAGTTGACAAGATGAAGATCAGGAACAAGGATCTGGGTGTGTTCTTCTGCCGATAATTTTAAATAAAATGTGCATTGTCATGGTCTCAAGATGAGTTACCCTACTTTCTTTAACCATGAAAAAAATTCTAATTGGTTCTCTTGCTCTAAAGATTAGAATTTCTTGGAATTCATGCAGATCCTGTGCTAAAAAAGGAGGAATCGGAACAATTAATAGTTCAGCTTGTGGTGGATCGTGTTTTGGTAAGATTTCAAGTTCCAGCTCTTGTTTATTCTTTAATCACCATTTCCTACTCCTATTTGATCTACTAGGATAAAATATTTTATCATTTTCTTTGATCACCTCTGAAATTAGTGCAGGGTGGTCTTCAACTATTAAACTATACCATTCTTCTATGATCTTTGATTTGTGATTTTTTTGAAAATAGTAGTTTGCCAGGTCATTTATCTCTTCATTTGTTGCCCTCTTAAGTATAAGTCGACTACACCGAGCACTTTATGTCATTTTCCTGTCACGACTTGCTCCTCTCATGCAGAAAGAAGAATTCCAGCACACTCCATATACGACTAATGCTTATGTCACAGTAGGACCTTTGTCAAAGCAAGTATTGCATGGTAAGGATGCTCACTGCTATTTAGTTCAAATTCTATGCCACTGTTTTATCTGCAGGTCTCTGCGCATTTTCCACTCATTATCAGTTTCCTTTAATCTTATTGCATGAAAATGCGCCTACATATCTTCGAAACCTGCTAGTTTTCTGCATTCCCTCCTGTATTTCTGAAGCAATGCATAACTGTCTATGCCAGTAAACAGATGCTGGATATTACTGCAGCACATCAGCTGCGCATGAAAAGAAATTCAGTAGCGAATAATGTTATATTTTCCAACTGTAACTGCATTTCTTGCAGGGAAGAAAACAGTTAAGCTTGAAATTCGTAGTGTACAGAAAAGTAGTTCAACCAACTTGAAAACTAAAAAGCGCAGTAGATCTAGTGGTTTGGAGCTTAAGCTTGATGAGCTGCGAAAGGAACTTGCTTCGCTTGATGGCGGGATTTTCCCTCACTCGGTATTATCCACTCAACAAATTAGCGCATTGAGTGACAAGAAGCCGAGTTCAATGGAAGAGGTGCAATTTCTTAACATATGCTTCTGTCATAGCATACTTTTACAGCAAAATCATGAACGAGTGCCCCCTCAAATTGCTGGTTTCGTATTTGCAGTTGGAGAAGATGATCGGAAAGCTGAAAGCTGAGAAATACGGTGGCAAGATTCTCGATGAAATCAAAATTTACGAGTCCGACAATGAGATAGACGGCGAGATTTCAGTTGGCGGCGGAGGCGGAGCTGTTGAGAAGAAAAAGAAAAAGGCACTAGTTGTCATAGAGAGCAGTGAGGATGAAGCATGATAACAAATATTAGTTTTTAACCCATTTCTAATTTGGATACAATAAGGTGGACTTATATTGCCTTCTCCTTTTCTCGACTTTAATCAATCTAATTTATATGATTCCAAAAGTATTATTTTATACTTTATTTGGTATTCCAGATTGGCTTTAGGGCTTTAGCTGAATATAAAACACAACAGACTGTTCTAACTTCTAAAAGAAGTAACAGTACTAAAAAAATTTAAAAATCATGTATCGGTACTATATATAAGAAAGTGATGATGGAAAACAAAAAACAGAGGAAATTTTTTTAGTAAACAAGATAGAAATATACTTTTTCAGTAATATCATCAAAAGATCTTGTGTCAATCGAACTTGTAAGAAATATCAACTTTTCAGATGAACAGGTAAAATTTTGATCAAATTTGTGGGTCAATTCTTACAATCCATGGGTTGACCCGCTCCATTTAATATCATCAGTAACACTAAAAGTATCACTCAAACGTGCGGAAGTATCATCCGTAACTTTAAAAGTTACTTAATGTTTAGAGTTTAGGGGCTTAGAGATTTTTTGGTTTTTTTGGGGGTGTTTTTAGGGTTTATTAATTCCAATTAGGGGCTTATATTTAATTGAAAAAAAATTAATTATCGAGCGTAGGGCACGAGCCCACTCGTTAGCGTCGAGCGACTGCACTGGTCAAGTCATCGAATTAAAAAAAATTAATTTTTAATTTAGGGTTCATTAATTCCATTTTAGGATATATAATTATTTAAAAAAAATTGTCACCTGTCGTGCACGAGTCCACGCGTTAGCGTCGGACGAGTATACCGCGTGAGTCATCGAATTAAAATAATTATATTTATTTTTTAGAGAAAAAAAAACAAAGAGAAATTTTTTTAAAAAAAATATTGACAGCCCACGCAATCCGCCTCTATCCAATGACTCCTCACGATCTTTGGATAAACATATCTCTAATGCATCCTCACAAGAATTAGAAAAATCTCCTATATCTTCTGCTACAGCAAACCCTAATCGCGATAACCCTAATCCTATTCTTGAACATGGGACGTCGTATGCGGCTGCAGTCAATTCGTCTCTCCCAATACGCCACCCAGATGTGTTTACAACCTCCATGTCCCGAATTCAGCCTGTTAAAAAGGGTGATTTTAACTCTATCACAATTCCGGATGATATATATCATGCACAATTGGGAAAGTTTCAGTTTTCGTTAATTGGACGTTTAATTATGTTCAAAGGCGAGAAACCATGGACTACAGTTGATCTCAAAGTCAGACTTCAGAAAATTTGGGGTTTGTCGAACAACTAGAATCTGATATCTCTCGGGAAGGGATATTTTACACTGCAATTCTCTTGTGCGGTTGATCAGCTGAAAGTGAAGCAAAATCAGTCTTGGAATCTACGTCCTGGACTTCTGAAAATTAGAGACTGGATTCCAGACTTCACCCCATATAAGATCAACTCCACTCTTGCGCAGGTCTGGGTCCGATTATACAATTTGCTAATTGAATATTGGCACGCTGAAATAATGGTAGGCATTGCTTGATCAGTTGGTACTCCCTTGAAGATTGATGGTACCACGCTGCATGGGGATGTTGGGCATTATGTTAGAGTTTTAATTGAGATTGATATGCTTCAAGCTCTACAATCCTCGGTTGTGATTGATAGAGGTGAGGCTATTTTTTTTGTAGATTTGCACTACGAGAATTTGCCTCATTTTTGTAATGAATGTCAAATGGTGGGTCACTCTACAAGCAAATATTGTAAGCTGAATGCTCTGGCTAAGGAAAATCCGCCAACTTCGAATAATGGTGCTGCGAAGGAAGCGGTGAACAGTAAGAAAGGAGAAGGGTCGATTTCTACAAAAGACTGGGTAGTCAAGTCTTTTGGGCCCTCGAGACAACAGGTGGGTGAAGCTGTGGTTCGGTGGATAATTCAAGTCATGAGAACCGGACTCTTGTTCCAATGGCTAATGCTTTTGACGTTCTTATGGGAATAACATGTCAAGTTGATAATGTTGATGAGGGTTCTGAAATGGTTACAGTAGCTCAGGAAGCAAAGGAGGGGCACGTGGAGGATATAGTTAGTAAGGATCAAGGGGCTTCCCATGAGGAAAAGGTTGCTGCTCCTCTTAAGGACTCTAGGAGGAGTTGGGCTTCTGATAGTGAAGGGTCAGTAGATGAAATTTTTGATCAGCAGAGGGGTGAGGAGGCTACAAGAGATGGGATTGCGGAGATGGTTAATGAGGTGGTGTCTGACTCTTTTGATGATTTGGAGACGAGGACTACTGGGCAGGAGGATTCGCTTGTTCATCGAGAAACGATGGCTATTAAACAGGTTTATAAAAATAAATCGAGGCCTAATGCTACAGAATCGAGACGCTCGGGACGCTTAAACTCCTTAGCGGTCACTTCGGAATCAAATCAGTCTCAATTGGCTCCCTTTGAATTGGCTGAGCCTACTACAATTGCATTGAAGAATATGGACTCAATTGTGAATTCTACAAATCGGGTAATAAATACTGAGGATGGTGATCCTCCGCAGCACACTTCTAATTCTCAATGAATTTTATGACTTGGAACATATATGGGATAGCGACTGAAATATCCCAGAATATGTTGAGAAAGCACGTTCAGGTTTTTAAGCCGGAAGTGCTTGGTTTATTGGAGCCTCGTACCCGTTTTTGCAATATTTCTAGCGCGTACTGGAGATCTATGGGGTTGATTCCTATTTTTCAAAATGATAGGGGTCAAAGGATGTTAAATATTTGGGTGTTTGTCAAGCCAAGTGTTTCTTCTACTATTCTATTTGCTTCTGCTCAATGTGTCATGATAAAGCTTTCTTTTCAAAGTTTTAATGGGATTGTGGTTGTTGTGCATGGAGCAAATTCTTACATTACACGTCGTGAGCTGTGGGTTGAGCTTAGTGCTCTTCAAGGTAATTTTGTCATCAAGGGGGATTTTAATGCAGTTCGTGGTGCTCATGAACGTCGAGGAAAATCGAAACCTCCCCCTCAGGCATGTGATGACTTTAATAAATTCATTGATGACTTGGCAGTCTCGGAGGTTGACTCTACTGGGCTTTTCTACTCATGGTCATGTAGGAGGTTTTTTCTAAAGGTTACTCAAAGTAAATTGGACTGGGCGCTTGTTTCTGATGAGTTTCGGCAAGCTTGGAATGGTATTTTGGCTACGTTGTTACCGCGGATGTGCTCTGAATATGTGCGTCGCTCATGAAACATTTCTTAAAGTGGTTCGTGATTCTTGGGAAATGGAGGTAGTCTCGGGTAGTAAAATTCATTTGGTGATGTCGAAGCTCAAACGGTTAAAGTTGGTTCTCAAGGATTGGAATGCTAATTTTTTTGTGATTACAATTCAAAAATTAATGCTCTGGAAGAATCTCTTGGTAGGATTCAAGAAGAGATTTCAAAGCATGGGTATACTGATGATTCGTTAGAGGAAGAAATTTCATTACAAGCGGAGATTAATGGTCTTCTATTCGTGAAGTCTTCACATATGCAACAGAAGAGTCGAATTGATTGTCTTAAAGATGGGGATCGAAACATAAATTTTTTTCATGACTGCAATAAAGCTCGGCGTTCTAAATCAATTATCGCTATTATGACTATTGATGGAGAAGTTGTGAATGATATGGATCGGATTTCTACCCATGTGGCGAGTTATTACGAGAATATTTTCTTGGATACTAACGAGTGTGCTCATGATTTGTCGTTGGTTGACCGGTTGATTCCCGCTTTGGTTTCAGTTCAACAAGGTGATGATCTTGTTAGGCAGCCGTCATTATTGAAAGTCAAGGAGGCTGTTTTTTCTCTTGATCCCAATAGTTTGGCTGGCCCAGATGGTTTTACGGGGAATTTTTTTCAAGTTGCATGGGATTTTATTGCTAAGGATATCTATCGGGCTGTGATTGAATTTTTTCAGTATGGTATTATACCGTCGGGCTTAAATTCTAGTTTCCTGATTCTTATTCTGAAATCTGATAGTGCTGTCAAAGTTGAGGATTATAAACTTATTGCTTTGAGCAATTTTTTGTTCAAAATTTTTACCAAAATTCTGGCAACGAGGCTTAATATTATTCCGGCATCTCTTGTCACTAAACAACAATTTAGGTTTATACAGGGGAGACATATTCATGATGCTATTATGCTATTGGCAGAAGGTTTTAATTGTCTTCATCGTACTCATGTTGGCCGGAACATGGCATTGAAAGTGGATATTACTAAAGACTTTGATACCCTTAGCTGGAGATTTTTGCAAAGAGTGCTTAGTGCATTTAGTTTTCCTCAGAAGTTTTGTGCTATGGTTCATAATATTTTGAGTTCGGCTAGGCCTTCTGTTTTGATTAATGGCTCTATAGTTGGGTATTTCGCATGCTCGCAAGGGGTGCACCAAGGAGATCCTTTGTCTCCTCTCTTGTTTGGCATTGCGGAAGAGGTGCTCAGTTACTTATTGTTGGAGGCGGCAGAGGAAAAAAAACTAAAGCCTATGACGGGGAGTTGACTTTCCAACTCATATTTTATATGCAGATGATGTCTTCAATTTTTGCCAGGCTACACCTTTAAATGTTAAGGGGTTGGCTAAGCTTATGGAGGTTTATTCTAATTTGTCGGGCCAGTTTTGTAGTAAAGCTAAATCTCGAGTGTTTTATGGAAGAGGCGTTCACCCTTGTGTGCGTGCAGATCTCAAATCTCTTATGGGATTCTCGGCTGGCTCTTTTCCTATGAATTACTTAGGTGTTTCTCTTTTTGAGGGGATTCCTAGAGTTAGTTACTTGCAGATAGGATTATTGCAAGATTCGATAGATGGAGTAGCCGACATCTTTCTATGGCATGGCGGTTGTGCTTGATAAAGTCTGTTATTACGAGTTCTGCTATTCATTTGATGATGGTGTATTGTTGGCCTCTTACTCTGGTAAAGAAGCTTGATACAGCAGCCAGTAATTTTTTATGGAAAGGCGCTATCAATGTTCGATCACATGCGGCAGTTAGTTGGTCTCGGACTTGCGCTTTGATTGAAGAAGGGAGGTTGGGCATTTCTTCATATATGTAGATGAATAAAGGCTTCCTTATGAAGCTTGCTTAGGGACTCATAACTTTGGATACCCAGGTCATGTATCTAGTTCGTTCACGGTTCTTGCCGTTCCCCAGAATGGCAAAAAAAGTTGCACTTTCTTCGATTTGGCCAGAAATTCGGAGCCATGTGCAAGAGCTTATCAATGATTCGCGATGTATTGACGGGAATGGGTCTCAGGTAGACTTATGGCATGACAATTGGCTTGGCTACATTATTGTGGATCGTCTGAAAATTTCGGCCCAGATTTATGCCAAATTCGCAGACAAGGTGGGAGATTTTTTATCCAACAGTGTTTGGAAATTTACAATTCTTTTGTTAATTCTTATCCGGAGGTTCTATATGACATTCTGAGTGTTCCTGTTGTTTCTGGAGGTGACGAACATGTGTAGTCTCATTCAGTGCATGGGAATGTTACAACTAAGTTGGCTCGTATGCATAGTAGGGTCCGATTTCCCACCGTTAAATGGGGAAGTTGGATTTGGAATTCTAAAATTCCAATTCGGCGCTCTTTGGTTTGCTGGCGTCTTATGCTTTCTAGATTGCCAACATTGGATACCCTGCATGGTTTTGTTGGCCCGCAATGATGTGTGATGTGCTGTGATGATGCGGAAACTTTGAATCACTTGTTTTGGGATAGTTCTTTGGCAAAAATCGTTTGGCGTTGGATTTTTGAGGCATTTCAATTAGGGGTTGTTCAAGCGGCTTCGATTCATGAGGCCTTCATGATGTTCATGAATTGCAAGTTTAGCTCTCAAATTCTTTTACTTTGGAAACTGGCCGTGGTGCATACAGTGTGGAGCATATGGACTATCTGGAATAAGGCTATATATAAAGGTGTCCATCCGACTCCTTTGCTTATCATTTTCTCTATTCATATTGCTATACGAGAATTGTCTTATATGCAGGGAGACTGTGGGTTTATGCGCAATGCTGTTGATGATCTGGTTATTCTTAAGAAGTTAAAAGTGGTTCCGAGACCTGTCCCGTTTCGCTCACCTATCTCGGTCAGTTGGAGGCCGCCTCCTTTAGGCTGGGTTAAGATTAATACAGATGGCTCTTCTCAGGGTGCTCCTGGACACATGTCTACAAGTGGTGTTTTCAGAAGGTCAGATGGTTTGATATTTTGCTGTTTTCATACCTTTAAAGGCGTTGGCTTTGCTTTCCTCGCCGAGCTTTTTGTAGTCATTGTGGCATTGGAGTGGGCCCGTTCTTTATCTCTTGACTTTATTTGGCTAGAGGCAGACTCGGTGTATGTTGTTTCTTTATTGGCTTCCAGAGGTCTTCAGGTCCCGTGGGTATTGAAAGCTCGTTGGCGCAGCGTGATTGATTTTATTAATTCTATTACTTTTTGCGTTTCTCATACAGTAAAACCTCTATATAAGAATACTCTATATAAGAATAACCTCCTTATAGTAATAAAAAGTTGTGGTCCCAACTCGGGACCAGTTATAAATAAGAATAATCTCTACATTGTAATATTCCGTTATTTTTTTAGGACCATCCATAAGAAATTTACCTCCATATAGTAATAAATTGACATTAAATTTCATATATATTTAAATATCTATATAAAATGTCTATAACTATTTTAACTACATATTTTATATTAAACTTAAGATTGTATAAAATACCTAAAATTATTTGTGGCAATGCTTTAATTTTTTTAGGTTAATATCATATCCTTTAACTTGCACGTTCGAAGTAATTAATCAACACAGTCACTTTCTTGTTGAATCTAAAATATTTCCAACTTGTCCAATATATTTGAAGCTTGTTGACACAATACTTTTTCTATTTCTACACTATCATTCTCTGAATTATCATCATGTGCATCTTGCGTGATTCCTATATGATGTATTATTCGGTTAGAGCACATGAATGAATCTTATATACCTTTTAAGTTCATGTTTTTAAATATGAAGGGACTTTTTAAAGTGTTGTATAATATATATTAATTTTTTTTAAATAATGATTTTTATATGTAAACTCTATATAAGAATAACCTCCCTATAGTAATATTTTTCTCTGATCCCAACAATATTACTGTATAGAGGTTTTACTGTATTTATAGAGAAGAAATAGTGTGGCAGATTTGTTAGCTTCTCCTTCTGTTCATTCTGGGTTTTGGTTTAGCTCTTTACCTTGTATTGAGAATGCTGTTACACAGGATTTTTGTGGTCCTGGTTATTTTTTATTTCACCAGAGAGGTACTCTTTTTTCCATATGGTTTTTCCCACAATGGGTTTTCCATATGGGTTTTAATGAGGCTCCGGTCCCTTGAGTTATCGTTCTGTGATATCCGGAACTTCTAGGTTTGGGTCACTTTGTTTTTTTCCTTCATTTTTATATATACAATTCATTTAGAAAGCTCTTTTCATACTCTTTTATTTAAGATCCATATTGCATGTTTATTTGAAAAAAATAGATGAAAAATATAAAAAATCATTTTTAGGCATAATTTTCACTTAGAGCAGCCCCAGATTTATATTAGCATGGTGTATACAATATTTTAGCATGACCTATATAACATTTTAGCATATTGTGTAATACATTTTAGTGGGTGATATTATGAATATTTTTCTAACAGTTTTATATAAACACCTACACCTATACAAATATTACAAAATGAAAAATACGAGTTAATGATAAAAAATAAAAAAGAATCAGAAAGTGAAGCAACGAAGGAGATGGCTGACAACTAAGAAAGAAAATGAAAGAATATTTTCCGAAATGAGATAAAGTTTATGAGAGCAAAATATGTACTGCAATTGTAAGTGCAGACAGTAACATACAAAGTGAAAGGAACGAAGCTGAGGAAAACCTACACTACGAAAAATATGTGCTGCAATTGTAAGTGCAGACAGTAACAGACAGTAATATTTATTTGAAATTAGAACGATCTACTAAATCATAAAATTGAGACTAATAAATCTTAATTGAGACGTTAACACGATTTTAGCATGATATTTCCTTAATTTTAGCATAATGTTTGTATTGATTTTAGCATGATATTTTTTTTCTTACTTTAACATGATATATGTAATGAACTTTTATGGGGCTATAATAAACTCTAATATTGGAGAATGATAAACCGTAATTGAGATTAATAAATTCTAATTGGGTTGTAATAAAATATTAAAATTTAGAATTCGCAAGGTTTTTATAATATTTAATTTTCATTACATTATTGTTATTCAGTTTTTATTAATTTGAAATTAAATTAACTAGTGATTAAGCGATTTGGTCGTAATACTTTAATATCAAAATTGATTGAAATTAAAAATGATATATAAGATGTTGCATAATGGGTAAATCGGAATGGATTTTGTGTTGCGGAATGATCATGGGATGATGTTGAGTGCTGGAAAAAATCGATCTACGTAGAGGGGAGTAGCACGATTCTTGAAGGTTTAGCACTGCGTTTTGCTGTTCAATCTCTAAAAGGATGAGAGAGAGAGAGAGAGGCATAAAGAAAAAAAAAGTGAGTGTTAGAGACAAAGAAATGGAGATGGGAGATAATTATGTTTGAAAACATAAGAATTATTGAATTATCATAATACCCTATTTTACTTAAAGTTGTAAATAATTACAAGTATGCCACTTTGCATTTAACCAAACTTTGACTGAATTGTGGCCATTAAGATGTAAGTAATGGAGGGATTAGACGGGTTCTTAGTTCCCATATGGAGGGAAGAGTTCTCATTTGAATCATTTCCTATATATATATATATATATATATATATATATATATATTTCTAATAAATTTCATAAAATAACCCAACGTTTAGATATTTTTATCGAAATACACCAATATATTCATAACTACCGAGTCTACCGTAAAATACACGTGGTTTCAATTTTTTTTAACAAGTCTACCATATGTCCCAAAATTCAACAATTTAAATATGACTGGACTCGAGTGGCAATATATGTATATTTGTCTTTTTATTATTCTTGATAATTGCTTTATTACGACAACTTTTAATTCTCGTTCATTGATATTTGTTTTTGAAATGATGTTTTCATATCACGTATGATTCTGGCGAGTCATGTCATACTTTAATCGTCATATTTTATAACATATGGTAGATTTGTTAATAAAATGAAACGCTGTGTATTTTACTGTAATTTAAAGATGGAGTTATTTCTTTCAAAACTCCTAAACATTGGCTAATCCAATCAATTCAAATGAAAAGATAAAACGAGGAAACATTGGAATAGAGAGAATCCTATGGCCCATAAGAAATTATAGATGAAAAATTAAGGGCTTATTTGGTTTTATTTCTAACATTAATTTTCAGTTTTTCAGTCTTTCTAGTTTAATTTACAATATGTATTAATTTTTGAAAAAAATGTAATGATTTTGTTATTATAGGTTTGGAAAATAGGAATATGTTTGTTTGAATATTGTTTTCAATTTAAATATGTGGTTAGAATGAAAAAATAAATATTTGTGTGGTTGAGATTGATTGATGAATATTTAAATGATGGATCTCATTGTTATAATACTCCCTCCGTTTCATTTTATTTATTGTTTTAAATATTTTATCTAGAATTAATAATTAATTTTGTGGACAAATATACTCATCCCCCATATATGCCATAAATCTTATTCAATTATTTTTTCCTAAAATAGAATTTGTGATAGGGTTAAATTAGAGAAAGTGTGTGAAAATATATAAAACAACAAATATTTTGACATAAAATAAAAAAATTAAAACAACAAATAAAATGAAACGGAGGGAGTAATATTTACATGATTGAATAGATTATATATAATTGGAAAAGGTGAAAGCTGAAATTAAAAATGAGTAAAATAAGCATGTTTTTAGTATTTTGAATAGTAAAAATTAAAAAGTTGTAAATTTCTGCATGCAAATAAAATCAAACAAGACCTAAAAGGTTTAGTGGACCTCATTAAAATCGGCTTAGAACTATTATATATATTTGTCGTTATGCCTTAAGTTTGAATTCTAGTATTGTTGATAGTTGTGAAAAAATACATATTTATACATACAAATATGTAAAATATAATTTGCTTTTAATTTTGTAGCAGGACTGAGATTAAACATTATAATAGAACGAAAAAAAACACTATTTAAAGAATGCAAAAACTCATGTACACCCAATGCATGGGTCTGCCCATCAGATGGACTCGACCCGCCCCACGACCCGGATTATAAATACCTTGGCAGACCCAGTTTCCTCATTTCTCCTCCATTTCACCCATTGCGATTCGAAGCTAACCCTAGCCGTCTGCTCTCTCAATCCTTCACCCTCCGCCCTAACCTTAGACGCTCGCACCGGTGATCGGATCCTCTCACCGCCGATGTCTCTCTCTCACTGATTTTTCGCCCTTTTCCCCCATTATGATTAGAACCCTAACCCTAGCCGCTTGCTCTTCTGATCCTTCACCCTCTGCCCTAACCCTAGACGCTCGCACCGCTGATAGGATCCTCTCCTCCCCGACATCTATCTCTTGCTCCTGACGTCTCTTTCGCTCTCACGGTCTCCCGATCTCTTCCACCTATCATAATAGATTCACTGTGAAAACCATAGAGTTGTAGCTGATCTATTGAAATTTCTCTGACGAAGGAAGGGGGTCTTTCATCGACAAGCCCGAGTCACCGGTCGCGTTCTCAGCATTTTAAGGTTAGGTTCTCCATCTTATGGTTATATTTCAATATGTGTTTTATTTTTTCCCATTCTGCTCGATTGATAACTGATATTTAGGTAACTTGATATGTGTATTTGTTTAGGTATTTTCCCATTTAGTGTTTTATTTGATTAATAATTGTTTATTTTGGAGATTTTCATAGTGTCTGTTTTGTTGAAATATGATGTTTATTTGATAGTTTGAAATCTGGTTTGATATTTCTCTGCAAATATATGTTACATTGCAATTGAGTTTATCTTCTTTTTATGATTTTCTTATTTTTTATCTATTTAGCTTCATATACTTGTTTAAAATATCTGGACACTTGTATATGATTTGTTGATTGAGTTAGACATAAAATTGTTGTCATATTTTTGGGATTATAATATGCTATATAGAGTGTCTGTCTAGGGCATAAAACGTGTACTACTTGAATCTAATTTGATTTTTATTTGAATTTTGTTTTTTGTGTTTCTATATGTTTTTTTAGTTCAATGTATGCTAGGAAATATATTGAATCTAAATATGTCTTTATTATATTTGATTGTTCAGATATATTACATATCTATTTAAATGTGAGTAGTACGAATTTTTAGTTGTTTGACATTTTTAATTGAAAAGAATTATTTGTTTTTATTATGTTAAGTATCAATTAACATGATAATGAGTATCAATTGTCAATTGATGTAGAAACAAGTATCAGATTGTGCAGTTTAAATACCTTAATGGTTCAGTTATTTTTTCATATTTTAGCCTTTATTTTGTTTTTTGGTTTTTGTATTAATTGAAGTTTCAGTTATGACCATTTGTATATGGAGTATGAATATTACTGATGACTAGTACCAGATGAGATTCTTGTGAGCATCTGAATTTCAGGACATATTTGTTTTTGTGTTCATTTTGGCTTTTGTGTATTGAGTATGACATTTGAAACTGAGTGGTACCATACTATGTGTTTGTTTTGACTGATTAATTTGAAATTATATATAATTATTATGAATTATCATGTTAAGTATCATTTACAATGCTTATTAGTATCAATTGAATCAGAAACATGTATCAATTTTTCCATAATTTTTGTCTGTTATATGTTTTGTTAGATGTTATATTTTTGTCTTCAGAATTCAGTCTAGCCTGTTTTCCCTCTTCCATTGTTTGAATGTGTGTGTATTTTTGTATGGAGTATCAATTTTCATGTTGATCAGTACCAAATGAGATGTTTATAAGTATCAGAGTTAGGTCAGATTTTTTTAAATATTTTTATGTGTGTGCATTTTCATTTCTGTATGGAGTATTAATTTTTATGCTGACTAGTACCAAATGAGATGGTTATAAGTATTAGAGTTAGGTCAGATTTTTTTTATGTTTTTTGTGTGTGCATTTTTATTTTTTGTATGGAGTATCAATTTTCATGCTGATTAGTACCAAATGAGATGCTTATAAGCATCAGAGATAGGTCAGATTTTGTTTTATGTTTTTATGTGTGTGCATTTTCATTTTTTGTATGGAGTATCAATTTTCATGCTAATTAGTACCAAATGCGATGCTTATAAGTATCAGAGTTAGGTCATATTTTGTTTTATATTTTTATGTGTGTGCATTTTTATTTTTTGTACGGAGTATCTATTTTCATGCTGATTAGTTCCAAATGAGATGCTTATTTTTTCCTCACTGTGATCGATTTTTGTGAGGGGATAATCCATCACTTGGACAACATGAAGCCTTCAAGTGTGGAAGACACTGTTTACTGGCAGCTGTCATGCTTGTTGGTAAGTGTTTATCAATTGCATGCTTTATGTTTCTTTCATTTTTTATTGTTAATATATATATTTTATGTTGATGGCTTGTTTGTATTTTTTTTACTTGGATAGTGTAGAGGTCAAAAACTCCATGGTTAATCGTACTTCAAGTTCGGGCTCCGGTGACCTACAAGATAAAGAAATATGTGAAGTCGAAGGACCGTCGGGGGATTAACGATCGAACGGACTCCGACGCTCAAGTCAGAATCGAAACTAAATAAAAAAGAAGGATTGAATAAATCAATAAAAATGATCTTTCGGGGTTGAATTCTGCAATTTGCAAAGAGAATGTGTTTCTTGAGTGCTTGACTGTTCGTGTGTGTAGCTCGAGTGTACGTGTAATATCCTTCTTTATCATATGATATATATAAGAGATCCTTAACTGGTTCTCAATTTTCGGGGGATCTTTCTTATCCCTTTTAGGGTTTTGATGGAGTCTTCCTTATCTTCAATGGGTCTTTGACCCGGTCGCTTATTTTGAAAGTCTGCTTGGCCTCGATTTCCTCCTTAGGCCTTCGATCCCCTTTAATCTCTGTTACGGATCCCTCGACCTCTAGGCCTGGTCTTTTAGCCTATACAGAAATAAGACCTCTATAGTTAGCTCTTCATTACTTGATTCTTGAATTTCAAGGATCGGGTAATGAATATCGGCATTCACTAGTCACTATCTTGACTTAGCTCTACGCTTAGATATTAATTTTTTATTTAGCTTCAGAGGCGTACTCGGAAGTGATCTTTAGGAAGAATTTCAGTGAGGTCATGAAAAACTGACCGTGTGGAACTCCAGACCTGAAGACAGGTCCTGAGTGAGTTTCAGAGGTCGGGAAAGCAGACCTCGTGGATCACCAGACCTGAAGACAGATCCTGCGAGAGCTTTTGAGGTCGTGAGAGCAGACCTCGTGGAGCTCAAGACCTGAAGGCAGGTCCTGAGTGAGTTTCAGAGATCGGGAAAGCAGACTTCGTGGAGCTCCAGACCTGAAGACAAGTCTTAGGGGAGCTTCTGAGGTCATGAGAGCAGACCTCATGGAGTTCCAGACTTGAAGGCAGGTCCTGAGTGAGTTTCAGAGGTCAGAAAGGAGGTCGAGGTCCAGGTGGAGGGCGATGCTGCAAAGGACATTGTTAAGGCCGCGGATGAGGCCACTGCTGATCTACCTTAGAACCTTTTTCTGAACACTTTTATTTTCCTCAGACAATTATAAGTATGTATATTTTGAAAAGGCGAATATAGCCTGAACAAACATCTTTACCGTTTCTTTTCAATCTGATTTACCTTTGGGCTTGATTTTGTTGTTTTAAATTTCTTTGTATTGCATGTTTCGCCTTTTTCTGGTGCTTTTAGAGTGAGGCAAGTTTCATGGGTCAAAGCACCTGTAGAGCCGAGATTAGATAAGATAAATAGTGCAAGTTTGGAGAATACCTTTCGAAGTTATAGTCATACTTAGGTTTACTATATTGAGTGTCAGGGTCCTCAGTTGGTTCGTAGATCGGGATTAGTCCCGAAGTCGAGCTTTTCCTCTTGAGGGTTGGGACCCCTATGCTTGGGGTTCTGTTAGTTACTCTGACGCTTAAGTCAGTAAACTAGTATTTCAAATAACAAATAAACGAAAGAACAAATACATTACTCTTTGGCCGAGATGATGACCTTGGGGTCGGAATCCCATAATTTTCTTGAGGGTCGGGACCCCTGTGCTTGGGGTTCTGTTAGTTACTCCAACGCTCAAGTCAGTAAGATTTTAAAAATAAATCAAACTACAAAATGAGTTCAAGATTTCTAGAAATGATACCGTTTTAAATGCAGCGCATTCCAGCTATTGGCTATGGGCTGGCCTTCCTTAGTTCGGAGTTTGTAAGCTCCGTTTCTGATGACCTTTTCGACCTGGTAGGGACCTTCCCAATTTAGTGCCAATTTTCTGGCTCCACTCTCTTTTGTGTTTTGGAACACCTTTCTGAGTACCTAATCTCCAATTTGGAAGGTTTGTAGCCTCGTGTTTTTGTTGAAGTGTCGGCTTATCATTTGTTGGTACGTTGCTATCTTCATTGTCACCTGATCTCGAAGATCGTCGATTGAATTGAGGTTCTCCTCGAGCTCCTTGTTGTTTGACTGATTGGACCATTTCGTCCTGGCGGTGCCGATCTTGACTTTCGTAGACAGCACTGCTTCCGAACCGTATGTTAGAGCAAATGGGGTTTTTCCCGTACTTGTTCTCGAGGTCGTTCTGTAAGACTATAGAACTCCCGGGAGCTGCTGGACCCACTGATTTTTGTGTTCAGATAGCCTTTTCTTTAGAGTATTAAGGACTGTCTTGTTCATGGCTTTTGCTTGATCGTTTGCTGCGGGGTACCTCGGAGTGGAGAATAAGAGCTTAATGTTCCATTCTTTACAGAAATCTTGGAATCTTGTACTGATGAACTAGGAACCGTTGTCTGTCACGATCTCTTTGGGGACTTCGAACTTGCATAAGATATGTTTCCATAAAAAAATTTGTACCTCTATATCTCTGACCCGTGCGAAGGCTTCGGCCTTGATCCACTTGGTGAAGTAATCTATTAGCACCAAAATATAGCATTTTTAGTTTTCGCCTTTTGGTAGCGGGCCTATGATGTCCATCCCCTATTTCATGAATGGCCAAGGGATAGCCATTGTGTGCAGGGGTTCTGGAGGCCTGTGGTTCGTTTGTGCGAACCTCTGACATTGATCACATGTCTTGGCATAGTTCTTTATATCTGTCCTCATGGTCAAGTAATAGAATGCTGATGTTAGAGCTCGGTTGGCTAAGCTTCTATATCTCTAGTGGTTTCTGCATTCGCCTTCGTGGAGCTCACTTAAGATTTTCTGTATAGGGACCCAGAAATCATGGCGAACTTTGGTGCTTTAGCTTTGATCCATCTTGCCTCGATGGGGTCTTCGAGGAGTTCATTCTCTGTTATATACTTGTTGAGTGGGGTCATCCAATTGGTGTTGTTCTTGATTGGCAGGACTTCGGGGTCGTCCTCTTTCTATACGACGGGCCATTTTGTGTAAAGAACCGGGATGTTTTTTGTTTCAGTTGTTTTGATTGCCGGCCCTAAATTGGCTAAGGCGTCGGCGTGCCAGTTGTCTTCCCTTGTGATGTGTTGGGCTTCGATCTTTTCGAACTTTACGACTATTTCTTTTGCTACAGCTAGGTAGGCGATCATTCTTGAGTCTTTTGCTTGGAATTCTCATTCGAATTGGTTTATTATTAGCTGGCAGTCGCTTTGGACTTGAATTATTCTGGCTCCGAGGTCACCGGCTAAGTTTAGTTTGGCGATAAGGGCTTCATACTCGGCTTCATTGTTGGTCACTTTGAATCCGCACCGTATTGAACACTCTCTGCTTTCACATATTGGGCTTGTCAGAACCATACCCTGACCACTCCCCTTCGAAGTGCTGGAGCCATCGACTTGAAGGGTCCAGAACTTTGAATTTTCTTTTTCTTCAACGTTCATCGATTCACCTTCTGTTCTGGTTTGGACTTCGTAGGAAAATTCAGCGATTAAGTTTGAGAGTACTTGCGATTTTATCGAGGTTTGGGGGACGTAGTGAATATCATACTCCCCGAGCTTGAAGGCCCACTTGGAGAGCCTTTCTGTGAGGTCCGGTTTTCTTAGCACTGTTCTGAGCGGGAATTCCGTGACCACTTTGATCGAATGACTTTGGAAATAGGGCTTCATTTTTCTTGATGCCATGATGAGAGTCAATGCTAGTTTCTCCAATTGGGGGTATCTGGTCTCGGCATCTAGTAGTGATCGACTGGCGTAGTAGACTGAGTGTTATCTTCCTTCGTCTTCTTTGACTAAAACTGCGCTAACAGAGTTAATGGAAACAGATAAATATATTAAAAGTACCTCTCCGTCACGGGGCTTCGATAGTAAAGGGAGGCTCACCAGATATTCTTTCAAGTCCTCTAAGGCCTTCGAGCATTCGATAGTCCATTCGAAGCTTTTGTTCTTACATAGTGTCCTGAAAAATACGTGACTTTTTTCTAAGTATTTTAAGATGAAGCGGGTGAGGGCCGCGAGTCGTCCAGTTAGCTTTTGTACCTCTTTGATATTCTGAGGTTGTTGTATATTTCTGACAGCTCTGATTTGACTGGGATCGGCTTCTATACCTCTCTTTGTAACGAGGTATCCTAGGAATTTTCCCGAGATCACTCCGAATGTGCATTTTGCGGGATTCAGCTTTATATTGTAGCGGTGAAGGACCTCGAAGGTTCGACGAAGGTGGTCGATGTGATCTCAGGCTCTAGGAGACTTAACAAGTATGTCGTCGATGTATACTTCCATGGTGTCCCCTATCAGCTCTTCGAATATTCGATTCACCAGCTTTTGGTACATTGCACCTGCATTTTTTAGTCCGAAGGGCATTACTTTATAACAAAACATACCTCGGTGAGTGATGAATGCAGTCTTCTCTTGGTCTTCTGGATGCATAAGGATCTGGTTGTATCCGGAAAAGGCATCCATGAAACTTATCAACTCGTGCCCCGCCGTTGCGTCGACTAACGCATCTATATGAGGTAGGGAGAACGAATCCTTAGGGTAGGCTTGGTTGAGGTCAGTGAAGTCTATGCAGAGCCTGTTCTTCCCATTCTTTTTCTTTACTACCACGACGTTGGCTAGCCATTCGGAGTATTGCACTTCTCTTATGTGTCCGTTCTTGAGCAACTTATTGACCTTTTCATCCACGATCTTGTTTTGTTCAAAGGTAAATTTTCGTTTTTGTTGCTTCACTAGGGTCTTGTCCGGGTCGACCTGTAATTTATGTGTTATAACCGAAGGGTCAATACCTGTCATGTCTTCGAATGACCACACGAAATAGTCGTGATGCTCGATGAAGAATCTTATCAATTGTTCTCGTATTTCTGTAGTCAATCTTGGCCCAATCGGCACCTTATGTTCAGAAAAATCATGATGTATTTGTATTTTATCGAGGTCTTCTACCTCGGGTTCTTCATAGCTGGGATTTTCGACGCTGGTTGAGGATGACCCAACTTCGATTTGATTGATTTCCATAGCTCCTTTATGTTTGAAGGTGGAGACGTAGCATTCTCGTGCTGTGATTTGTTCGCCCTGAACTTCGCGAACTCCCCAAGAGGTAGGAAACTTCATGAGTTGATGATAAGTTGATAGCACCGCCTAGAGTTTATGGATCCAGGGTCTTCCCATTATGATGTTATAAGCTGAGGACGCGTCAATTACTTGGAATTTGTTGAAGATATTAATTCCCTCAATATAGGTGGGAAGTGTGATTTCTCCAATTGTGGCTTTGTATTCTCCGCTGAAGCCGATCAAGTTGGTTGACCTTTTGATGATTTTAGTTTCTTTTACATGCATTCCTTTCAAAGTACTCAAGAAGATCACATTAGAGGAGCTCCCATTGTCAATGAGAATGCGCTTAATCAAACAGTTGGAAATTAATATAGAAATGACTAGTGCGTCGTGGTATGGGTGTGAGAGTTCAGATGCTTCTCTGTTGGTGAAGTTAAGGGTGATGAGATCATCTTGCTTTGCTTCTCTGGGGATGCTTCCTCTGTATTTGATCGAGCGGCAGTGTCTCTTTGTCGAGGACTGTGAGATTTCGCTCACTTCCAAACCTCCAGTTATATAGTTCAAAGTACGATCGATTCTCGGGGGTTCAGACGGTTGTACTTCTTTATGATTCTCTCTTCGCGACCAGTTCTCTTTCCCTTTGGGGGTTAAAAGGTCGGTGAGATATTCTCACTTTAAGAGCTCGACAACTTCGAGTCTGAGAGCATGCATTCATTGGTTTTGTGGCCATGGTCATTGTGGAATTCACAGAATTTGCTCCTATTACGTTTGTTGTCCGGTGCTTTCATTTTTGTTGGCCATTTCACCTTCTGTTCAAGTCCTTTGAGGGCATGAACCGCCTCTGATGGTGATATGCAGAGGCTGTATTCAGGAAGTCTTTTGTCGAACTGGGTTCTTGAGCTCTTCTATTTTGCGGGTCGAATCGGGGGTTCCACGGATAAGGGTCCATTCTGTATCTTTCTGTCCTGTTGTTTCTCTGTTCTTTCCTCAGATATTCATTTCTGGTACGAGGCCTGGGTGAATTTGCTCCATCTTCTTCCCATTTAATTTGAGCTCAGACTTTGGCAAGAACGTCTTCCATTGTCTTACACGGATATTTGGTCAACTCTTTGTAGAGGTCTGAATCTCTTCTAAGACCTTTCTTGAAGGCTGAAATTGCGGTGTCGATGTTGCAATTGGAAATTGACACTTTTTCTCTATTGAATCTTCCCACGAAGCTTCATAGAGGTTCTTCTGGTCTTTGTACGACCGTGTAAAGGTCATCAGTACATTTTTCAATCTTACAACTACTTGCAAACTATTCGACGAAGAGATCATTAAGTTGAGTGAATGAAGAGATCATCGAGTTAGGAAGGTTAATGAACCATTTGAGGGCTGCGCCAACGAGGCTGGATCCGAAGCCTTTGCACATACTGGCTTTCCTGGCATGCCGAGGTATCGTGGTAATGAACATCATTTGCTTGTACTGGGCGACATGGTCGTCGGGATCGGATGCACCGTCGAAAAACTTCATGCTCAGGAAGGTGAACTTTGGGGGCATCTCTAAGAGACCGATTTCGTCGGTAAATAGAGAATCCGTAAAGCTCGTTGGTGCAGTTTTTCGAATGGGGGTGGGACCCCAGAGATCCGAGTTAGTATATCTTCCAACCTCTGAATCTTCTTTTCGACGTCAGATTCTGGATTGGGATCATAGTCTTCGAACCCAAGTGGGGGCCCTAGGGGGAGATCGTCCTTCTCCTTGTCTTTGAATGCAGGTTCCTTGCTTGTTCCTATAGCAGATTGGTAGCAAACTCAGGCGTTGATTTTAGGAGTACATGTTTTCGAAGTTCGTTAGATATTCGAGTTCGTGGGAGTAGGGGTGATTGAGTTCGAGGAGATCCGTTAGGGAAATAGTTCAGCTGTGAGATAGCTTCTACTCTGGCCTTCAGAGCTGAGTTTTCCGTGCAAATCACCGCAAGTTCAACTGTGGTGGTGTCCAATTGGCGCTGGATTGAACGTAGGAGTCGTGCGGTGTTACTGTCACCTTCCGGTGAAGGGGTCGCTGTCACCCCATCTTTTTAGGTTTCCTGAGGGACGGTTACTGCATCCTTTCAACTGTTGTTCATCATCTTGAAGTGATTGATCAGAACTCCACAGTGGGCACCAGACTGTAGAGATCAAAAACTCTACGGTTAATCGTACTTCGAGTTCGGGCTCCAGTGATCTACAAGATGAAGAAATACGTAAAGCCGAAGGACCGTCGGGGGGTTGACGATCGAACGGACTCCGATACTCAAGAGACATAATCAAAACTAAAAAATAAAGAAGGATTGAATAAAGTACTAAAAATGATCTTTCGGGGTTAAATTCCGTAATTTGCAAAGCGATTGTAATGTGTTGCTTGAGTGCTTGATTGTGCGTGTCTGTAGCTCGAGTGTACGTATATATATCCTTCTTCATCATATGATATATATAAGAGAACCTTAACTGGTTCCCGATTTTCGGGGGATCTTTCTTATCCCTTTTAGAGTTTTGACGGAGTCTTCCTTATCTTCAACGGGTCTTTGACCCGGTCGCTTATTTTGAAAGTCTGCTTGGACTCGATTTTTTCCTTAGGCCTTCGATCCCCTTAACCTCTATTACCGACCCCTCGACCTCTTTGACCTCTAATGATCATAGGCCTGGTCTTTGGGCCTATACAGAAATAAGGCCTCTACAGATAGCGCGATGAGTTCGCTGTTTTTCTCGAGGAGATAAAACATCCAAAAGCCTTAGAGTTGAGGTCATTTGAGGTGGATACCGTGGAGTTTGAATGGAACAAGCAAAGTACTGGATTTGACTGCGGCGTATCTATGATGAGTCACATGCAGAGGTTCGACAGGAAGGCATATTCGTGCCCAGCCTTAAGAAAGGTTTGAATTACATTATGTGTAGAGGTCAAAAAATCTCTACAATTAATCGTGCTTTGAGTTCGGGCTCCGGTGATCTACAAGACAAAGAAAACACGTGAAGCCGAAGGACCGTCGGGAGGTTGATGATCGAACGGACTCCGACGCTCAAGTCAGAATCGAGTTAATTAAAGATCAAAGCGATTAAATTATGGAATTATAAGAGTTATATTGCAAAAGAGATGGGGGTTGAGCTTCGCTATTATGGAGCCTTATGCGTGGCTTGTTTTTGGAGCTGCCTGCTGAGTGATGAATGTTTTATGATTTTATCGATATCGTGAGAGTTGCCAGTGTACCGTGTGTATAATTACCTCTGTCATTATGAAGAGTGTAGATATATATATATATATATATATATATATGTAGAGGAGGGTTTAACCAATTTCCGCTTTTTAAGGGATCCTTTCTATCCCTTTTAAGGTTTTGACGGGGTCTCATTTATCTTCAACGGATATGTTTAACTTGGTCTTCTCCTTGAGTCCGTTCGATCGGGGACTTTCGCTTCTAGACCTCTGGACTTTGAGGATTAAAGTATCGACCTCGAGAGGTGGACTTCAAGGCATGGACCTCATGATACTTTGTCATGAGGCGTCGATCCTATCTGGTTCTCTAATCCTTTTAAATAGGCGTGGGCCTAGTTTTTGGGCCTATGTAGAAATATGGCCTCTATATTATGTATAGTTTTTTTTTCAATTTACTATTCACCTAACTGATTTACTAACTTTGTTTTTTCGTTTGTAGTCCTTTGGTCGAAGGAAGCTTCGAGCCTTGTACTGTGCCCATATCGCCATTGCTGGAATGAATGATCTAAGATTTGAAGTTTATGAGTCAGTGATTGCATTCATGAACAGGAAGAAGTGATTGAGAATTATGTATTTATTTTTGGATACTTGTGGTGTTATGGCTAGATATTTGATACATTTTGAACAAACACTTTGGTATGTTTTGATTTGGTGGTTTGGATTTGCTACATGTATGGAGTTGGTTATGGTTGAAACATGAAGTTGTTTGTAATGTTGGACATGATTGGATGGGTGAAAATTATGTGCTTGTGTTATTTGTGGTATCTATGATGGTGAATAGTTGTTTTGGGTTATTTATTTTGAATCAATGGAATGGTGGTTAGTATTGTTTTATTTTAAATTTTGTATGATTTAGATGTTATTTTGTAGAATAAATTTTGTGTAAAGTATATAGGTTTATGTTGAATTTTGTCCTTTTAATAAATAGCATAGCCTGTATTGAGCAAGACCCATATTTATTTTTAGAGACAATCGTAGTATCATTTGTTAAGTTATAAAGTATTAAATGTTCAATAAAAAAGTAACCATTTATTCCATGTTAAGGTATCATTTGATATACGTATTATGATTTCAAGAAAATACAAATTTATTTTCAGAAATAATATCAGTATCATTTGTGTATTTATAAAGTATCACATTTAAAAAAAAATTGGAACATTAGATCCTAAATAGTATCATTTATTCAGTGTAAAGGTATCAATTGAAAAACAAAAACGTACCGTTTTTAGAATAAAATGTAATATCAGTTTAAGGAGCAACTTAAAATGCCAACATGTGTATTTTTGTGCATGATTTTCAATTCAAGAGTTAATTCACTCTTTTAGCTGCTATCAAACATGGACAACATTTTTAATCACAACTCAAAAAATCAAAATAAAAAATCAATCTTGAAAATTTTCTAATACGGTTCCCTTGTTTGGGCATTTTTCACATAAAAAAAAGCAACTTGAACAACCAGAAGAGGTAGTAGACAAACTAAGAAATCATGCATAAATGATTGTCTAAGAAATGAAATTACATCATAATAGTATTCCAAAATGATAAATCTCTTACATAATAAAATACCACCAACATTTTGATTCAAATTGAACTCTTAAAACATCACAAGATAAATTTAAAAAATGAGGAATCTTCAATCCAAGAATCTGCAAAGTAAATTTAAGAAGTGAGTCAGGCAGATAGAACATGTACCATTTAATAAGCATGAAAGTATCAATTATGCTGAAGACAGATATCAACCTGATATCCATCTAAAACAAACGAGGGTTGGAAGTCTTGGAGCCAAACTCATTCAACTGAGTTGAGCTTCCTTCAGCATTGCTCTTCTTCTTTCGGTCTTTCTCAAGTTTCCCCTTAATTCTTTTTCCCCCTCATTGGTTGTTGCTTTTGTTGGATTGAGTACACTTACGGATGATATGGAAACGTCTGTGTCTTCAATTAAATTCGTCATAGTTGTTACAGCCTGAACACCATCAAATATACTCATAGATACATCTTCCACAATCCTTCTTGCTTCTTCATTAGCTTGGGCTCTCAGAAGTATAGTGTAGTAGTTCCTAGCCATAGTGTGCCTCTAAGCAATGGAATGTAGGAAGTCTGTATTGTTATGAGGTGTACTGTCAGCTTTGTCCTACAAATCATTTTTTGCAAGTTTTGTCCATCTTTTCAAAATGTAGAAATCGGGTATTTTTTTTAACTGAGTTTCTATTGAATATTCTCAAACAGTGGGAGCAGAGCAATCCATACTCCTCAAATCGCCTGCACGTGCAACTTATGTAATTATCTCCAGAATAAAAATTCACCATGTCAACGGTCCGAGCATCGTGGTTCTGGACATCATACACTTTGACTTCCAATTCTTTACCACCGTCTCGACAATTGATGATATAGATTTAAGGAACTCATCTTCAAAATAAGGGAAAACTGAGTATATATACCTCAGATGCGTGCTTCAGCATCCCAACCAACGATAGACGTGAACCCGGTATTGCTCGTGAGCATTCAAACTCATCAACTTCTTCTTTACTTCTCTATCTCTGCACCGTTTGTTTGAAGATTGTGTAGAATTCATTCAAGTTCGTAGCCTTGCTAGCCTTGAAACCGATACATCTTCCACAATCCTTCTTGCTTCTTCATTAGCTTGGGCTCTCAGAAGTATAGTGTAGTAGTTCCTAGCCATAGTGTGCCTCTAAGCAATGGAATGTAGGAAGTCTGTATTGTTATGAGGTGTGCTGTCAGCTTTGTCCTACAAATCATTTTTTGCAAGTTTTGTCCATCTTTTCAAAATGTAGAAACCGGGTATTTTTTTTAACTGAGTTTCTATTGAATATTCTCAAACAGTGGGAGCAGAGCAATCCATACTCCTCAAATCTCCTGCACATGCAACTTATGTAATTATCTCCAGAATAAAAATTCACCATGTCAACGGTCCGAGCATCGTGGTTCTGGACATCATACACTTTGACTTCCAATTCTTCACCACCGTCTCGACAATTGATGATATAGATTTAAGGAACTCATCTTCAAAATAAGGGAAAACCGAGTATATATACCTCAGATGCGTGCTTCAGCATCCCAACCAACGGTAGATGTGAACCCGGTATTGCTCGTGAGCATTCAAACTCATCAACTTCTTCTTTACTTCTCTATCTCTGCACCGTTTGTTTGAAGATTGTGTAGAATTCATTCAAGTTCGTAGCCTTGCTAGCCTTGAAACCGATCGCACTATTGGTGCTCTTACTTCTCTGTGAGGACAGAATTCCAGCAGAGAAGTACGATTTATTGTATGCAGTGCACCACTTTTCTCTAAGCTCATAAAGACGCGAAAACTAGGAGTTGTCTTCCAGGCTGCACTCATTTATCATCGAGTTCCAGCAGCCCTCAAACTCTTCTTCATTCACACATCCAGATAAACACCTTTGGAAAGCGTCATTGAATGGCCGGTTGCCCTTCAATTTTCCAAAACGATTGATTGTGTTCTGGTAGCGATGTCATATGCACAATCTGTGTCTTATATATGGGAAAACCTGTCCACATGTAGATTAAAATGTTAGTTACATTTTGCCAATTGTTTCCCAATAAATGTAATGGTGGAATGGTATGGTCATAAAGATTACCTTTGATAATGCATTTGTAATTGCAAGATCTTGATCTGTGAAGATTGTGACGGGGCATTTCATCTTCATTGATTTCTTGAAAACTTCAAACAACCACTAGAACGTCTCCGTCTTCTCATCTGATATAAATGCACACCCGGACATGACATTTTTCTTGTGATAGTTCAACCCAACGAACGGTGCACAAATAAGATTATACTTGTTCGTTCTACAGGTCGTGTCAAAGACTACGACATCTCCATAAAGCTGGTAATCTTCATACATCATAGAATCTCTTCAAAATACATCAGACAATCTGCCATCGCTATTCAACTTGAGCCTGTTAGAAGAAGTCTCCATCTTCCACTCCCTCTTGACACAACCTGTCTATAAGTGTCTGTGCATCCCCAGCTTTAATTGCACTCATCCTCATTCTGTTAACAAAATTCATGTGATCCTTCAACGTGTGACCAACCAGGTGATCGCCCCTACTTCTTTTGACATGTATCTATATGAATATGTGGATTTCAGTCCAGAAGAGACCATGTCTCCAATCACAACAGCTTTGTCAACAGTAATTTTTCTCTGAGATCTATGCATGTGGCTCTATTTTTTTCTTGAAAGCTCATGATTGTGCTCCTCATTATGATCAATTACTTCAAGCATTCCATCATCATTTTTCTTCACCCTCAAGAATGCCTTGCAGTCAGTACGCGTGATGTTATTTTGCCGAAAGGTAATCTGATCTTGATTGCTAGATTCACCAACTTTGTCCTTTTTCTTAACACCTTCATTCGAGCATACATAGTATTTCTCAATCACCTGACCAAGACTATTTGTTCTTTGTGTATTTTTCCTAACACCAAATCCAACCTCCCTAGCATGCTTGCAGTACAATTCGTAAATCTCATCAAAGGTTTCTCTTTGAACACCAATCAGGGATCTAGACAAGCTCACGATATCACCTAATGTGCATGAAAGTATCAATTAAAATATTATACAGTATCAAAGTCGTTGGGTATAACCTGATCAGTTTATGGAAAAATTTTACCTCCGTATTGTGCTCGTATAGGGATTGGCTCATTGTCAGAATCATCAATTATCACAAGAGCTTCTATATTATCTCCCACATTCATGTTAATTTCATCCATCCTAAGCAATATACACGTCCCAGTATAATTTACAAATTCCCAACAAAAATTCCCAAAATTTCAATTATTCAATTGTTAGAAGAGATAAGGGTCACGTAGGCCCTTGAACTTTTTGGCGGGGACCTCGCAGGCCCCTGAACTTTTTTTTTGGCTCAATTAAGCCCCTGAACTTTTTTTTGGATCTATTGGGCCCCTCTATCAAGGCTCTCTTGACGGGGCCGTTAGTTCGTTTTAAAAGACGTTGTTTCATGTATTATTTGAATAAAAAAAATTCTAAATTCAATTTAAAAATTCACCCGCCCCATTTTAACATCTCCCGACCCGATACTAATTAAACCCGATACTAATCCTCTCATCAATTCCTCATCAAACCCCATCCCACTTATCCTGTCTGCATCTCGAAATTTCAGTATCCAATCCCATCCATATTCCTCCACCACGATCTTCTAGCTAATCTTTCACAACCCTAGCTAGAAATTCAAACACAAATTTAACAACAACAACAACAATAATTCTTGGGAGACTAATTATCTTGATTCTTGAAGGTATGGAACTATTTCCTATGTAACCAGACATCTCGCTGCGAATCAGCCCTTTAAACAGAACAACCTCCTCATCAAACTGGATAAGGAGCGATGAAGAAATGGATTTGGGGTTTTGGAAGAGAGCTCTCGACTCGAGAAACTCCATATCTTCAATGGATACTGGTTTCGACTTCTCTCTCTCTAACCCCATGAGGGGGGGTTTCCAATTCCGACCCCTTTCCCCATCACTGCCTCCACGGAGGCTTCGCGGTGGCGCGTTTCGTCCAGTCTATCCAGTAGAGCTGTCGGAGCGAAGACGCCGCCGGTATTTTGAGGCCGATTAGAGGAATCCCGGTGTACCAAAACCTAAATGGAGCGGGTTTAATTAGTATCGAATCAAGAGATGTTAAAATGGGGCAGGTGAATTTTTAAATTGAATTTATAATTTTTTTATTCGAATAACACATATAACGACATTTTTTTATACGAACTAACGGCCCAGTCAAGAGGGGCTTGACGGAAGGGCCCAATAGATTCAAAAAAAAAAGTTCAATTGAGCCAAAAAAAGTACAGGGGCCTGCGAGGTCCCCGTCAAAAAGTTCAGGGGCCTACGTTACCATTATCCCTTGTTAAAATATACAAAATTAATTTCACAAATACAATCCACACAATTGAATAGATTTGATTGAATTATAGAGACTCACCTTCAAATTTTCGAGCTGTAGAAAATATGGAATGAAAATCGGATTTCTTCAACGTAGAAGATAATGTCGCCGTCCTGACCTTTCGGCGCGGTGGTCTTGACCTTTCGGCGCGGTGGTCCTGACCTTCCGGCGCGGTGGTGATGGTGGCGGCGTTCGCGAGAGGTCGCCTACTCTCTCTCACCTTCGTCTCAGCCACCGTTCTCCTCTCTCTCTCTCTCTCGTTCCGATTTTCTAATTTTTTTTAAAAGTTTGGACTGAATTTTTCAGAACTGGGCTTGATCCGGGTTAATAGGCCGGCCCATCGTCTCCTGCACAGGAGATCAGCCCTTTAAAGAAACTGTAGAACCGAAAGTGAAAGTGAAAATTTTGTATTAAATAAATTATTAGGTTGGAATAAGAAACCCGATTGCAATAGACAATGTTGTTATTATTATTATTATTATTATTATTATTATTATTATTATTATTATTATTATTAGGGTTAATTGCCTTAACAATCATGAACTTTAGACGTATTTGCAAATTTAACACGAATTTTAAAAGTAGACAATTAAAACATTAATTTTTAACTTGGGTGTTATTCAACATCCCTATTTTTTTAAAAATAAATTAACCTCCGATTCCGTCGCCAACTTGCTCGTCTCTTCAACCCCATCATGATTTGACCATCAATTTTTGAAAAAATACGTTGACGTGGCCGAATTTAACAATCCTCAATTTTTTCCCATTGATGTGAGTGTCAAATTCGATCATTTTAATGTCATTTTTCAAAAATTGATGATCAAGTCGTAATAGGGTTGAACAGACGAGCAAGTTGACGGCGGAATCAGAGGTCAATTTGTTTTAAAAATAAAATTAGGGATGTTGAATAACACTCAAGTTAAAAATTGATGTTTTAATCACCTACTTTTAAAGTTCGTGTTAAATTTGCAATTATATCAAAAGTTCATGATTTATAACGCAGTTAACCCATATTATTATTATTATTATTATTATTATTATTAGTATTATTATTATTATTATTATTATTATTATTATGCCCGGTCTCTCATTCTCATCCAGACATCCAGTCGTGCCACCTACAAAAATAAAAATAGGTAATTAGAAATCGTGAGCGTGAGGTTTGGGGTAGGGCTTTTTCAACTTGGAACCAGATATTTTCCCTCCGGCGCTACTCAATCCAGCAAAATGGCGGCGGCAATGGGGATTCAGAGAGCGGACGGCGGCGGGAGGAGAGCGATTGACGACAACGATTCCAAGCTGGTCTTCGAGACTTCTAAAGGCGTGGAGCCGATTTTGAGCTTCGATGAGATGGGAATAAAGGACGATCTCCTCAGAGGAATCTACAACTACGGCTTCGAAAAGCCTTCCGCCATTCAGCAGCGAGCGGTTCTCCCCATCATCTCCGGCCGTGACGTCATAGCTCAGGCGCAATCCGGCACCGGCAAGACTTCCATGATTGCTCTCTCTGTTTGCCAGATTGCCGACACCAAGTCCTCAGAGTACGTTCCCTGATTTTTGTTGTGGTTTTGATCTCGTGCAGGATTCTGCTTTGTGCTAAAAAGGAAAATCTAGATTGATGCTTAGAATTGTTAGGAAATAGGAATTGTGATTTTGAATTAAGATAGTATAGTTTGTGTTTTTGGTGGATGTTGTTTCGCTTGCTCCACCTCTCTGATTTTATGTGCTACTTGGAACTGCATTGTGACAAGAGATTGATCATAACATTGCTCAGATATGGGTGATGGTTTTATTGGTGTTGATCAATACTTGATATCTTTTCGATAGTATTTATTTTTTTTCATTTCTTTTTGCTTAAAATTAGAGTTCAAGCCTTGATATTGTCACCTACGAGAGAGTTGGCTTCCCAGACAGAGAAAGTAATATTGGCAATTGGTGACTATATAAATATACAAGCTCATGCTTGCGTTGGAGGCAAAAGTGTGGGCGAAGATATAAGGAAACTAGAGCATGGAGTTCAAGTGGTGTCAGGCACTCCTGGCAGAGTTTGTGACATGATCAAGAGGAGAACTTTACGCACTAGATCAATTAAATTATTAATCTTGGTGAGTTCCACTTTCTTCTCAGTTAATGTACTTGGCATGGTTGAGCATGACATGGCGCGTTTCTATGCATTAATTCAGTTTTCATATATATTATAATTTAATATTAGTCTGGTTCGTACCGCATTAACTCTTTCTTTAATATCTTAAGGATGAGTCTGATGAAATGTTGAGCAGAGGGTTTAAGGATCAGATTTATGATGTCTACAGATATCTTCCACCAGAGCTTCAGGTGATCTTTGTGTGTGCATCTGTGCATTTAAATTCATTTTTACTAGATATTGACTCCATGCTATGTTATAAAGATGTTTGTGTATTCCAAAATTTTGGAAGTAGGTGTTAGCGCAAAATGTATTCACAACTTGCCACTACATATGGATTATCACCTATTCTATTTTCAGGTTGAAAATAGTAGTAGTAGTAGTAGTAAATATATACCCTGGCATTTTACTGGGATCCTGCACCAGTAGTTTATGCATTGTTTTGTGTAATTGTATTTTTCAATCCTTATTAAGAAATATATTAGTTGATTTGCTGCAGGCATGAAAGTTGTTTCTATTTATGGTAATATTGTAAATTTTTTTGTAAGAGAGAACTTTGGATTGCAGACCATCTTAAGCTGATTTATACAAAGATCCCTCTTCATGGGTTCATGGTTTCTTCTTGTCCTCCTTGGCTGCAACCTTTCTTTTTCTTTTTTAATGTATTTTATTGCCAAGAAAAAATACTACCTCAATTTTTTAATTTGGCTAATATGCAAATGGCTGACAATCTGGTTGATGTTACGTACAAATTTGAGGTTATATACTCATATTTTATTACCTGGCTTAAGCTCATGTGGATCTTGTATGTTGTGGAATTCCTGAATAGGTTGTGCTAATCTCTGCTACCCTTCCAAATGAAATACTGGAGATTACAAGCAAATTCATGACTGATCCAGTTCGTATCCTTGTAAAACGTGATGAATTGACTCTTGAGGTGGGTTTGCTTTTATTTGTACTATTTTGCATAGATGGCTTATATTTTTGCTCCCCAGATGAGGTCTTTTCATCATTTTTTCGTTTCTCATTTATTATTTTCCATGTTTTATTTGTGACAGGGCATTAAGCAATTCTTTGTTGCTGTAGAAAGAGAAGAATGGAAATTTGATACCCTATGTGATTTATACGATAACCTTACAATTACACAAGCTGTTATCTTCTGTAACACGAAACGGAAGGTAACTTTTTTATTCACGCTCCTCATAACGTAACTGTTACAATTAGTAAAGTGTTATCTGGTCTGTCCTCTTATGTGGTATATTTTTTGAACTGCTATATGCTTTAGTATTAGTTGATTGCTGATAATTGTCTAATTCTTGTTCTGAATACCCTGCATTGTAGAATCCGCTGAAACTTAATAACCTTTGATATTAGTTCCCATTCTTCAGTTACCTTTCCTTTCTTGACCTTGGGAATTGGGATGCTATCAGACTTCTGGTTGGCTGAAAATTTATTTTGAGTGTATTTCTAATACTTATTAAACCGTTCACTTTAGTCATCCTTTTCAACATAGTTGAAGCAGGACTAGTTTGACAATATCACTGTTGTAAGTCCCAGCCTTTTCTATTGCTGATTATGATATTATTTCATTTACACTCAAAATTACTCTAGCAGTAATGCTACTTGCAAAAAACAGTGCATAGAGTTGACAGTGTTTTAAAAGAAAACAGTCAGGATGACGGGTAAGGTACTAAATTATTGGATGGTGTTTACTTGTCAATAAAAGAAGAATCATATTTCTTGGGACATAAGAAACCTGAAAATGATTTAGAGTTTTAGAGGAAAGACACCTGCAAATGCTTGGTAAAAAATAACCCTTCTTTAACAAGAAAGCTAAGAGTTTGTGGAGTTACGGTGCTCTAGTAGTTGATAGTCCATGCAAATTTATGGTTCTCTTTTGTGTTGGACAGGTGGATTGGTTAACTGCAAAAATGCGTGAGAATAACTTTACTGTCTCATCTATGCATGGAGATATGCCACAAAAGGAACGTGATGCAATTATGGGAGAATTTAGGTCTGGCCAGACTCGGGTTCTTATCACAACAGATGTATGGGCTAGGGGACTGGATGTACAACAGGTAACCAGACCAGACCTTTTCTTTTCACAACATTAGAGGCTTTTGAGTATTTTTTCTGAAAAAATTACATATCCCATGCTCTAACTTGTTTCTCTTACACCCGTTGCCAGTGCATAAACTCTTCATTTGAAAATTGATTAATATGATGAATGTAACTCCTTTAACTGAAACCGTTTACTACTGCAGTTGTGATGAGCTTTGTTCCAAGTGGCGCTTTTTTGAACAAGTTATAATATCTTGTTAAATTTTGAATGGCACTTTTACTTGTCGTCTCACATTTCTCTCAAGCCTCCAATTAAACAGATTGAATGCATTTTTGATAACTCCGTCTCTGTATTGAATTGAATAGGTATCTTTGGTGATTAATTATGATCTTCCTAACAACCGAGAGCTATACATTCACCGCATTGGGCGATCTGGCCGTTTCGGGAGAAAGGTAATAAAGTTGAACCTACTTGCTAGTGTTGCCCATAATATTATACCGAGTTAAATAATGTATTTTCTTGCAGGGTGTTGCCATAAATTTCGTAAAAAGTGATGATATCAAAATCCTCAGAGATATCGAACAGTACTACAGTACACAGATCGATGAAATGCCAATGAACGTGGCTGATTTAATTTAAACTTTGTTTTGGATCGGTAAAAAGTTGGATGCTGGTTTTAGTTTTAGTGTTTTTTAATTTCAGTTGATACATGCTCTATTTGTACAATATATCCCAATTACTAATCCGTAAAGATCCTCCACCTAATTATTATTGTCATATGTCTGTATTCATTTTTCGTATGGTTTGTAAATTACACCTTAATAACAAATCAATTGAGACCAAGGCTGCTTCCTGATTGACCTGCCAAGCAACATGTAAGTAGGGACAAATTGCAAGATCCAAAACCAATTGTAGAGATTCCACCTTTAAAAACATGCTAGAACCCTTTGTTGGTCATATATCACTTCCTCCAACGCAGTGTCCTCCACCTTTGCCAGGACACAGATGCAAACTCATTATCTTGCCTACAACTTCCTTTTTTTTAGGTGGGCTATAACTTAATAATAAGTAAAAGTAAACATCAAGCATACCCATGTTAAGAATATGAGTAAAGCTCAACAAATTACATGAGATAAGCAAGAGCCGTATAGTATAAAAAAAGTCCAAGTACAGGAAAGATCTAACAAGCACTTAGATTCCCAAAGGTTTGGCTCACCAATGTCATCAAAACAGAAGGATACGAGTAGAACAGGCTCTTGCCTACATGTGTTTTGATTCAAGCAACGGCTGGGGGTATCAAGTCTGTTAAATAGCTTTCCTATTTATATCAATCTAAAACAGATAGAAAATAATTGCAAATGCTATACCCTTGGCCTTCACCTGAAGGATCAGGTTTCGTGTACTTCTATTTCTTACGTAGTAACTTATAAATTGCCTACAAATTTGATCACCGACTTAATATAACTCATAGGTGTCTTTGCCTACACCATTAAACAACATTTGTATGTGATAACATTCAGAATGATAATATCAACTGGTAATCGTTTTTAGTCATTCAACATTTTACATACGAGCACTAGGAGAACATGGTATAGATTAACAGGTGCTTGCTTGGATGAGGAGTACCCAGTGGGTCAGGGCTGAATAAGAAGGTAGGCTTATTCGAGGTTTCAAGTGGATAGAATGATATATGGGAATGAGGTGGGCGAATCAGGAACCTGATGAGGGCTCCAGCGAGAAGCAAGATATAGTGGTGTGTTCTCTATAGAGGTGGAGGCACCATCCATTAAAATGATTTTCACTAAGCAGTTGTATCCAAATAGTCTGTATTTAAATTTAAAACGACAAGTTCCTAGCATAAACCAGCTTAAATAATATAACATCTAACTAATGTGTGGGGACATAGTAAAAACACATTCTCTATAAGGGTCTGTATTTAAATGACAAGTTCCTAGCATAATGTATAAACCAGCTAAAATAATATAACATCTAAACAATACATGTGGAAGTAGTAAAAGCACATTCTCGATAATAAGACATAATATTGCAATCCACAAGAATGCCAACACTAGAATATAAGAGATTCAACTTCTGCAAAAAAGAGTAATGGGGTCACATGAAAAGGCCTTAATTATACCTTGCACCTGCAACGCTAACAATAAAGAAGTCTGCTGGCTTAATAACCAATATCGCTTGGATCTCCTGTGTATTCGGCAACTTGCTCGAGCTTCACATTGAGCAGCTCATGAGTCTCAGCATCTCGGATCACTCCAGTCTCTTTTTCTGAATCCCGTTCCAGCAGACTCCCATAGACACCCTTGTGCCTACCATATAAAACAATCACAGGGCCTCCACGCTTGGGAAGTGCAGTCTCTAGTAATTCCTGATCCACTCCTTGCACTAACTCCCTGCTCTCATCAACTGATATGTCACAAAACCCCGGCCCCACAACATCCACCACAACCGCTTTCTTCAAGAATAATCTCCCACCCTTCAATTCCTCACTAATAATCCTTACCCTTATATGATTCCTCAACCAATTTACACTCTCACTCCTTGCCTTCTCTTCTTTCCCACTCTTCCTCGCAAGATTTCTATCCTTTTTATCTTTATGTATATCCTCTTTAACTCTTAATTCCTTCAATTTTCTCATACACTTATCCTCCTCCACAGAACCCACCTCCACTACGTCCCTACTGTGAACTTTCACCTTTTCATTGCTCTTCGACATCCTTACAACCAATACATCTCCACCATTTCTCACCTCCACAATTTTAGCTTTCATCCCCATCTCTCTCCCCTTTACTAGCCTAACCTCTTTCTCTTCAACAAACCCTTTCGTATGCTTCTCGTTCCGGCCCTTAATCTTCTCCGGCCTGCCATTGGCCTTCACAAGATTCTCGCCAGCATTACCATTGGTTTTAATCGGATTCTCTGGCTCCGGCAAATCTCCAGTAAAACCTAACCCCCCTCTCCCCCTCTTCCTTGTAACCTCAGAAATGATCACATCCTGTTTCGCATTTTTGCCTATCCCTCTACCCTCTTTCCAACCGTACCCAGACAGCAACGCTGCACCAAAACCCTCCACGGGCACATCTTCGAATTCATCTAACCCTGGACCATCCGGAAGATTCTCTAAATCCTCCCTCAATACTCTCAACTCCATCTCCGAAATCGTCTCGCCGCGATCGCCAGTAGGAACATCGAGCCCAGCGCCAGACGGCTCCCGAAGATTGAGGCCATAACTCACGGAACTATCGCAGGCTTCTGGATTAGAGCCGGTATCCAACTCGAACTCACGGGGCGCATCCTCGCCGTTCGATTGGGAAATCTGCTGGAGATTGGGGAGGTTTTTGAGCTTTTTATTGTGGCGCCAGGCGTTGGGGATCGGAGCAATCGGTTTGATCTTGGATTCAGACGGCGTAGCTTCGTCGGCACGGAATTCGCTGACGTAGTTGATGACTGGAGAATCGGTCGCGGCGGCAGATGGCTTTTTCAATCGATTGGATTGGGGTTTGGCGTTGAGGGAGAACGAGATACTCATCGTAGCGATCGCGCAACAAGATGATGAAGAAAAAACTCTTCAATCTATCTGACGAAGAAAAAAACCTAATTAGGGTTCGCAAACGATATTTAGGGGAAGCGAAAGAACTAGAGGCTCGACCCCTTCCAAAACATCAATTTCGACAGGTCCCTTGCTCAGAATTGGTGCAACACCAAATCATTATTTTTAATCATTATTTAATTTAAATTACAATTTTTCTCAATAATTTTAATAAAAATACAATTAAATAAACATGATCCATAGAATAAAGTCATATCATAAATCACTACAAATTGACTTAACAACACACTACAAATAACATAAAACTATTTGAAAAAAATACATTGATGATCGTTTAAAATAATTTTATTATTCCAAACACATTATATGCTATAGTTTTTTAATAACATATAATTTTTTATAGTATTTTAATTTTTTAATATTACATATATATAAAGTATAAAATTAAAATTTATTAATTTTGAATAATTATCATTTGTAAAAATATTTAATAATTAAGCACATTCTAAATTATAAGATAAAATGAAATCTTTTCTAAAATATTTTTATTTATCGTAATATTTGGTACAAAAGATTCGAGTCACCAAAAAAATTAGTATAAAAATTACATGTATTTGGTGCATAAACTGCAAGGACGGGTGTTTTGGGCTTTGACTATGCCCAAAAAAATATAATTTTATATTTTACGCTCATTACAGAAGTAGTTATTTACTTTAATTTTTTAAATGATTAATTGAATAAAAAAAATTCACAACCCTCCCGTTAATTTATAATATAATTTTCACATATAACTTATAAAACGTAACAATGGCCATGGTTTAACTTTAAAGTGTTTACCAGCGATTGAAACATTAACATGGCATGGCACCAAAGTGAAACGACACTGTTTTATATCTTAAAGTTTTATTAAAAAAATCTTAAGTATTTTCTACATTTTCTTTTAATAAAATTGGCATATATATTTGCTATTTTTTGTGTATAAATCTATGCTGTGAAAATAAATAAAAATGAGCAAAAATAAATAGTGATTGAGAAAAAAGAAACAAGTTTAATAATATGGAGTTTTGTTGGCAATTTAGATTCTAAATGTCTCAAATACCCTGTGGCTGTGATACACTTGATCCCCACACTCAATCATTGGGTAAGTGTACTTTGACATTATTTACTCATCACACAATAACTTTATCTCATATATATATATATATGGATATATTACATTCTATTTGAGTCCAAATTTGAATTTGAAATACGATTAAATATGCATACGATTATGAGTACAATTACTTGTGGCATTTTGAAATAAGATTAAAGATGCATACAATTATTTATAATTTTAAAATACGAGTATTTATACAGCTAATGCATACGATTAAATGTAATGTCTACAATTATCTTATCTTATCTTAATATATATAAAAACGAATAGTTATGCCCTTTATAGTAAGTCAGTTTTTCCCGCCAAAATGCATTTCCGGAAATAGAAATCTTAATATATATATATATATATATATATTAATCAGTTAAGAATATTTATATTAATTCATTAGAAAATATATTATCATCAAAATCAATATTTAAATTCAACCGGTAAATGAATATGCATGCCATAAATCAGGAATATTCCTACCATTAATCCCATTAATCCTTTTAATCTTAATTAAGGTAAATTACATAAATACAAAAATTTCGATCAATTGATTTAAAGTCTACATAGATATGATTAGTTTCTTTCAATATAATTACGAATATATCTATATACTAAAATTGATTTACATTTTACATATATATAATTAATCCACCAATCTATTATACATTCCATCAATCTATTATTAATGTTTAAATATAAGTATATTATAAGTTTTAATAATGTAGATCAATTAAAGCATGATTAGCGATGTTAATTGCAAAATAAATAATGTATAATTATATTTAATTTGTTATATATTTCATATTGCATGCATGATCACTTTCTCTTCCTTCTCAATAATATTTATATTGCAATGTTAGTTCATTATTTTATAATTATCCACAAAACTATATTTCTATATCTATACCTTGCATGTTGTATATTTTTTACCTTAATTAATCCATCCAAATTTTAGATCATCAATTAATCAGTATCCGTTTCTTCAATTAATTATTGATTTGCAAAATCAAATCCGAAAATCTGGAACATAAACACGACTTTAATTCAATATCAAATTAACATTGCATGTTTTGAGCCTAAATTAGTACGCCTATGGTTCTTTCAATATATATAGGCATAGCCAATGTAAATCAACGCAATGTGCATTATGTGATTATTAATATTAATTTCATATTGCTTACATTTACGTTATTACATTCTATTTTCTTTCAAATAATTGATTTATATTTTGTATGCGTTCTTATTTTTACGATGATTTTTTGTTCTTGATTTATTTTTTGGTAAAATAGTACATGTAAAATGAAAAAATTATAAATACAAATATTAATCTAATTAACTTACTTTTAATTGACAGGATCTAGATGGAAGAAACATAATCATGGCGAAGGAGGAGTGGCGTATCTATATACTTCTGATCTCGAATATGGTCGTAAAAGGGAGAGATAAAATGAGAAAAGCATTCGCTCATCTTATTTTTTCTAATTCTTATTTTCTTAAATTTGTTCATATTTTTAATTTAAAGGAGTGACCTAAAAAATCATTTTCTTTTCTGGGGAGGTGGGCTTTTTATTTCATTTGCAGCAAACAGTTCACGAGATGGAATGGAACAATTTAATTTGTATGAACATGCGGATACACTGTATTATGCTCAATTTTCTTTTATATATTTTGTTAATGTTGATATTGCTAAGAGTTGAAAATTGAGAAAAATCAGTAAAGTAATTTGATCAAAAAATAGACATGAATGGAATTTAGTTTTGCTATGGCAGCAAATACGCACATATGCTTGCTATAGGAATTATGGAAAATCTAATTAATTAAGGATGTTGCTTCAAAATTGGGACAAAAAATTCTCACTTTGTAGGATTTAGGATTTTAATTTTCTATTTTTTCAATTGTATGATTGAATGAGTTTATTTGATTAATTTCTATTGACACTAACAATACTTCAAAATATAGATATGGAGTCTGTTGCAGTTGTTGCAAAAGAAAGGGTGTTCATTGCATATAAGATTATTGACACTATTCAATAGTTTCTCATTGCATAGAAGATTTGCACTCAACAATTGGCCGAAGGAAAAGATTGGCAATCATCAACATGAATGTAGTGATCGATGAAGGGTTAAATTAGCACGAATCATGTAATTACAACACTGATTTGCGAAAAGGAAGATAATATACAACTATTTTATTTGTTTGTTTTTTAAAGTATATATATTAGATGTGATTCTATACAAACATCTATTATATATACTTCTGTTTTTGAATGACAGCATTTTAGATTTGTTTCATAAAAAATGTAGTTTTACACAATCAAGGTGGAAATGTTATATTTTCACTAATTTACTATCATTTTATATACTCAAACATTCAATTTTGATGCATTTATTATATTAACACCAGATTGTACTTGATAATTTAATTATTTTATTAATATATATGCCTTTATTCAAAATGACACACTACATAAATTTGAGCGATTTCCATTTGCTCCGTATATGTTGACCCCAACTCCCCAAGTCTTTATTGTATAGATTCAATGAATTTTTGACAGAATTTAATATATTTATATTGCGAATACAATCATGTTATTCACAATTAATGGTTTGCAAATGTATTGTCTATATATATAGTACATAGATCCATTAAATTAATATTAGGTTTCTAATAAATTATACTATCAAATAAAATTAATTTTTGTTTTAGTTTAATATTTTAATGTTTACTGTTTTAATATAAGATTTATGTTTATATACTTATGATTCAATTTAAAATTTAAATTTAAATTAGCTAACTAACATGCATGTATTGCAATATATATTTATATTAGAGATCTAGCTAATTTACGTAATGCAAAAAGGGTTCGATAATTTTACAAAATATTATATATTTACTTAAAATGCAAAAATGGTTCAATAATTTTACAAAATATTATATGTTTACTTTAAATTTGGAATCATTAATTTGTCCTAAAAACTATGCATATACACTTATCAATCGTACAAGAATAATTAAACTCATTCAACCAAGAGAACCGTTATCAAGATTGTATTCATGTTTTATGTAACACCCTAAATTCTATAATTTAAAATGTTACTCTTTCTATTCTTTAAAGCGGAAAATTATTAATAAAAATATCAGTTCGAATAATTTTTTTATCAAAATAGAACCATATTTTTCAGAAATATATGTACTCAGAATAAAGCACCTGCATTTCATAAATACCAAGTTCATTTCAAAAAGGAACTCACAAGTTCTAAAATATAAAATTCACACTCCTAATATTAATAAAACCATATTAGCAAACCACTACATTAGGTTAGACCAAAAACTACTAACAAACATAAAAAATACTAAATTCAAAATAGTTTACTTTCAGAAACAAGTGCAAAAGTTAAGGTCAACCATTGGAAACATTTTGAGAAAGTTCACCCCCATTTCCATCGCGCTGCTTCCAACTCACTGACCTGAAAACATTTAAAAATGTGGGGGTGAGTACTCTTAAAACGTACTCAGTGGTGGGGGATCATGAGCATTTCTTTCTATTTATCCAACTAAATTTAAATCGCAGGAATAATGGATTTAGGGTACTCTTCTTCTGATTCTAGAATACATCTTGAACTATGCATAGGACATAATCTGGCACGTATAAAACGCTTCTGTGCGTACAAAACGTTTTTCTGATCTGATGCGTATAAAACGCTATCCATATTCCATCCACGATAATTCAAGTTGGATTTAAAACATTTCTGTCTGAAAAAGCATATAACATATACTTTTATTTCAAATATAATAATTTTACCCACCTGATAATAGAGACCACGTAAAATTGAGTAGGGAATCACAAAATAGGCGAGGGTCCTAATTGCGCCGCACCTAGTATCAAAATAAAATTTGAACATTCATTTCTTCTAATTCTAATTTTTTAATAAATCTAGAAATCATAAATTATATGCCTATATAATTAATTCACAAAATCTTGGGCTAAATTCAAGGTTCATAAAAAGTAGATGAGACAAATTTCTAGATTCAATAATCAACTAGGAGTTACTATGCGTGAATAGATAAAAGTTGGTTTGATAAAAAAATTAATTATTCAACATGTTTTATAGATTTTTGATATTAGTTTTCGTGTTGTTTATATATATATATATATATATGTATAATTATGGGAGAATAAAAACAAAACAATGGATAGATGGTGGTGTTAATTGCTGAGCACTTGATGGAGGGTCATTAATTGATTTGTACTCTACTTTCAAATAAATTAAATAAAGTGACACATATTATTGTGAAGTAGCATGATTCGAAATTTACCTTAGGAACGGCAAGAATTTTGTATAGAATTCTGCTATTGAAATCTTGATCAACAAGCTTTTTAAGGTCTACTGATTGTGGAAGATTTTTTTTTTCGATGGAAGTTTTGAAAGAAGGTTTGAAGTGAAATTTAAAAAGCTAAGTAAAAGATAAGAACAAGAATTTGATTAACTAAGAAGAGTACACATGTCTTATTTGAATGAATTGAAGTTAAGGGCTGTTACGTGTTTAGTTAGGAAAAAAAAAATGGCTCATCATTATCCTATATATATATATATATTATTTTATTTTTAATTACGCAACTTCCCTTCGAAAATAAATAAATAAATAAATAAATTTTATTTAAATAAACAAGACTCAAAAATATTATAAGGTTCAAAAGTAAAATTTTAAAGCCCAAACATTAATTCCAAATATTTATAATACTAGGGCGCAACTTCGAACTCCCTCATGTTCCTCTAATATTTAATGAACATTATCAAATAAATTAAAACTCAAATTCAAAGCAATTAAATAATTGAAATAGTTTAAATCGCGTAGAAGTGGGATGTTACAATCCTACCCACTTAAAAAAAATTTCGTCCTCGAAATTTATCTTACCAGGTTGACTTAAGTATGGATATTTAGCTAGGATTTCCTCTTCGCGTTCCCAAGTTGCTTCTTCTTTCCCGTGCCTACTCCACTGTACTCTAATTAACAAAACTTGTCTATTCCTCAACTCGTGGGTCTTTCTATCGAGAATGGCAATAGGCTCCTCTTCATAGGTCAAGTCTTTGTTGAGTTGTGTGTCCTCATAGTTGATGGTGTGAGTTGGCTCATGCAAATATTTCCTTAGCATAGAAACATGAAAGACATCGTGCACCAACGACAATCCGGGTGGTAGAGCTAGGCGATAAGCCAAATCACCAATTCGTTCTAAGATTTCAAAAGGTCCGATAAAATGAGGTCTTAATTTTCCTTTCTTCCCAAACCTCAACACCCCCTTCATAGGAGCGACCTTCAAAAAACACTTTGTCACCTACCTCAAAATGCAAATCCTTTCTCCTTTTGTTGGCGTAAGATTTCTGTCGATCTTGAGCAACTTTAATGTTACCTCGAATCTTCTCCACTACTTCCACCGTTCTTTCAACTATTTCGGGACCTAAAATTTTTCTCTCTCCAACTTCATCCCAATACGCCGGTGATCTACATTTTCGTCCGTATAGCGCTTCATATGGAGCCATGCCAATGCTAGAGTGGAAGCTATTGTTATAAGCAAATTCCACTAACAGTAGATGCGCCTCCCAGCTACCTCCTAAATCCATGACGCAAGTTCGTAACATATCTTCCAATGTTTGTATAGTTCTTTCTGATTGGCCATCTGTCTGAGGATGATATGCAGTTGAAAACTTTAGCTACGTGCCCAATGCTGCATGTAAGCTCATCCAAAATCTTGATGTGAAACGGGGATCTCGATCTGATATTATGGACACTAGGACTCCGTGTAGTCGGACTACTTCTCGAATGTATAGCTGAGCGAGTTGATCCATAGTGAACGTCATTCTTATAGGTAAAAAGTGAGCTGATTTTGTCAGTCGATCAACTATAACCCAAATCGCATCATGATTCTTCACGGTCTTGGGAAGTCTGACCACAAAATCCATGGTAATATGCTCCCATTTCCATTCTGGTATTTCCAGAGGATTCAACAATCCTGACAGTCTTTGGTGCTCTGCTTTTACTTGCTGACAGGCCAAACATCGTGCAACATAGTCAGCAATCGATTTCTTCATGCCATACCACCAAAAACTTCTTTTTAAGTCTTGATACATCTTAGTACTTCCAGGATGTGCTGTGTAAGGTGATCAATGTGCCTCATCTAAAATTTCTCTCATTATCTCGTTGTTCGGCACACAAATTCTGCCCTTAAAGAGTAGAGCCTCATCTGATGATATTATGAATCCCTTAGAATCGTCCGACACTTCTCTTGCTCGCACCTTTTCTAGAAAACCATCTTCCTTTTGTGCCACTCTAATTCTATCTCGTAGCGTCGGTTGCACTACTAATGCTACGATTATAGCATTAGCTTCTTCTGGTGTGGACACAACCTCGAGACTCAACTTCTCAAAATCCTTAATCAACTCTTCTTGCCACGTGATTCCCTTTGTAGGATTCACTTTCTTTCGACTAAGTGCATCAGCCACAATGTTGGCTTTTCCGAAGTGATACGTGATCGTACAGTCATAGTCTTTAACTAATTCCAGCCACCTTCTTTGCCTCATATTCAATTCCATCTGAGTGAAGAAATATTTAAGACTTTTATGATTCGTATAAATCTCACACTTACCTCCATAGAGATAATGTCTCCAAATCTTCAATGCATGCACAACAGCAGCCAACTCTAGATCATGAGTGGGATAATTCAACTCATGAGGCTTCAATTGTCTAGAAGCATAAGCAACTACCTTTCCCTGTTGCATCAAGACGCATCCTAGTCCTTGTTTTGATGCATTACTGTAAATGACAAATCCCTTTGATCCATCAGTGATGGTCAATACTGGGGCCGTTACTAATCTCCGTTTCAACTCCTGGAAACTCTTCTCACATTTTTCTGTCCATTCAAAAGGTACCCCTTTTCGTGTCAATTGCGTGAGTGGTCCAGCTATCTTGGAGAATCCTTCAATAAACCTCCGGTAGTATCCAGCCATTCCCAGAAAACTCCTCACTTCTCCCACATTTGTTGGTGGACTCCAATTGTTGACAGCTTTTACTTTTGTTGGATCAACCTCAATACCTTCAGCAGTCACTACGTGTCCAAGGAATGCTATTCGATCTAACCAAAACTCACACTTTTTGAATTTAGCATACAATTTCTCTTTTCTTAGAGTTTCTAGCACAACTCTCAGGTGCACTGCGTGTTGCTCCTTATCTTTTGAATAAATCAGGATGTCATCAATGAACACAATGACGAATTGATCTAAATATGGATGAAATACCCGATTCATTAGATCTATGAACACTCCTGGTGCATTAGACAATCCAAAAGGCATCACCACAAACGCATAATGACCATATCTTGTCCTGAAAGCCGTCTTAGGGATATCGTCTTCCTTCACCTTCAATTGGTGGTATCTTGATCTCAGATCTATCTTTGAAAACACACTAGCCCCTCGAAGTTGATCAAATAAATCATCAATCCTCGGCAAAGGGTACTTATTCTTTATTGTGAGACGGTTTAGATCTCGATAATCTATGCACATTCTCATACTACCATCTTTCTTCTTCACAAATAGAACCGGTGTTCCCCATGGCGAAACACTTGGCCGAATATACCCTTTGTCAAGTAACTCTTAAAGTTGGACCTTCGACTCTTGTAACTCTGATGGTGCCATTCGATATGGTGCTTTAGACATTAGTGCTGCTCTTGGCATTAAGTCAATTGTGAACTCCACTTGTCGATTCGGCAGTAATCCGGGTATCTCTTCAGGAAATACATCCACAAAATCTCTAACTATTGGCACATCATCCATTGTCGGTTCAGTTGGTGTAGTCCCAATAATACTTACTAAGAATCCTTGGCAGCCACATTTCTTCAACATCTTCATAGCTTTCATTGCTGATATGATTCTTAGTCTTCCACCTAGCTTAGCTCCATGGAAGATAAATTTTTCCTTGTCTGGCCTTTGAAATACTACTTCTCATTCACGACAACATATAGTCGCAAAACTTCTGCTTAACCAGTCCATTCCCAAGATTAAATCAAATTCTTGCATCTCAAGAGCATGTAAATCACCTACAAGCTCTTTCCCCCTAAAATCCAATCTAACACCTTTAGCAATCCTATCAGTTCTTAATGTTTCTCCAGCAGGGATTCTAACATTGAGGGCTAAGTTTTCTACTTCTAAACTTAGTCCTAGCTTAGCACAAAGCTCAATTGAAATAAAAGAGTGTGAAGCACCAGAATCAAACAGAGCTAAAGCTGGCATTCCAAAAATTGATATTATACCTGACATCGTGCCACTATTCTTCCCAGCTTCTTGTTGTGTGAAGGCAAAAAGTCGTGCGTTACCACCTTTCTTCGGCTCTTCACATCGCTTCTTGGGACAGTTTGTCGAGATATGCCCTGGCTCATGGCAATAATAGCAAACTCCTTTGCCCCAATAACAAGGTCCTGAATGTGGCTTCTTACATTCTGGACATAGAGAAACTCCTGTAGGTGCCCAATTTACGGGATGTGCTTCAGTTCTCTCATTCTTTATGGGAAAATTCTCATTTCCCCTATTGCGATTATCCAATTTTCTTTTACCACGGGGATCTGCATTTCTTGGAAGAGCTTTATCTACTTCTAGTCCGGTAGCTACTTCATGAGCTTGTTTAACAGCTTGTCCGTAGTCAACGATCCCCTGTGCCGCTAGAATTCCACGTATCTCTGGTCGAAGGCCTCTCATGAACCAGTCTGCTTTTTGATCCTCAGCATCTAGTAGACGTGCTGCGTAACGTGAGAGTTGATTAAACCTTCACTCGTACTCTGTGACTGACAAGTTACCTTGCTTCAATTCCAAGAATTCAGTTTGCTTCTGCATACGAAAAGCACGAGAAAAGTACTTGTCCATAATGATCTCTTTAAACCTATCCCAAGTCAAGTCTTGACATTCCTCTACGGTCATGCCAATTTTGTACGACTTCCACTAGTGGCCAGCATCCTCAGTGAATTGAAAGACTGCACATGAGACCTTATGTGCATCATCGCACTCTATGTGTTCGAAGATCCGCTCGAGCTCCATTATCCATTCTTCGAGAGCAAGTGGTCCACTTCTACCATTGAATCTAGGTGGAGTGTACCGACGAAATTGCTCGATCACCTGATTAGTGGTTGGCGGAACAGGTGCATTAGGTGCTGCATTTTGTTTCACTGTAGCATGAGTTTGTTGCTGTACGAATCCTTGTAGTGCTCTAATCAGTTCTGGCACAAAGTTGCCACCGCCTGCATTTGGTGGTTGATGGGCCTCGGGATTCCGTGGTGGATTACGATTAAGAGGCGGTCGTCCATGTCTCATACTTCTGTAATACGCATAGGTAAACAAAGGAACACATACTACTAAGTTCAAGCCAAATCATAAGTATCTAAATATTTTGAATCTAAATAGGGAAACCATCTATTGAAAAATATTTCTATGTTCACTCTAAATTTCGGGGTCTAAAATAATTTCTTTCTCATTCATCGAATGCATTTAAACATAATAAAAACTTTTCTGCATAAATCACTTCTCAACATTTCTCATCATTCTCACATAATATCTGAAATTTTCTTAATGCTCACCACATTAAACAACTTTGCAAAATAAATAAATCAAGCAAAGTACCTTGGAGCAGGAGCATGTGGCAGAAATGGGTGGTGTATCATAAAATCAAACAATTTAATTCTTTCAAACACATTGAGTCTACAGGAAAGTAGACCTGCTCTGATACCACTAAATGTAACACCCTAAATTCTATAATTTAAAATGTTACTCTTTCTATTCTTTAAAGCGGAAAATTATTAATAAAAATATCAGTTCGAATAATTTTTTTATCAAAATAGAACCATATTTTTCAGAAATATATGTACTCAGAATAAAGCACCTGCATTTCATAAACACCAAGTTCATTTCAAAAAGGAACTCACAAGTTCTAAAATATAAAATTCACACTCCTAATATTAATAAAACCATATTAGCAAACCACTACATTAGGTTAGACCAAAAACTACTAACAAACATAAAAAATACTAAATTCAAAATAGTTTACTTTCAGAAACAAGTGCAAAAGTTAAGGTCAACCATTGGAAACATTTTGAGAAAGTTCACCCCCATTTCCATCGCGCTGCTCCCAGCTCACTGACCTGAAAACATTTAAAAATGTGGGGGTGAGTACTCTTAAAACGTACTCAGTGGTGGGGGATCATGAGCATTTCTTTCTATTTATCCAACTAAATTTAAATCGCAGGAATAATGGATTTAGGGTACTCTTCTTCTGATTCTAGAATACATCTTGAACTATGCATAGGACATAATCTGGCACGTATAAAACGCTTCTGTGCGTACAAAACGTTTTTCTGATCTGATGCGTATAAAACGCTATCCATATTCCATCCACGATAATTCAAGTTGGATTTAAAACATTTCTGTCTGAAAAAGCATATAACATATACTTTTATTTCAAATATAATAATTTTACCCACTTGATAATAGAGACCACGTAAAATTGAGTAGGGAATCACAAAATAGGCGAGGGTCCTAATTGCGCCGCACCTAGTATCAAAATAAAATTTGAACATTCATTTCTTCTAATTCTAATTTTTTAATAAATCTAGAAATCATAAATTATATGCCTATATAATTAATTCACAAAATCTTGGGCTAAATTCAAGGTTCATAAAAAGTAGATGAGACAAATTTCTAGATTCAATAATCAACTAGGAGTTACTATGCGTGAATAGATAAAAGTTGGTTTGATAAAAAAATTAATTATTCAACATGTTTTATAGATTTTTTATATTAGTTTTCGTGTTGTTTATATATATATATATATGTATGTATAATTATGGGAGAATAAAAACAAAACAATGGATAGATGGTGGTGTTAATTACTGAGCACTTGATGGAGGGTCATTAATTGATTTGTACTCTACTTTCAAATAAATTAAATAAAGTGACACATATTATTGTGAAGTAGCATGATTCGAAATTTACCTTAGGAACGGCAAGAATTTTGTATAGAATTCTGCTATTGAAATCTTGATCAACAAGCTTTTTAAGGTCTACTGATTGTGGAAGATTTTTTTTTTCGATGGAAGTTTTGAAAGAAGGTTTGAAGTGAAATTTAAAAAGCTAAGTAAAAGATAAGAACAAGAATTTGATTAACTAAGAAGAGTACACATGTCTTATTTGAATGAATTGAAGTTAAGGGCTGTTACGTGTTTAGTTAGGAAAAAAAAAAATGGCTCATCATTATCCTATATATATATATATATATATATATATTATTTTATTTTTAATTACGCAACTTCCCTTCGAAAATAAATAAATAAATTTTATTTAAATAAACAAGACTCAAAAATATTATAAGGTTCAAAAGTAAATTTTTAAAGCCCAAACATTAATTCCAAATATTTATAATACTAGGGCGCAACTTCGAACTCCCTCATGTTCCTCTAATATTTAACGAACATTATCAAATAAATTAAAACTCAAATTCAAAGCAATTAAATAATTGAAATAGTTTAAATCGCGTAGAAGTGGGATGTTACATTTTATCTTTTTCACCTCAGACTTAAAAAATAGGATTTTTTTTTGGCATTACATAATATATTTTTCATTTCAAGAATTTAAAAGTTTAAAAATAAAATTTTGAATTAAATATATTAGAAACTTAAAATGATATAATTTTAAATATATTAATTTAAAACATTTTTAATTTTTAAGTTATATATATATATATATATAAATCAAGATGCACATCCAAAAGTTTAAATTAAATATATATAAATCTCAAATTAAATGTATTAGTTGATCTTATCAATTTAATGTTAAATATTTTTAAAAATTTTAAGTTATCAACTTTAAATATATTAGTTAAAATAATCAGATCGAAGAAATTATCAAATACTGTTCTACATGAACAATCAATACATTGTGAGACCTATTATGATTTTTCCACCTTTCTCAGTCATTTAGTCGAGAACAAGTGTAATATTTTATTTTATTGTTTTAATATTAAATATATTTTTAAATTTTTATAGAATTTAAATAATTTAAAATTAAAATTTTGAATTAAATATATGAAAATGTTTGAATAAAATATTTTAAATTTTTTAAGTTAATTAAATTTGTTAAAAGATCAAATAAAAATGTTTTTAAATTTTTAAAAATAATATATTTAAGTTTTTGTAATTTTAAATATATGAAATATAATTGAAACAATTAACTTTTGGGTGATTATGTACATAGCCTAATTTTTCTCACCACCATAACCCCTTATCTAAAAACTTAATTAATATATTAACTAATGTATTATTTTAACTCTATAACCTCTTAACTTCGAACATTAATAAGAAAATAAAATAAAATCTCATTCCTATAGCCCCCAACCTTATATCCCGATGATCATCTTTAAAAAAAATGTGAAGCAAACGCAAGAGCCCCCGCTCTACAGCCCGATGATCATCTTTTAAAAAGCAAAATGAAGCAAAAAAACAAGAGGTCAGGTCTGAATTATCTTAAGCAAACTCAAATTTTCATTAAAGATCGCTACAAAAAAAATGTATGTCCACTAATGATTAAATTTTAGGGAAATAGATTGTCGAGATTTGAGAAAAGATTAGATTTTGGCATAAAAGCTTTACATTTGTGTCCCAAAGAAAGTGTATATTTATCAAATATCAAAGTTTTTATGTGGAATTCTTGTGGATGATTGGATTTTTAGAGTATGATATTAGGTTGAGATTAATTGAATTATAAAATTAGGCATTTCAATGTTCTAACAATCCTATTCTTATTCGTGTGGAATGTGTTTCTTCAACATGGAACTAAAGATCAAGAGACACAGCATTAACAGTTTCTTATTAGTGTGGAATGTGTTTCTTCAAGAGAGTTTGTTATTTCGGTTCTCATATTTCGGTTTATACACATGTAAAATATTTTTTAATTAATCAATTAGCTTTGAACCGCACTGTCTTCATAATGATTGAAATTCATCTAATCAGATATGCCAATATATATTTACTTCAATTAATTGAGTTGACTATCATACATTTTAATGCGAAAATAAAAAAAAATTGTTTTACATAGTAGTATAATATATATATATATATATATATTATACTCCCTCCGTTTCATTATGATTGTTATTTTAATTTATTTATTTATTTTATGTCAAAATATTTATTGTTTTAATTTATATATTTTCACACACTCTTTCTCAAATTTAACCATATCCCAAAGCCTATTTTAACAAAATATAAGTGAATAAAATTTTATCTTATGTATGACGGATGAGTATATTAGTTCATAAAAATTAATTGTAAATTGTAGAAAAAAAACTAAAACAACAATAAAAATAAAATGGAGGAGTATATATACACACATGTTTATATGCAATCAAACACACATATACTTTGAATATGTGCATCTATGTGAATAAATAAATATTTTTATATTAAAATTATTTAAGATATATAACTATCATATTATAGTATCTATTTACAATAACATAATTTATAAGATAGTTTAATGTTGTCATGCTAATTTAATTGTTGGGACTTGACTATCGTAGGCATAAGATGCGTAAAATTACTATAATCTGCCCATTTTTAAGATATTATCTAATATTTAAAAAAAAACAATAATCTGATTTGTTAATTAACAAACACAATCTATTGCAATTAACTAATTAGCATTATTCATCCTTGATAATTAGGGTAACCAATATTGGATTGATAAAACCTAGAGCATATATTTTAGTAAGTCAATCAATATTTGAAAGTAATTATTAATTAGAATAATTGAAAAATTCTAAATACTCCATATATTGGTAAGTCAATCACCCATAGTTAATATATATCCCGAAAAATAAATAATTTAAAAACCAATCCCTATAAATTAAGAAATTGCCGATATTTGATTTCACTAATTGACTCGTGTATTTCATGTTTATTTCCATTTTTGTTCTATAAGTCGAAACATATATGTAAAATTCAAAAAGTTTTTCATTGGTATTTATCAAATGACAATGGATTGCAGTTTCAATAATATTAAAAAAAATATTATTTAATTCTATTACGCATATGTAATTTTGTTTACTATTTATAATATTCAATAATTTATCATAAATAGTTTTATTGTACTTAGGATTCTGCGACAATTGTGTGTACAGTGACAAACCAATATTTGATTTCACTGGGATCAAATAATAAGAAATAAAAATTCACATGTCATATAATTTTACGACATCAAATTTAATTTTCCCATTTGTATTTACTATTCATGTACATATACACAAACTTTTTTAATATTAATTTTTCTTTATATATATATATATATTATTTTCCTAACTATATGTTATTCATATCGATTCAATATAATTAATTACTATTTATAATCAACGGTTATACTATATACATCATCATGACAATAAATCAAAAACTTAATATCCTGTGCAACGCACAGGTGAATTGCTAGTTTTTAAAACTAACGCCTACTTTTAAAAGCAATCCCTACGATTATATTTTAAAATCATCGATTCATTTTTATAAGCTACTGTTAAATTTAAATAGCTATGATTAATTTTTTGCGAGGGTACGATTAAATTTAAATTGCTACGATTAATTTTTTACAAGGCTACAATTACATTTAAATAGCTATGATTACATTGAAATAAACACGATTAATTATTTATAAAAATATCTACAATTAAATAGCCACGATTAAATAGCGATTTAAGTAGCTACGATTAAATAGATACGGTTAATTCAAAAAACTATGATTATTTAAAAAAAAATACTACGATTAAATTTTTACAAGGCTACGATTATAAAAAATATCTGCAATTAATTAGCCACGATTAAATAGATACGATTAAATAGATATTTAAGTAGCTGCGATTAATTTTAAAAGGTTGTGCTTGTTTTTAAAAAATGGTACGGTTATTTTTAAAAATCTAAGATTAATTTCAAACATTACTTGAACACATACGTTGAACTATAGTACGATTAAATTAGAATTTCT